>CM076572.1:919993325-920593325 GCA_034641835.2 Pinus albicaulis | reverse complement strand
GGAGGATTGTTGTAGTATTGTTTTCCGGGGTTGAGATCTTGCTCCCCCAATTTATTTGAGCTTATTATTGCTATATCATTGTATCTATATCAGTTTGTAATCATTTTCCCCTATGGATTGCGCAGTCATAGCTTGTTGCTGTGATGTGTAGCTGTGAACTTTCATTGTTGCATGTACATCTGTCTTGGGGCTGATTTGGCCTGATTTGAGAGCGCTTACCTCAAGTTCTTGTATATATATTTGTTTCTGCACCTAATATAATGGCTATGCACTTTTATTGCACCATATGTATTGATATTTCATTACTGCTACTTGTTAAAGTTTATGTATTGCTGTAGCTCTCCCTTTTGAGCATTGTTTGGGATATACAGGTTTGGAGGATCTGAATAACCTTCCTAAGTTTATCTCTTTGATCTCATATTCTGGAAGAGTAATGTATGAAGGGTGAACAAAGGGATCCAAGAATTGGTTCAACTTATTTTTATATTGGCTTCCTTATACAACGTCCTTGAGGACCATTTTCCCGAAAATTTTAAAAAAGGAATATTACATTTTGGGGTGGGTCAAAGCCCCTAATGCATTGTAAGAGGGTCAAGGGTAGACCAAGAGTCTGAAAACCATGTTTTGCAGACCATTGGATGTGTAGGCTAAAGTAGTATAAATAGTTGAAATTTTTTGAGTCAATAGGTAGAGAATGAATAAAGATTGAGGCGAAATATGAATTGCTAGATCTTGGGTTGGGTTGTTTGGGTTAGGACTCCTACTAGATGTGTGCTCAAAGATCCTATGTCTTGCTATGTGCGGACCCTACTGGATGTATGCATAGGTGGTATTCAGGGAATGTAAGAGGATTTTGATAAGTAATATAGGTGAAGTATTGTTGAAACATGTGAAGTTATCTGGATTTGTTCTGTTATGATTGATGCGAACTAAGATTATTTGATTAAGATGCGAACTCGTCTGTTTTATCTCTGTGATATGAAATTATCTGGACTTAGTATATTACTATGATATGATTGTTTTTGCACTTCCTGATTGCATCTCCGTTAATGAATGTGAACTATCTGTGTTGACAATATTGGTTGTGATTATGTTGTTTTATGGTTGTAATTGATGATACACACGTGGATGCGAAGCTACTAGAGTAGATCTGATAATAAATATAGTCTGGTTACGTTCTGGAACCCTACAAATCACCCTTCAGTGTAGATATCATAATTGCAGACCTGCGTTATTACCTACTCTCTCTCAGGGTGTGAAAACCCGGTTCGAGCACCCTCCCATACTGCTTTGGGTTAGACTTTGACCTATGCAAGCGGGTCACTATCGAAAGGGCCAGTAGTATAGGGGTTTTTTGGCAAAACTTCACCTCCAAACCTGGATCAGGACCCCTCAAGGAAACAGGGCTAGAAGCCAAGGAGAAACTGTCAAGGATAGCTTTGAAGGATTTGGATTCTTGGATGAAAGGGTGACCAAAGAGCATGTTATCATCTACGAATTGCTGATGGGAGATAGGCGGGGAACGATGAATGATGAGCCCTTTGAGAGCTCCAGAGGTGACATAGTGATTGATGAGTCGACCAATCCCTTCAGCCATCAGGACAAAGAGGAAGGGGGAAAGGGGGTTGCCTTGTTGGATGCCTCTAGAGGGCAAGAAAGGGGTGGAGGGGGAGCCATTGAGCAGAATAGAGAAGATGGGGGAGGAAATCAGGGTCATTATCCATCGAATACTGGTGGGGCTGAAGCCAAAGACTAGCGACATTTGGTGAATATAATTCCAGCTGAGTTTGTCAAAGGCTTTTGAAACGTTGATCTTGAGAAGCATACCTAGAATTTTTTCAGTCTTCAGAGAGTGAGTAACCTCATGAATGAGTATGATGCTGTCCAAAATTTTATGTCCCTCCCCATAACCAGTTTTCTCTAGGGATATTAAGAGCGATAACAGAGGTTTGAGTCGATTGGATATCACTTCGGAGATGGTCTTGTACGTGACGTTGCATAACCCTATCGGTTTGTACTTGTTGGGGGTAGTGGCGTGCTCCTCCTTGGGGATGAGAGTGAGAAAAGTGGCATTTAGAGTAGGGAGCATCCAGTGCATACTCCGGGATTCCTCCACCATTTCCCAGACTTCCATATTTATGTCTTCCCAAAAGAAATGGAAGAAATTGGTAGTGAAACCATTTGAAAATAGTGCTTTCCCAGCCTTTAGTTGAGCCATGGCTTGATCCACTTCCTGTAGTTGGACTGGTTTTCAGGTTATCTATCAACAGGTGGCTTTGCGAGGGTGTCCTTGAAATAGTTGAGGATTTTTGGTTCAATGTCCTCATGAGCTTCCAAGTTAACTCCTTGATCATTTTTTAGGATGGAGATTTGATTTATCATTCTTCGTTGGATAATGAAGCGGTGAAAGAATTTGGTATTTTTCTCCCCCTCTTTGAGCCATGAATTCTGGAATTTTGCTTCCAGAGTATCTCTTCCTGCAACCCTCTTTCTTCTATTTGGTTCTTAAGATTCTATTCTTGGCGAGCTAGTTCCTCCGTGCAACCTTCCCAGATGATAGATTGTTGTAGGATCGCCATTTGAGTGTCCAAGTCCATTTGACTTTGGAAGATATTTCCAAAGGAGGTCTGATGCCAATGATTTAAATAGGATTTCAGGACCTTTAGCTTTTGCTGGAGTTGAGACATCTTTGACCCTTCTAGGGGGATGATACTACGCCACCATTTGATTACCATTTCTTTGAATCCAGGATGGGGGAGCCAAAACTACTCAAAGCGGAAGGGTTTGTTGTTAGCTCTACCAGGACGCATCCATTGTAGTTGGATGGGCCAATGATCAGAGCCCACGATAGGCAGGATAGTGGAGAATATATCGCCCCTCAAGTGAATTAAGGCATCTGAGATAAGAAAGCGGTCCAAACGTGAAGCAATTTACTGGGATCCTCTTCTTCTGTTATTCCAGGTGTGAAGCCCATTTTAGGTGGGCAGATTGATCAACTGATTCTGGAGGATGAAGTCTTTAAAATCGTAGTTGTCATTATCAAGGTGTAGACGAACTCCTATTTTTTCATTGAGGTTGGTAATCATATTAAAATCACCTCCTAGAATGGAGTGGGGATAGGATTTCTCGACATTAAGGGATTCAATATAATCCAAGAGTTTTATTTTACGAGCAGAGGATTGGGGGATGTAAACATTGGTGAGATGGTCGTGGATGCTAGTGCCTAATAGATGGAAGGAGGCTTGAATGAAGTTGAGAGAGGCATGGAGGTCAGAGAGGGAGAGGATACAGGGGTTCCAAGCAATGGCCAGCCCTCTGGAGGCCCCAAGGGCATCAAAAAATACAGTGTTACAGCCAAGTTGTAGCCTAGTTAGGATTGAATGGAAGGTGGTGCTGGAGCATTTGGTTTCCTACATGAAAAAGATGGAAGGGTTTTCTTTCCTTATTCTATTTTTTATCATTCGGAGCTTTGAGGGGCTATTGATCCCTTGAATATTCCATGATGTGAGCTTCATCATTTAGATTGGTGGGTGAGGACCTTATAGAACTTGGTCAGCTTAGGGTATCATCCAAATTCAACTAGTTGATCCCCCAGAATAATCAGACGTTGCAAATCTGTGGGTCTGCCCCTTTTTCTGGATTCTATGATAATGTTGATTGTTTCCCGAGGTATGTGCTCTCCCTAGATGCCCAACTATGCGCTTCCTTTAAGTAGCTGAGCTTTGAGTAGAGCTTCCTCTAGATTGTCTCTTTACTGAGCTGAAATGGTGTGATACTCCTTGGTATCACAGGCGATTTCAAGGCTAGTGATGTCCAGATCGCCGAAGTCTATGGGTTCTGGATCTTCTTCCATGTAGGTGATTGGGGTTTGATTCTTTCCTTTATCGTGAGCTTCCTGCTAAGAAGGGATACCCTGAGTGTCTTCCTCCATGTTGGAAGTGAGATCCAAGGGAGGATTTTGGATTTGGATGGAAGTAGAGGGTGAGTTCTCATTTTGCTTATTTTTCTTCTTGGATCCTTGAGGCTTGTCTTGCGGGTTTTTTTCAAAGGGCTATGATCTTTGATTAGATCCAAGCTCGAGGTAGAGGATTTATGGGGGGAAGAGGGGTTGGTGGGGGGGTCGCTGAGGGGAGGAGAGGAAGCTGGGGGATCCTGCTCCAGGGATTGGATGGCTAGGAGGTGAAATCTATTGATAGTGGAAGGTTGAGAGGGTCCAGGGTTGTGGACAGGTTTTTTTGCATGTATTTTACGAGAGGATACTTTGGTAAAGCCATCAGTTTTAGAGGATTTAGGGGCAGAGGAGGGCTTGGGGGGAAGATTAAGAGGGAAATCCCTAAAAATATGACCATGCTTGTGACATTTTCGGCTGTGGAAGGGAGCATGCTCATAATATATAGATTGGATCCATTCAAAGTCATCATGATAGAGACTTACCAAGTCTAGAAGAGCTTTGGCTAGATGCATGTAGACACAGATCCCAGCATAGGCAGTATAGTGATTGTGCTTGGTTTCTTCAATGATTTTGATGAAAGATCCAAGGTGGTTGCTAATTTCTTGGAGGGTTAGCTCTTCCTAGTATTCCTGTGGTAGGGAATAGAGCCTAATCCACACCAAAGCCCAGTTGAAGTCTTCTTTGTCAGGGTTAAAACGTTCAACCCAGTCTCTGAGGAAGAGGCCAGCCGCATTAAAGAAGTAAGGTCCTCCGTTCATAACCCTATTTTTGTCCTCTATGCAGGTGAAAATGATGTTGAAAAAACCCTTGGGTCCTAGTTATAGTGTAAATTGGCCTCTGGGCTTCCACTTGGAGTTTATCCAACCGTAGAGAGCTTTCTCGGTTGGCCAAAAGTTGATAAACTTCCCAATAAGGGCATGTTCATGCATGTATTGGATTCTGCCGTTAATTCTTTCATCCGGGAAGCGGATCTTAGGTCTTGTGGTCTCTATTGGGATTCATATTGAGGATGTCGCCTGGTTCTTTCCTTTGTTATCTTGTTCTTCATTCTCTTGGGTTGTAGGGTTTTATCCAGGCTCTGCGTTTCCTGTCGAGTCATTCTATGGTGAATTATTCTAACCAACTTTGTTGTTATCGCCTGGAAAGCCAACTTCTCCTCCATTAGGGGGGTAATACCTCCCCCTGTCGTTGATGTCATTCTGTTGATCGTCAGAATGCAAATGGGAATGAGCTTAGTGATGCAGGTGCGAGGGATCAGGAGCTTTGTTGGCGCCCGTAGCAGGGGCGATGGAAACCCTAGGTTTCCATGACCTAGCTCGTCTCAGTCATTCAACCCCAAAAAATCCGATATGGAATAAAATTAACTCTTTAAAATTCAATATATATATTTTAATATATATATATATATATATATATATATATATATATATATATATATATATATATTACCAATTAAAAAAAAATTTGAAAAAAAATAATAATTCTACATTGCCTCCTCTATTTAAGGTATTACAAATAACTCTTCTCTAAAATGATTTAAAAATAATGAAAAACAAAATATATTAAACTTATTAATATTATAAAAAGTGACAAAATGTGAAAATGAAATTGTGTAATATCATTAAAAATTCTCAAAAGTAAAACGTAATGTAAAGAGAATGGAAACCAGAAAATATATATTTTAAACATAATTACAACCATGTTTTTTTTTTAAATGCTTCACCACCTAATTTTGTCTACCTTTTTATTTTCCAGACTTATTTAGAGCCAAAAACTCATTGTTTTTCATTCTTGATTAAAGCAAGGAGGCACATTGGCCATGCTTAGTCAGTTATTGGATCTGAGAAGAACTAGGCTCTTGTGCAAATCTGAGAAGAATTAGGTTTTCCGAAGCTATTGGACCTCATAGACGACTCTTTAGATTTTATTTTATTTATAGAGGTAACGACCAAATACACATTACATGTTTCATTCTGTAAGAAATACAATTGTATCTTTCCATAAAAGGGAAAGAATGGGTAAAGCCTATGTAATTTCTAATGGATCATCAAACTTGTAAACAAACATTACAACCACTTAGAAAATGATTGGGAAATAAATCTAGACAATACCTCAACAAGAGAACCTTTCCTTGAGGATGGACATTTGATTACAAATAAAAAATTCAAATTTAATGTTAACAATGAGGTATCAAGGCGCTAACCCTACCTAAAAAATTGAGGTATCAATGCATTAACCCTGTTGAGATTCAACAAGATGATGAGCTTAGTGAAAAGAGTTGCCTTCACTAAGTGGGCCCACAGGCTATTTTTGGCGAAGGTCTATTTTTAGACATTGTGATCACATTTTAGAAGTTGCAGGATGCTATTAGAGGATGGTTGGTCAAGTTGGAAAAATAGATGAAATTCTATTTTTAGAATATTGGATGAAGTCTATTTATATATCCTCGTTCTAAAAATAGAAGTGTCGATTATTATTAGCTCTTACTAATAACTTGACAATAAACAACAACTTATTCTCTTGGAGCACTTAATTTCAGTGCATAGATTTGGCAAATCAGTGGGCCGAAGGAATTACAAAATTTCTAGGGTTTACTGGTGGTTCATGCATGGAGGACTTAGTTAGAACTAAAGTGGAAAAGTTATGACAGAGTTAGAAGAGTAGTTCATGGAGTTGTATTCAGTTTAACTCAGTTAGACTCAGTTGATCTAGTTGTATCTATTCTAACTGAATGATACACTAGTGAGAGTGGAGTGAATTAATTAGTTAATTAATTCACAAACAATAAATCATTAATCAATTGAACAATACATCAGTTAAATAAAGTGCGTGTCAGTTCCAGTGGAGAACTAGTGGAGAGATAGGTGAAAGGGCAAGATGGACTATCTGTTGTGACTATAGAGATGCATTGATTGCACCACACACACATTGGAGTTTCCAATGAGGATTGCGCAGTCAAGGCAAGGGTAATTCAAACTCATTCAGAGCTATTCTTCAATAGGGATTGCTCAGTGGAGGTAGGTTAGTAGGAGGGCAAAGATCGGTGCATGGATTTGTAGATTTCTTCTATGTTAGTGTGTGACGATTGATTGTACTGAGAGCTTGATGTACTAAGCTTTGTATGAGATTGTTACATGATCTCCATGATACATAATATATGATAGTTGGGGTTTTCAGCTTCATGCTTTCCCGTTAAACAACTATTTTATGTGCGATTGTTTTTATTTATGCTTCACATGTGTTTGCAATTAATTTTCCGCAAAATATTAACAGTGGAATGATTCTGTATTTTGCAAGAAGTTAAATATTGTGAGATCAGGGGAATTTGGATGTATGCATGCTTAGTGTATACTAATTTCTACATGGTATCAGAGTAGTGTTAATTCTTGAAGATTGCAATTGTGAAGAATTTTTGAGTTTGTGTTGGTGGACAATTCGAATTTGCTACAGAAAATTCTTGGTGCAGAAGTTGAGTATACATTGAAATGTATTTCAATGGGTTGCGATTGGAGTATGCCCTTGATGGGAGCTTGAATTAAATAGCCTAGAAGGATAGGATGGAGGCGGTGTTGGAGGATAATGGACTGAAGGAGTTCATCGATAGCGATGTTCCTAAGCTAGGATCTAGCGATGCTGCATTACTTGATGCATGGCAAAAGAACAACAAAGACAAGAAAAATTTTGCTGGAATGTGTGAAGGACCATATTGTATCCAGCCTCCATAGGAAAGCCACTCCATTCTTAATGTGGAAGGCTTTGACAGATTTTTTCCAAAGCAAAAGCGACTAAAGGAAGTTGGCGCTTAAAGACAAGCTCAGAAAAATAAAAATGGAGAAGGGCGACAGTATTCCAAAATATCTCACGAAGTTTTTCCACTGCAAGGATGAATTGGGAAGTGTGAGGGTTACTGTTGATGTTGAAGACTTCGTGAGCTTGGCTCTCCATGGGCTTCTGAAGATTTGGCATAGCTACGAAGGCTCTGTCAATGGATGGGAGAAACTGTCTGGATGGGAGCGACTTTGGTCAGATCTTGTGCAGGAGGAGATATGGCGAGGTACCAGGGATGGCTCTTCATCGAAGAATGGAGATGAATATAATTGTGCTTTGGCTACCAAAGCAAGGAAAGGGAAGGGGAAGAAATTTTCTTCAAAATCTGAAGCTAAAGGAAATAAGCAAGATTTGTCCAAGGTGAAGTTTTTTCACTGTCACAAACATGGGATTTCGCCACTAACTTCCCACAGAATAAGAAGAACAAGAAGGTTGTTGGAGATCCAGTTGGAGAGGCCTTAGCCTCGCAATTTGAACTTGATTTCTCATTGATCGCATGCTTGGTTTCAAGCCATATGGGATCAGTGTGGTATCCTGATAGTGGTGCGTCTTTCCATATGGCCGGAGACAAGGAGTTGTTTAGTGACTTGGAGGAGAGGGACCTTCAGATGCATATAGATATGGGAAAAGATGGTCGATACAGTGCGACCGGCATTGGGACCATTACCTTTGAGAGGGAGTTTAGTAATCCATTCTTGTTGAAGGATGTTATGCATGTTCCAGGTCTGAAGAAGAACTTGTTCTCGGTTGCAATGTTGGAAGACAAAGGTTATGATGTTGTTTTAGTGAGGGAAAAGCCTTCCTTGGACATAAAGCAACGGGTCAAACCAAGAAGATAGGGATTCGAGTTAAGAATCTATACAAGCTGGAGGTAGATGGTTGCATCGCAATGGTGGGGAAAGCAGAAGAAGTGGTGAGCCGGGATGAGGGCGAATTATGGCACAGGAGATTGGGCCATCTTCACCATGGTGCTTTGAAGAATTTGTAGCAGATTTATACTAGAATTCCCAAGGGTACTCTTGCGCAGTTAGATCAGTGCAAGGGATGTACTATGGGTAAGTTTTTGAATACCACCTTTCATGAGAAGGAGAACCGTGCTTCGGTGATGCTGGAGAGAATTCACACAGACGTGTGTGGACCTTTCTCGGTTGCTTCAACAACAAAACATAGGTATTATGTTATATTTTTTGATGACTATTATCGTAGATGCTGGATATTCTTCATGCAGAAGAAGAGTGCAACGTTCTCAAAGTTCTGTGAATTCAAAGCATTGGTGGAGAAGGAGTCAGGGAAGCAAGCGAAAGCTCTACGGAGAGATAATGGCGGTGAATACATCTCGGGCGAATGAAAAGAATTCTATAGAAAAGAAGGAATTCGAAGAGAACTCATAGCGCCTCATAACCCACAATAGAATGGGGTCGTGGAGAGGAAGAACAGAATGATCGTGGGTGCTGCACGAGCTATGCTTGAGAGGGAACTAGACTTGCATGCAGTGAAGGAACTGCTTGTTTCGAAAGATGAGCCTCCGGATGTGGATCAGCCACAGGAGGAGATTCAAGGAGTGGAGGAGTCCACTCATGCAGAACCAAACATCAAACAAGGCAGAAAGCATACCACAAAAGCTGAGAGATTTAAGCTTGATGCGGCACATAATGTACGAGTCCCTACATCACAGCGCAGACAGAGAAAGTCACCTGACTGATTTACTAGATACATGGCTCTTATGAGTAAGTGTATCATGTTAGAGTCATCTTCTTTTGAAGAAGCAGTGCAGGAGCCCACATGGGTAGATTGCATGGTGGAGGAGTATGACTCCATTGTCATAAATAGTGCTTGAGAGATTGTTCCAAGGCCAGTGGAAAAATCAGTTGTAGGATCAAGATGGATCTACAGGGTAAATCAAGTTGTTGATGGAAGCGTTGAGAAATATAAGGAAAGATTTGTTGTCCGGGGCTTCTCACAGATCGAGGGGATTGATTATGAAGAAACCTTTGCACCTGTCGTATGGTATTCTTCCATAAGGACTAGCCTTTCTCTCTCAGTGCAGATGGGTTGGCACATTCATCAAATGGATGTGAAGACTGCGTTCCTTAATTGGATCATTGAGGAAGAGGTGTACATTGAGCAAAATGAAGTATTTGAAATCTTGAGCAACGAGTCGCATGTGTGCAGGCTCAAAAGAGTGTTGTATAGGTTGAAACAAGCACCTCGTTCTTGGTACACTCAGATCGACAACTATTTCACTTGACTTAGCTTCACCAAGAGTGAGGCAGATGCAAACCTGTACCAAATTATGGTGGAGGGTAAGATTTTAATCATTTTTCTTTATGTTTATGATTTAATACTAACGGGTGATGAGCAGTTGATACACTCATGCAAGGAAGATCTTGCAAAGGAGTTTGAGATGAAGGATTTGAGCCCCCTTCATTATTTCCTTGGATTGGAAATCATTGGAAGCGGGAAGGTGAACTGTTTGTGCCTCAAGGCAAGTATGCCTGGGAGATACTGGAGAAGTTTCACATGCAAGGCTGCAAGCCTATCGACACTCCTCTTCTAGGAAATTGGAGGAAATAGGATGCTACATTGACAAAGGTAGTGGATGCCACTGTTTATCGATAATTGGTGGGTTCGCTCATGTATTTAGTTAATACAAGACCGAGCATATGCTATGCGGTGAACCAACTTTCACAAGCGATGGTTAAGCCTACCAAGCTCTTTTGGAAGGCAGGCAAGCATGTCCTGAGATATATCAGGGGTAGATCTAAGTATGGTTTATGGTACAGACAGATGGATGAGGTGAAGTTGCATGGCTTTATGGATGCAGATTGGGCAGGCAGCCCAACGGATAGAAAGAGCACATTAGGAGGGATTTTTAGTATCAGATCTACAATATTTTCTTGGTACAACAGGAAATAAATATCTGTGGCACTCAGTTCAGCGGAAGCAGAATACATGGCAGCAAGTCAAGCTGCATGTGAGGCTATCTGGATGAGGAAGATCCTGGTTGGTTTGTTCAGTTCACATTTATATCCTACAGTGATACATTGTGATAATCAGAGTTGCATTAAACTCTTGGTTAATCCTGTGTTTCATGATAGATCTGAGCATATTGATATCCGGTATCATCATATTAGAGATTGTGTGCAGCGGAAGATCATGTTGCTTCAGTACATTCCTATGGAGGATCAGGATGCAGATATTCTAACGAAGGCCCTCACCAGGAGAAAATTCGAATACCATAGAGGCAGGATCGGGGTGAAAGATAATCCCTATCTTGTTGAGAGGGAGTGTTGAGATTCAACAAGATGATGAGCTTAGTGAAAAGAGTCGCCTTCATTAAGTGGGCCTGCAGGCTATTTTTGGCCCAAGTCTATTTTTAGACTATGTCTATTTTTAGACATGATGATCATATTTCAGAAGTTGCAGGATGCTATTTGTGGATGGTTGATCAAGTTGGAAAAATAGATGAAATTCTATTTTTAGAATATTGGGCGAAGTCTATTTATAGATCGCTGATCTAAAAATAGATGCATGTAATTTATTATTAGCTCTTAATAATAATCAGACTCTAAATAGCAACTTATTCTCTTGGATCACTTAATTTGATTATGATTTGGCAGCAAATCGGTGGTGGAAAGAATTATGATATTCTAGGGTTCTGCGGTGGTTCATGCATGGAGGACTCAGTTAGAACTGAAGTGGCAAAGTTATGACAGAGTTGGAAGTGTAGTTCATGGAGTTGTATTCAGTTTAACTCAGTTGAGCTAGTTGTATCTAGTCTAACTGAATGATACACTAGTGAGAGTGGAGTGAATTAATTAGTTAATTAATTCACAAATAATAACTCATTAATCAACTGAACAATACAATAGTTAACTACATTGCATGTCAGTTCCAGTGGAGACCTAGTGGAGAGATAGGTGAAAGGGAAAGATGGACTATCTGTTGGGACTATAGTGATACATTGATTGCACCACACACACATTGGAGTTGCCAATGAGGATTGTGTAGTAAAGGCAAGGGTAATTCAAATTCGTTCAGAGCTATTCTTCAACAGGGATTACACAGTGGAGGCAGGCTAGCAGGAGGGCAGAGATCGGTGCATGGATTTGTAGGTTTCTTCTATGTTAGTGTGTGACGATTGATTGTACTGAGAGCTTGATGTACTAAGCTTTGTATGAGATTGGTACATGATCTCCATGATACATAATATATGATAGTTTGGGTTTTCAGCTTCAGGCTTTCTCGTTAAACAACTGTGTTATGTGCGATTGTTTTTATTTATGCTTCACATGTGTTTGCAATTAATTTTCCGCAAAAGATTAACAATGGAATGATTTTGTATTTTGCAAGAAGTTAAATATTGTGAGATCAGGGGAATCTGGATGTATGCATGCTTAGTGTATACTAATTTCTACAAACGCTACCTAAAAAATTGTTATTGAGATCGTTGGTATTATTATATTTATTGGCCAATGGACCACTATATTCAAGAAGAATGACACTCAGACCCAAAAGAGAACCATTGAATTGAAGGATATGGATATAGTTTTGAGTAAATACATTATGGTGGGATTTCCTACATGAAAATTCTAGCTTAAATGCCTCACTATTTATTGCTATAAAGGATAAAGGAACAAGCTATTTTAATAGGATATTGAATAGTACAACCTTTACATCCAAACTTTCCACCAATAGCGACCTCAAAGAATCCCATGTCTCGAGAAATTGATTTGAAAAATAAAGTGCAATCCTTAAATCTCACTTATTACCTACACATGGTGCCTCTGGTGGTCACCCCTCCATTCAAAATAATGTGGCTGCCATTGTAAAGGAAGACCTCAATTAATATCACCAACATTCATATTTCATATTGGTTAAGGATATTATTATGTATATAAAAAGAGATGATTATTGGTACGCTTCTTCCCTCTCATTTTTAATATTTGCCAATGAAATAAAAGGGTATGTTCTAGTAAAGAGGAAAAATTGCATTGTCAAAGATGCAAGAAAATTATTGATGTATGTGATTGCATGTACATGCTCCACTAAAAAATAGAGGACCACTTAGAGACAACAAATGTTGCCAAATTCTAAGTAGTTCCAAAAAAACTTATTAGAATCTACATTAGGAAATTACATTCACTCATGGAGGAGGAAAACAACATTAAGGCTACAAATATTTTTGGAGATCTATTATTTAATAAATACATGTTAAAGATATTGATAAATGAACACACACTCGGTAATGACAAGAAATCCCAATCCATTGTCATTACATCAAACAAAATTGAATCCAAGATAAAGGGGATAACAAAGTGCCATTAACTTGCTATGTATATAGTTTATGAGAAATCACTTTTTGTAACTCATATATTTCATAAATATATATTTCATTGCAACACATGCACTCCTCCAAATGCAAAGATATGTATTTTGTATTAAATTCCTTCACATGGTTAAGTTGTGTGAGAATAAAATAAATACATTCCAATGAATATATTAGTATGTTTAATTATATAAAGGGTTATAATGTGTTTATATTTTTGGGAATCAATGTAATATTAAGAGAGAGGGTGAATCAGTATTGTCAAAATTTTCACAATTATTTAACTAATCAAATACAATCAACGATACAACAATGAACCATTTAGATAAGATGTTTAACACACTTGTTTACATGGAAACCCATACGACAGAAAATCGTAGGTTTTCTTTTGATTATAGTGTAAATGAAATCCATAACCTAAATTTACATTATATTTAGTAGGCACCAACCTATAGGAGGAATTGCGCACAATGAGTGGGTAGTAGCACCCGTACATGAGGTTCAGGGTAACGCCTAAATTTTTTTATTTTTGGTATGAGTATGATCCAGAAGCATTGTTTTTGGGGGATTAAAAATGGTTGCACCACTATGCTTTGGGAGGATTCATTGTAGAAATTACCCAAACTAGGAGAACAAATATATTTAGAAAGGATGCACCAATAGATGAAAGTCATGGTTTAATCACAATTACATATTACTGGATATAGGAGGATCCCAAATCTTGTTGGTGTTAATTGATCCCACCTAAGACTTGACACCATAAACCAGATGGTGAAGCATGGCACAATTTTTGGAGAAACTTGAAAAGTAGGTGTATTCCTTATTCATTACAAGAAAATAAACTATGATGGGGATACATGTCTAAAGGAACCTTTTCCATTCATGAAGCCTACCACTGAGAAGTGGGTCATCAAACTATAAAAAAGGAAGAGGCTTGGCCAAACATATAGAAACACAATGTATGACCTAAGCTATCTATTTTTCTTTGGATTTTGCTACAGAAGAAGCCATTAACATGGGAAAACATTCAAAAGTGGAATTACTAGGGACCATCTTGGTGTCCTCTTTGTCTCCTTCCTATAGAATATTTGTAGCATTTATTCAATACATGTGCCTTCTAAGTGGGCTGATGGAATATACTAGCATAATGTTTTATGTGTATTAATATAGACCGTGTGAATATTTCCAATACCATTGTTTTGCGACATTATTAGGCATTCTCAATTGCCATTCTAAATCATATTTGGACCCTTTCAACTAGTTCCCTCCTATGGGATATATGGAAATAACAAAACATGAGAATTTTTAAGGGCCCCTCCATTCCCTTGACCTACATTTTGAACTATGTTGTTTGTCATATACAAGAATCAATCATTTGATGGGGCATCGAAAGGTAATTTGGGTCAATCGAGTTACAGTGGCAACATTTGAGATCATGGTGGTATGCCCCTATTCATATTCTCTAGATCACTTGGAATTAACAAAAACAATGTTATTAATCTTTTGGGTCTCCACATGAGATTGGATATTTTCCAATCCCAAGGCATCACCAAGATCCTGGTAGAAGACAATTCCTAAATTATCATAAATATTCTGCAGAAAATTTAGAATCATACCTAGTTACATAAGGTATCATCGAGATGGTGGTTGAACACTCTTCTTGGTCATGTTTATTCTCTCATTACCCTCATTTTGTCTCTTATTCCAATTCATGTTCGAGAATATAATAATAAGATAATAGGCTTGCTAGCAAACGATGGGTGCTTAGGTTCCCCTCCCCTAGTGTCATCCACTTGCAGCATTTTACCAAACTCCCCTCTTAAGTGTTAATTTTTGTGTAGCTTGGCAGGTACTCCAAGCCCTAAGGTTCGAGGTTTGGAGGGAAAAGCACCATAATAGTCACTTGTGGGATTGGAACTCAAGCTTGGGGTTTTGCGCCCATCGGGATTTTGTTCAAATCTAAGAAGAATTTGAGCATGCGAAAATTTGAGGTGATAGAGATTGGCAAGGAAATTCCAATGCTTCGAAGATCAGTCAAGTTAGAGATCTAGAAAATAAGACATGAATTTTTGAATGTTATGTGTGGGTTCGCATAAGAAGTGTCAAGGTCGGCTTAATGTTATTGAGCCTTGTGATAACTTTTGAAGCCCTAGAATGACGTTGGAAGAAGCCCTCTTATTTATTTTAAATAAGAGGTGATGTGTGTTCATTTTTTCATCCATTTTGTGCAACACAACACAAAAAAAGAAGTTTGTTGGAGAGGGAAAAAAAATATTTTGGAGGACGCAAAAAAGAGGACAAGACATCAAGGGTTTAAGGGTTCTTTGAAGCCTAATTCAGGTGACTGAAGTTGTGGAAGAAGGATTGAGAAGCTTTGCACTAAGGATGCATACAAATTTTTTTTTGAGGGTGGGATGACCCTTAATAAGGGTGTTAGAGGCTCGAACAAGGCTATTGTAGGGTGTCACAATTGTTTGGAGGGAGGTCAAAGGGCTTATGAGGGCTAGAAAAAACCAAAATCACTATTGAGGGCCATATCCCCTCATGGAAGGGAAGCCACACTCGTAAAGGGAAATTCTGGGAAACATTTGAGGGCTCGTAGGTGCTAAGTTTTGTTCCCTAACTAGGCCTAAGTTGTAGTAGTGGAGAAAAATTCAAAACAATGAACAAGGTATGTGTTTTGGTGTATGTTTGTAGGTGTTGGGTCCAAGTTTTGGATCAATTTTTGATAAGTTTCGTTTGTAGCCTGTGGGAGCCAAGTGTTGGAGATGTCTTTGGCATGAAGTAACTCCAACTAGGAGAAAACTTGTAGTGGATAAGTGTCCCAGGAGAGGATTGATGGCAAAGTCTATTAGCATCCATGTGGAGGGGTTTCCTAGGTGTTGGATTCCCTAACTAGGAGCAGATACTACAACAAGGATTGATCACTCATGGAATGTTGGAGAGTAGCATGAGAGTGGACCAAGTGTGGATGGGATTGGGCATTTATGACCTACTGTAGGACTGTGTCATAGTGCCCAAGGTTGGAGCCCTGCATGTACCATCTTCATGGACCTAGATGGTTGCTAAAGTGGCAGTTGTTGAGCTCAAGGTTTGACGAACCAAAGGAGTGATTTTTGGAGCCTGAGACTTGTGTGTGGAGAAGGAATTATACAACAGATTATGGGAGTCCTCCTAGCCCATGCTAATTGTGGGAGATGAATATATAGCAGTGATAGGTGGAAGCCCTTTGTGCCCTATGTTGGTATTCATCGATGAAACACACGAAGACCATAATGGGCCAAATTCCCTTAGTAGTTGAGGAGTAGCAATGGGAAAATTGAGATTTGTTCACAAATAGAGTTATTAACATCTCGATAGGAGTCTTATGTGTTGTTCCCTTGATGGTCTAAGGAAAAACTAGTGAGCAGATTGATAACCTAAATTGAGTGGCCAGATGGACTTAGAGCATTGATAGAGGCAGGAGATACAAATCGGGAGCCTAAGGACCAAGTAGGTACATGGTATGACTTAGTGGAGCTGAGATAGTTGAATACATCAACCAGATGGTTAGAGTATCCTATTGAGGGTAGATTTTTTTTTTATGGACTAACACCAAGCCCCACTTTTGTATGTTGTATCAGTGGATGTATGAGGTCCATTATCCCTGGTACAAGATCCATATACTGTTGTATTATATGAGTCAGATTAATATAACAAAGTTGGGTTATTATACAAAATTGTAAAAGTTGTGTATATTCTAAGCATATGTAGATTTACAATTTTTTATATTTCTCTGTGTAAAGTAGTATCATTAGGATTATTGGTTTGCTAGCATAAAATATTTTAAGACTCTATCCTAGACCCATGGTCGTGGAAAAACAACATTAAGGCCATGTGTTGGCAGCTCATTCATAAAGACTTTCCAGTATCAGATGGGATGACGATAAAGAAACAAGGGGGGCGGGTTGCCGCCATCCCACCTAGCCAATGGATCGGGGGACATGACAAAAATCCTTCATGAATAAATAATGGAACTAAACTAAGTTAAATGCAATTCCATTCTATATAGCAATACCATGGAGGCCAAGGATTTGGAAATCAACTATTCTTCACCTAGTATGTGTGTCATTCGAGGGCTCGCTTATGTGGTTGTATTCCGAGAAAGGGCCTTTCCCATGGATTGAAGCCAATGAGTCAATGTCTTAAAGCTTTTTGAAAAGCGGAAAAAGGTCCTAAGGGTAAGAAAGATCCCTGTGATTGGTTATTTGGAGTTCAGCTTCCATTTATCCAAGGTACTATAGATAAAATCGCCAGAATTCTAAAGAAACATAATGTTTCCTCAACCTTTAAGCCCTCTCGCACCATTCGAAGTTCGCTTAGATCTGTTAAGGACCCAATTTGCCCAAAGAATGGTAAGGGTGTTTACTTGATTCCGTGTTCCTATGGGACCCCTTACATTGGTGAAACTGGTCGATCAATTAGTCAAAGAATTCAAGAACACGTAGCTGACCTGAAACATAGTAGACCACACTTCTCTGCACTAGCGGAGCATGCTGAGAAGACAAATCATCGCATTTTCATTGAAGGTGCTGAGGTTATTGCGAGGATTCACCATTTCTACCACCGAAAATTGAGAGAAGCCCTGGAGATCGAAAAGAGGCTAGTTAACCTCAACAGAGATGACGGATGGATGATTAGCAGATGCTGGATTCCTGCCCTTCATTCCTAAAAAAACTTTTTATTAAATTTTAATTTATTAAATTTAATTTTAATTTATTTATTTTTAAATTATAATTTTATTTATCTACTTTATTTTTATTTTTAATTTTATCTTATTTTATTTTATTTCCATTTGTTTATTTATTTTATTTTTATTTTTATCTTTATTTTATTTTATTTCTATTTATTTATTTATTTATTTTTAAATAAAAAAGATAATTGTTTGATGAGTTTTGAATCACATAGCATTTAATTATTAAAAATAAAATAAATATATAAATTCAAACTTTAAATATTATTTAATTATTTTTAACATTTAATTTATTCGATAATAATAAAAACAAATGGATAATTATTATTCTAGAAAACATATAAATAGAAAACATTTATTTTATTATTTAAAACATATTAAATTAATAATTATTAATTTTATTAAAATAAATATAAATATTTAAAATTCAAATTATAAACTTTAATCATTTGGTTTACTCTTTTTAAAATAAAACAAATTAATTTTTTTTTTAAATTATTTGAGTCAAACTAGCCGTTATTTTACAAACGGCTAGTAGAAGCTATACTTTCTATTTAAAGCAGTTACTTGATCAGATTTTCCATCTTACATGTACCTACGTAAAATTACATGTACCTACTTAAAATTACACATAAACTTAATGACACATAGTCTTCATACTAAACTATAAAATATGCTAATTAACACAACTATATACATTTATTTATAAAAATGTTTTTATAAATATAACATTTTATTTTATTACAAAAAAATCTTAAATAGTTTCACCCTGAAATATTTTTGTTGGACTAAAAATTAAGTTTCATTTTATAAGGTTTACAGTATAAAAAGAAATTATTTATTTTTAAAATTATTTTTAATTTAAATTTTCCTATTTTTAATTTAAATGGTTGGGGTCTTATTTTCTCATCATGACATCCAAGTACGACAACTTTATAATATAACCAATAACCATATGAACATTTCATGAACGTTTAATGTTAGTGAAACGTTAAATAATTAATGTTAATATTAATTTATTAGAGAGAAATTTGAAGTAAATGCATGCCCTTATTGTAAGATATATGCAGCTCTTGCCTAGTGAAGAGGCTAAATAATATGGTGAATTTAAAGCCGTCGTTAAACCTTGGCAAAAAAATAAATGACATAATATAACATTTGCCTCTAACTTTAGAAAACCAATGAAATCACAATGATATGATTGTTGGGTTTCATGCCATTTTAATCCAAAAAAACATCGATTGTTTACTATAGTCCGTGCCGGCCCTTTGGGCAGGGACTTAACCCAATAAGATTTAAATTTGATGGTGATTTTGAATAATCGTTCGTTGCTTCAAAATTTCAACCCACGTTGTCTTCCATGTGGTTTCGATTAGTCCGGCGCCGCTGGAGGGGCCTCTCAACAGTTTCTTGTGTTTACACAACGTTCGAGGTAATGAGGTAGTGGATTAAATTATTTTTAAAATACATTTTTTATTGGAATTTAAAAATGGTTGTAGATTAAGCAACCTGACCCACTACATGGTTGATGATGGGTGATTGTCTACTACTTGTGAACGACCACCCCCTTCTTGGGTAAAACTAACCTCACTTGCCTTCTAAATCCGTCTTCTAAACGCCAATGCTTTAATTTATTTATCTAATTCTAGACAAACGTGAACTTATGGGCACTATGTCAACATCCGCTTCAACATTGATGGCATGGCGCAACACCTGCGAGTAGCTATAGACTGCTACGGAAGATTAGTTATATGTGAGCAGAGTAATGATAATAACACTGGTGTAAATGATGACTCATGACTAAATATTAGTTATATGACTATTCATCACTGTATGTAATGTTATTTTATGTTCATATCAAAACACACTGCTTATAACATGCTTGTGTACAAAATATGAAAGATCAAACTAATGAATTGAGAGTTCTCATGACATAGTCAACCTCGAGACACAAGACCAACCAACAATACTGGTAATAATTAATATAGAGGAAATGGGGTAGAATATGGCATCCAACCAAGTCAAAAGGGTTAAGACAAAACTAAAAATGAAATGGAAGGTGGAGGTAAAAAGCAGACCCAAAGGGCATAGTCTTGTAAGAAAAACCTATATCACTGCTCGCATGGAAATAAGTCTTAAGTGCATGAAATAATGAAGAATGATCAAGCTTCTTCATCTCCGTCAACTTAATATGAAAGCTCAAACTAACTTAGAAAACAGTAAACAAAGCCTTTTCCTTCTATTGAGTACACATCCTTATTCGTCGAGCATTCTACTATTATATCTCATTCGTCGAGCATTCTACTATTATATCTCAGATAGCTCTAGTGGAGTGGTAGATGAAAAAGGTGAAGGAGTGGGTGGATGATTAACCAACTCCATTAGCTCAGCTCCCCGTTTCCCACCCTTCGATTATCCCTTCTGATTAGCCATGATGTCGGAGCTTGATATGAAAATATTTGTCTTAGTGAGACATCCATTCACAGGTAGAATGTGTATGCTCCGTTTGCTAATCATCGATCATGCCCCCCTTCTTCTAGCGGAGGAACAACTTCATCGAATTAATTCCTTTGTTAATCAACTTTCAAGAAGCATGGGCAAGAGTATAAGTAGTTAGAGAAGCAACCATTTATCCATAGTATACTAGTACAACCACATTATATTTACTAATGTGGTTGATATACGTCGATAGGCATATATAAAATAGATTTACAACCACATTCGCCAATGTGGTTGATATACGCCGATAGGTCTATATCCACTACCCAACACATTAATTTATATATATATACTAGTACAACCACATTATATTTACTAATGTGGTTGATATACGTCGATAGGCATATATAAAATAGATTTACAACCACATTCGCCAATGTGGTTGATATACGCCGATAGGTCTATATCCACTACCCAACACATTAATTTATATATAAATAAAGGAACTGAGTGGATTCGTTATTTTCTTGTATAATTGTAAGCCTCAAGGGCATTCAAAGGGAGAGACCTGTAGAGGGGGCAAAGTAAGGAGGTAGAAGGCCATAGACCTGAAGATCTAGCCAAGGCATGCAGCTTTGTAAGTAAATCCATGTATATGCTATGAAAGAGATTGTTCCTGAATGTCTGTGTATTGATGATCATGATATTGTGTGAATAACCCTTGAATCTAGTAAGCAATGGCATAAGAATGTATGAATGAGACTCTGTGATAGGGTTTAATTAGCACTATGTTAAATGGTTGGGTTAACTTTGCGGAGAGAGAATGTTGAACTTAGTTAAACAGTGGAGCAGTATATTGATAGAGTATGGGATGTATGCGTTCGATTCTTTTGAGATCCCTGAAATATATGTGTAATTGTGTTAATCTGAATGCTAATGGAGAATTGTTATAACCTCAGTCATACATAACCAACATGGCGAGACATGGGTCTCGAAATTGTATCGGGGTTTTGAGTGAATGGAGATCGGTGTTATAGAGTTGGAATGCTCGAGGGATTAGATATGCAGAGTTTGCATAGGAAGTAAGGCCGCGAGGTCATATTAAAGTTAGAAGCAGAAAGGTGGACCGAAGCAAAGGAGGAGCGAAACCTTGAAGAAGCGGGAACTGGAACCGTGAGTGTTGAATAGTAAAGGCGGTTTGGAGGAGAAAACCGGTGGTATCGCTTTATAGAAAGGTGCTAAGAGAAACCACTAAAAAAAAAACACGATATATGTCCTTATTTGACACGTGGTTATAAGTGGTTTTCAAAAACCATTTAGATCGCATTTTTTTTTGGGGTGTTAACCCTCGGATGGAAAAAAAATGTGAAACTTCATTATGATCGTCAGATCAACAAAGCTGACGCGATAAGCCGGCGACCGTCGAATGAGAAGGGAAGTTTAACTGCTGGGACCCACTTTCATCGCACGGGCTTAAGAATTAAGCCTCGAGCAGTTGGGTTACGCGATGACCATCGAATCGTTGCACGACAAGGCGATGGGTCATCAACCGTTCGATGGAAAGGTACGTTCGTAAAGACTGTGGGCCCGAAGATTTCATTTAAATATACACGCTAGCGAATGTACTGGTTGGAGTCTATTGTAAGGTCCCTAACCTTTGAGTTGGGTCATGATACACGTGGATATATGATAAGTCTCAGTGTTAATGTATAAGGTCGGGACGATGGTTGGTTAACCAAGGCCTGTGGTAAGGCTACTCAAAAGTGCTTTGATTTTGAAAGGACTAAGAGGGTGGAGACCTTGGCTAAGCGGTTTCCAATATATATATATATATATATATATATATATATATATATTGTTATATTGATATTTGGTAAAGCCATATAATGTGGACCGGAGATAATTAAAGAAGAAAGGTATGGCTAGAAGGATGGTAATGTTGATTGGTAACAAATGGTGGTGGACCCTACAAGAAGGAGTTGTAAGTTGCAACACATTATAATAATGTGTTTCTGCATTATTATATGAGGAAAGGTGCGGTTAAATGGCAAACCTCGAACATGGGGTTTTGATTGGGTTTAAAATAAAAGTGCCTATTATATGCATTGATGGTTTTATAACGTTTGAAGCAATAGTGATCCTCCGGATTATTTAATTTGCCTGATTTGAAAATTAGGACCTTTCTGGGTAATACATTAGAAAGACATTTTATATGCAGAGAAAAATAGGGACTGTGGGTTTTACCCGTTATCAAAAAGACCTAATAAATTAATAAAACATAAGAATCAGTATTTTAAACATAAGATATTAATAAACCAATAGGATTATTAACATTATAAACCAAAAGAACTAATAGAACCAAGGGTTTAATATTATAAACCAAAGGAATCAGCGAACCCAAGGGACAAATATTATAAACCTAACGGATGAATATTAAAAACAATAGAGATTAATAAACCCTAAGAATTAATATTTTAAACTGAAAAATCTAAGAAATTAATAAAGCCTAAGAATTAATATTTTAAACTCAAGAGAGTAATAAACCCAATGTGTGATTAACATTATAAACCGAAAGAACTAATAAACCCAAGGTTTTAATATTATAAACCAAAGGAATCGGTGAACCCAAGGGATAAATATTAAAAACCTAAGGGATCAATAAGGCTAAGGGCAATATAAAAAACAATAGAGATTAATAAAACACAAGGGTTTAATATTAGAAACCAAAGGAATCAAGGTGAACCCAAGGGAAAACCATTACCCAAAAAATTATAAACCAAAGGAATTGGTGAACCCAAGGGAATTGATTTAAACAATGAGACAATTGTTGTCACAAATGCGACGTTGGACCAACTATGACCATGGTTGGCCATGGGTGATTTTCATATTGAGACAATATTTGTCAGAATGTGACATTTGCTCATAGATGACATTGATCGATTATTCATATTATAAACCAAAAGAACTAATAAACCCCAAGGTTTAATATTATAAACCAAAGGAATTGGTGAACCCAAGGGAATTGATTCAAACATGGAGACAATTGTTGTCACAATGTGACATTAGACCAATCATTATTAAAATTATAAACCAAAAGAACTAAGAGGCCCAAGGGTTTAATATTATAAGCCAAATGAATCAGTGAACCCAAGGGATAAATATTATAAACCTAATGGATGAATATTAAAAACAATAGAGATTAATAAATCCTAAGAATTAATATTTTAAACTGAAAAATCTAAGAAATTAACAAAGCCTAAGAATTAATATTTTAAACTCAAGGAAGTAATAAACCCAATGTGTGATTAACATTATAACCCAAAAGAACTAATAAACCCAAGGGTTTAATATTATAAACCAAAGGAATCGGTGAACATAAGGGATAAATATTAAAAACCTAAGGGATTAATAAGGCTAAGGGCAATATTAAAAACAATAGAGATTAATAAAACCCAAGGGTTTAATATTATAAACCAAAGGAAATGGCGAACCCAAGGGAAAACCATTACCCAAAAAAATATAAACCAAAGGAATTGGTGAATCCAAGGGAATTGATTTAAACATTGACACAATTGTTGTCACAATGCGACGTTGGACCAACTATGACCATGGTTGGCCATGGGTAATTTTCATATTGAGACAATGTTTGTCAGAATGTGACATATCATCATGGATGACGTTGATCTATTATTCATATTATAAACCAAAAGAGTTTAATATTATAAACCAAAGTAATTGGTGAACCCAAGGGAAAACCATTACCCAACAAATTATAAACCAAAGGAATTTTTAAACAGTATTTTAAACATAAGATATTAATAAACCAACGTGATTATTAACATTATAAACCAAAAGAACTAATAGACCCAAGGGTCTAATATTATAAACAAAAGGAATCAGTGAACCCAAGGGATAAATATTATAAACCTAACGGATGAATATTAAAAACAATAGAGATTAATAAACCCTAAGAATTAATATTTAAAACTGAAAAATCTAAGAAATTAATAAAGTCTAAGAATTAATATTTTAAACACAAGAGAGTAATAAACCCAATGTGTAATTAAAATTATAAACCAAAATAACTAATAAACCCAAGGGTTTAATATTATAAACCAAAGGAATCGATGAACCCAAGGGATAAATATTAAAAACCTAAGGGATCAACAAGGCTAAGGGAAATATTAAAAACAATAGAGATTAATAAAACCTAAGGGTTTAATATTATAAACCAAAGGAATTGGTGAACCCAAGGGAAAACCATTACCCAAGAAATTATAAACCAAAGGTATTGGTGAACCCAAGGGAATTGATTTAAACATTGAGACAATTGTTGTCACAATGCGACGTTGGACCAACTATGACCATGGTTGGCCATGGGTGATTTTCATATTGAGAAAATATTTGTCAAAATGTGACATTTGATCATGGATGACATTGATCGATTAGATGACATTCATCGATTAGTCATATTATAAACCAAAAAGAACTAATAACTTAAGGGTTTAATATTATAAACCAATTGGTGAACCCAAGGGAATTGATTTAAACATTGAGACAATTGTTGTCACAATGCGATGTTGGACCAACTATGACCATGGTTGGCCATGGGTGATTTTCATATTGAGACAATATTTGTTAGAATGTGACATTTGATCATGGATGACAATGATCGATTATTCATATTATAAGCCAAAAGAACTAATAAACCCAAGGGTTTAATATACATTACCCAACAAATTATAAACCAAAGGAATTGGTGAACCCAAGGGAATTGATTTAAACATTAAGACAATTGTTGTCACAATGCGACGTTGGACCAACTATGACTATGGTTGGCCATGGGTGATTTCCATATTGAGACAATATTTTTTAGAGTGTGACATTTGATCACGGATGACATTGATCGATTATTCATATTATAAACCAAAAGAACTAATAAACCAAAGGGTTTAATATTATAAACCAAATGAATTGGTGAACCCGAGGGAAAAATATCAATAACCTAAGGGACCAATAAGGCGAAGGATCAATAAAATTATTAAAAAAATACTCAAGTTGAAGAAATTAATAAACACTAATAATTAACCCAAGGGTTCGTAATATTATAAACCAAAAGAACTAATAAACCCAAGGGTTTAATATTATAAATGAAATGAATTGGTGAACCCAAGGGAATTGATTTAAACATTGAGACAATTTTTGTCACAATGATACGCGTGGACACTTGTGGAAATGTGTTTATTACTTAGGTGATTTCATATTCTTTACAATATTTATCGAGAATGTGACATTTGATGATGAATTACATTTGATCTATTCATAACTTATAAAACCAAAGGAATTGGTGAACCTAAGGAAAACCATTACCCAACAAATTATAAACCAAAGGAAATGGAACGAGGGAAATTGATTTAAACATTGAGACAATTGTTGTCACAATGCGACGTTGGACCAACTATGACCATGGTTGGCCATGGGTGATTTTCATATTGAGACAATATTTGTCAGAATGTTGTATCTGATCATGGACGACATTGATCGATTATTCATATTATAAACCAAAAGAACTAATAAACCCAAGGGTTTAATATTATAAACCAAAGGAATTGGTGAACCCAAGGGAAAACCATTACCCAACAAATTATAAACCACAAGAATTGGTGAACCCAAGGGAATTGATTTAAATATTGAGACAATTGTTGTCACAATGCGACGTTGGACCAACTATGACCATGGTTGGCTATGGGTGAATTTCATATTGAGACAATATTTTTCAGAATGTGACATTTGATCATGGCTGACATTGATCGATTATTCATACTATAAACCAAAAGAACCAATAAACCCAAGGGCTTAATATTATAAACCAAAGGAATTGGTGAACCCAAGGGAAAAGCATTACCCAACAAATTATAAACCAAAGGAAATGGTGAACCCGAGGGAATTGATTTAAACATTGAGACAATTGTTGTCACAATGCGACGTTGGACCAACTATGAGCATGGTTGGCCATGGCTGATTTCCATATTGAGACAATATTTGTTAGAATGTGACATTTGATCATGGATGACATTGATCGATTATTAATATTATAAACCAAAAGAACTAATAAACCCAAGGGTTTAATATGATAAACCAAAGGAATTGGTGAACCCAAGGGAAAACAATTACCTAACAAATTATAAACCAAAGGAATTGGTGAAACCAAGGGAATTGATTTAGACATTGACAAAATTGTTGTCACAATGTGACGTTGGACCAACTATGACCATGGTTGGTCGTGGGTGATTTTCATATTGAGAAAATATTTGTCAGAATGTGAAATTTGATCGTGAATGACATTGATCGATTATTCATATTATAAACCAAAAGAACTAATATTAAACCCAAGGATTTAATATTATAAACCAAAGGAATTGGTGAACCCAAGGGAAAACCATTACCCAACAAATTATAAACAAAGGAATTGGTAAACCCAAGGGAATTGATTTAAACATTGAGACAATTGTTGTCACAATGCGACATTGGACCAACTATGACCATGGTTGGCCATGGGTGATTTTCATATTGAGACAATATTTTTCAGAATGTGACATTTGATCATGGATGACATTAATCGATTTTTCATATTATAAACCAAAAGAACTAATTAACACAAGGGTTTAATATTATAAACCAAAGGAATTGGTGAACCCAAGGGAAAAGCATTACCCAAAAAATTATAAACCAAAGGAATTGGTGAACCCAAGGGAATTGATTTAAATATTGAGACAATTGTTGTCACAATGTGACGTTGGACCAACTATGACCATGGTTGGCCATGGGTGATTTTTGTTTTGAGACAATATTTGTCAGATTGTGACATTTGATCATGGATGACATTGTTTGATTATTCATATTAGAAACCAAAAGAACTAATAAACCCAAGGGTTTAATATTATAAACCAAAGGAATTGGTGAACCCAAGGGAATTGATTCAAACATGGAGACAATTGTTGTCACAATGCGACATTGGACCAATCATTATTAACATTATAAACCAAAAGAACTAATAGACCCAGGGGTTTAATATTATAAACCAAAGGAATCAGCGAACCCAAGGGATAAATATTATAAACCTAACAGATGAATATTAAAAATAATAGAGATTAATAAACCCTAAGAATTAATATTTAAAACTGAAAAATCTAAGAAATTAATAAAGCCTAAGAATTAATATTTTAAACTCAAAAGAGTAATAAACCCAATGTGTGATTAACATTATAAACCAAAAGAACTAATAAACCGAAGGGTTTACTATTATAAACCAGAGGAATCGGTGAAACCAAGGGATAAATATTAAAAACCTAAGGGATTAATAAAGCTAAGGGCAATATTAAAAACAATAGAGATTAATAAAACCCAAGGGTTTAATATTATAAACCAAAGGAAATGGTGAACCGAAGGGAAAACCATTACCCAACAAATTATAAACCAAAGGAATTGGTGAACCCAAGGGAATTGATTTAAACATTGACACAATTGTTGTCACAATGCGATGTTCAACCAACTATGACCATGGTTGGCCATGGGTGATTTTCATATTGAGACAATATTTTTTAGAATGTGAGATATCATCATGGATGACGTTGATAGATTATTCATATTATAAACCAAAATAACTAATAAACCCAAGAGTTTAATATTATAAACCAAAGTAATTGGTGAATCCAAGGGAAAACCATTACCCAACAAATTATAAACCAAAGGAATTTTTAAACAATATTTTAAACATAAGATATTAATAAACCAACATGATTTTTAATATTATAAACCAAAAGAACTAATAGACCCAAGGGTTTAACATTATAAACCAAAGGAATCAACGAACCCAAGGGATAAATATTATAAACCTAACGGATGAATATTAAAAGCAATAGAGATTAATAAACCCTAAGAATTAATATTTAAAACTGAAAAATCTAAGAAATTAATAAAGCCTAAGAATTAATATTTTAAACTCAAGAGAGTAATAAACCCAATGTGTGATTAACATTATAAACCAAAATAACTAATAAACCCAAGGGTTTAATATTATAAACCAAAGGAATCGGTCAACCCAAGGGATAAATATTAAAAACCTAAGGGATCAATAAGGCTAAGGGAAATATTAAAAACAATAGAGATTAATAAAATCCAAGGGTTTAATATTATAAACAAAAGGAATTGGTGAACCCAAGGGAAAACCATTACCCAAGAAATTATAAACCAAAGGAATTGGTGAACCCAAGGGAATTGACTTAAACATTGAGACAATTGTTGTCACAATGCGACATTGGACCAACTATGACCATGGTTGGCCATGGGTGATTTTCATATTGAGACAATATTTGTCAAAATGTGACATTTGAACATGGATGACATTGATCGATTATTCATATTATAAACCAAAAGAACTAATAAACTCGAGGGTTTAATATTACAAACCAAAAGAATTGGTGAACCCAAGGGAAAAGCATTACCCAACAAATTATAAACCAAAGGAATTGGTGAACCCAATGGAATTGATTTAAACATTGTGACAATTGTTGTCACAATGCGACCTTGGACCAACTATGACCATGGTTGCCATGGGTGATTTTCATATTGAGACAATATTTGTCAGAATGTGACATTTGATCATGGATGACATTGATCAATTATTCATATTATAAACCAAAAGAAATAATAAATCCAAGGGTTTAATATTATAAACCAAAGGAATTGGTGAACCTAAGGGAATTTATTTAAACATTGAGACAATTGTTGTCACAATGCGACGTTGGACCAACTATGACCATGGTTGGCCATGGGTGATTTCCATATTGAGACAATATTTTTTAGAATGTGACATTTGATCATGGATGAGATTGATCGATTATTCATATTATAAACCAGAAGAACTAATAAACCCAAGGGTTTAATATTATAAACCAAATGAATTGGTGAACCCAAGGGAAAAATATCAATAACCTAAGGGACCAATAAGGCGAAGTATCAATAAAATTCTTAAAAAAATACTCAAGTTGAAGAAATTAATAAACACTAATAATTAACCCAAGGGTTCGTAATATTATAAACCAAAAGAACTAATAAAACCAAGGGTTTAATATTATAAACGAAATGAATTGGTGAACCCAAAGGAATTGATTTAAAAATTGAGACAATTGTTTTCACAATGCGACGTTGGACCAACTATGACCATGGTTGGCGATGGGTGATTTTCATATGGATACAATATTTGTCAGAATGTGACATTTGATGATGAATGAAATTGATCGATCATTCATATTATAAACCAAAGGAATTGGTGAACCCAAGGGAATTGATTTAAACATTGAGACACTTGTTGTCACAATGCGACATTGGACCAACTATGACGATGGTTGGCCATGGGTGATTTTTATATTGAGACAATATTTGTTAGAATGTGACATTTGATCATGGACGACATTGATCGATTATTCGTATTATAAACCAAAATAACTAATAAACCCAAGGGTTTAATATTATAAACCAAAGGAATTGGTGAACCCAAGGGAATTGACTTAAACATTGAGACAATTGTTGTCACAAAGCAACGTCAGACTCACTATGACCATGGTTGGCCATGGGTGAATTTCATATTGAGACAATATTTTTCAGAATGTGACATTTGATCATGGATGACATTGATCGATTATTCATATTATAAACCAAAAGAACTAATAAACCCAAGGGCTTAATATCATAAACCAAAGGAATTGGTGAACCCAAGGGAAAAGCATTACCCAACAAATTATAAACCAAAGGAATTGGTGAACCCAAGGGAATTGATTTAAACATTGAGACAGTTGTTGTCACAATGCGACATTGGACCAACTATGACCATGTTTGGCCATGGGTGATTTCCATGTTGAGACAATATTTGTCAGAATGTGACATTTGATCATGGATGACATTGATCGATTATTAATATTATAAACCAAAAGATCTAATAAACCAAAGGGTTTAATATTATAAACCAAAGGAATTGGTGAACCCAAGGGAATTGATTTAAACATTGAGAAAACTGTTGTCACAATGTGATGTTGGACCAACTATGACCATGGTTGGCCATGGGTGATTTTCATATTGAGACAATATTTGTCAAAATGTGACGTTTGATCGTGGATGACATTGATCGATTATTCATATTACAAACCAAAAGAACTAATATTAAACCCAAGGGTTTAATATTAAAAACCAAAGGAATTGGTGAACCCAAGGGAATTGATTTAAACATTGAGACAATTGTTGTCACAATGTGATGTTGGACCAACTATGACCATGGTTGGCCATGGGCGATTTTCATATTGAGACAATATTTGTCAGAATGTGACATTTGATTACGGATGACATTGATCGATTTTTCATATTATAAACCAAAAGATCTAATAAACCCAACGGTTTAATATTATAAACCAAAGGAATTGGTGAACCCAAGGGAAAAGCATTACCCAAAAAATTATAAACCAAAGGAATTGGTGAACCCAAGGGAATTGATTTAAACATTGACACAATTGTTGTCACAATGCGACGTTGGACCAACTATGACCATGGTTGGCCATGGGTGATTTTCATATTGAGACAATATTTGTCAGAATGCGACATTTTATCATGGATGAAATTGATCGATTATTCATATTATAAACCAAAAGAACTAATAAATCCAAGGGTTTAATATTATAAACCAAAGGAATTGGTGAACCCAAGGGAAAAGCATTACCCAACAAATTATAAACCAAAGGAATTGGTGATCCCAAGGGAAAAGCATTACCCAACAAATTATAAACCAAAGGAATTGGTGAACCCATGGGAATTGATTTAAACATTGAGAAAATTGTTGTCACAATGCGACGTTGGACCAACTATGACCATGGTTGGACATGGGTGATTTTCATATTGAGACAATATTTTTCAGAATGTGACATTTGATCGTGGATGATATTGATTGATTATTCATGTTATAAACCAAAATAACTAATAAACCCAAGTGTTTAATTTTATAAACCAAAGGAATTGGTGAACCCAAGGGAAAACCATTACCCAACAAATTATAAACCAAAGGAATTGATTTAAACATTGAGAAAATTGTTGTCACAATGTGACGTTGGACCAACTATGACCATGGTTGGCCATGGGTGATTTTAATATTGAGACAATATTTGTCAGAATGTGACATTTGATCGTGGATGACATTGATCGATTATTCATATTATAAAACAAAAGAACTAATAAATCCAAGGGTTTAATATTATAAACCAAAGGAATTGGTGAACCCAAGGGAAAACCATTACCCAACAATTATAAACCAAAGGAATTGGTGAACCCAAGGGAAAAGCATTACCCAACAAATTATAAACCAAAGGAATTGGTGAACCCAAGGGAATTGATTTAAACATTGAGACAATTGTTGTCACAATGCGACGTTGGACCAACTATGACCATGGTTGGCCATGGGTGATTTAAACATTGAGACAATATTTGTCAGAATGTGACATTTGATCATGGATGACATTGATCGATTGTTCATATTATAAACCAAAAGAACTAATAAACCCAAGGGTTTAATATTATAAACCAAAATAATTGGTGAACCAAAGGGAAAACCATTACCCAACAAATTATAAACCGCAAGTGATCAATCAACCTTATTGATTGTTAATATTATAAACCGACGTTGGACCAACTATGACCATGGTTGGCCATGGGTGATTTTCTTATTGAGACAATATTTGTCAGAATGTGACATTTGATCATGGATGACATTGATCGACTACACATATTATACATCACACACATACTGTGGCTCTGCTATATATATATATATATTAAATATATTTAAACCTAAGGGAAAAATATTAAGAACATAAGAGATCAACAAGGCCGAGGGATAGCTATAAAAAATAATTCCAATTAGTAAAGGCTAGGAATAAATATTTTAAATACAAATGAATGAGAAACTCACATGATTAATAAAGAGATTAATAAATCTTAGGAATCAATATTTTAAAAATACTATTTATCACTAATGATCTTAATACTATTTATATTAATAACGTTAATTTTGGTATCAATAGTAATATCATTCATAATATTAATCATCATATTTTTATAGTGAATATAATTAAAAAAAGAATATTAATAAAAAATATAGTTATTATAAGGAAAGCATTATTAATATTATTTATCAATATTGTTGGAACACCTAATCCTACATGGGTTGGTGTGGAATGCGAAAAGTCACAATGGAGTCCAAGTGGCCTTGGAAGATGAAACCAAGAGTCACACCATTGTACTATAAATGTACATCTTTGTATAATGGAAAATAAGAAAGCCTCACGCTTATCTTTCATTGTGTGTTTCTCTTGTGTGTGTGCATTCTTCTCCTCATACACCATGTGTGTGTTTTAACATGGTGTTTAACATGGTATCGGAGCGGGCGATTTCTGGCCCTGCTCCACTTTGAGTGAGCCATTTGTGTTTATGGCCTATGCATATCTGCAAAAATTGTTGGTTTTTTTGCAGCACTCAAGTGTTTGTAGCAGTCTTTTTGCCACATTCAGAAAGTGGTTTTGGAGAAGGAGCAACATTCAGAAGAAGGAGCAGCATTCAGAAGAAAGAGCAGCATTCAGAATTTGTTTTAAAGAAGAGCAGCAGTGGTTTTGAAGAAAGGCAGCACTGCCCATCTGAAGGTTTTCATTCTAATTTTTCTCTGCAATCTCTGCATTTTAAATCTCTGCACCATTTTGGAGCTGCTGGAAAAGTGTTTAATTTGAGTTTCTGAAGAAGAAGAAGTTTCTGGTTTTTATTGCAAAAGAAATCTGAGTTTTTTCTGCTGGAAAATTCTTCATCTCTGTATTTTTGAGCTGCTGGAAATTTATGAGAATTCTGAGTTTTTCTGCTGCTATATGGCCTTCTTCAATTTTTGAAGAAAATTTCTGAGTTTTAGTGTTGAAATTGATTGGAAAATTCTGCATTTCTGCTGCTCAGCCACTGAAAGATTTCTAAGTTTTCATTGAAAATTTCTGAGCTTGCTGCTATATTTCGTGAAAAGTCTTCTACCTGCAGTATAAAAATCTCTGAATCTCTTCCTCTCTGCTGTTATAAAAAAATAAAAATAAAAAATAAAAAAATAAAAAAATAAAAAAATCGATTCCTGGCCTTTCGGCCTTCCCCACAATCTCCATACCTCCCACACCGCTCTCCATTGCAATCTGTTCCTTTAACACGCACTCTGCAAAAAATAAAAATCGATTCACCTCTCATTCTTGGCCTTTCGGCCCTACTACCCATACACTCTGCGCATACACAAATCCCACCTGCCAACGCTCAACCATGCCTACGCCCTCACTACTCCGCCTTATCACTCCACGGCCCTCTCCATGCACTATTTAACTTACCTATTAAAGCACGCACACGCACTCTGCAACTCACACAGCTCTCTCCCACGCGCCTCTGGCCCGCTGCTCCCTGCATTACACTCCCTCTCCCTTACACGCGCTCTACCCACTCCCCTCGGCGCCTCATCCCTCAACCGCACCTTACCTACTCTCTCACGCTATTACTCCACTCCCTCTCTGCGCGTACACACGCCCTCACTCCAACACATAACAGTGCCCTCAACTCTCCTTGCCCCGCCCTCTGCGCACCTGCCACACTCCGCCCATTCCCCTGCGACTTACGCTCTGTCTCCCGTCGCCTGTCTTCCACCCTTTGAACGCCATCACTCCACCCTACCGCTCTTACTGTCCCCCTGTCTTGTACTCCCCACTCTCCGCTCGATTGCACACACTCCCCTCCCATCTCTCAAACTCTTCGACTCTTCATATTTAATTTTTATTTTCATTATCATCCTCCTCTCCGATATATTCTTCTCTCCTTATACATTCGACTCCCTATCCTCATCACTGTTACATTAAAAAATATATATATATACCATCCCATTTTAATATTTCCCACTCCTTTTACATTAAAAGTTCCCCCCTCCTTTTTAAATTCTCCCACCTCTCCATTTAATGCGTTCCCCTCTTTTTTAAAGTTAATCCCCCTCCCATTTTTAATTAATCCCCTTTTTTAATACCCATAATCTCCTTTTAATAATCCCTTTTTTATTCCTATTTTAATATAATCACCCACCCCCCCATATAATAACCCTCCTCCTTTTTAATTAATTTCCTTTTCCATTAATTTCCCATTTTTTTTAATTAATTTTTAATTAAAAAAAAAAAAAAAAAAAAAAAAAAAAAAAAACAACGGCGGAGAGAGAGGAAAGACATTGAAGACGAGAGAGAAAGGAAAAACGGTAAAGAGAATTGAAAAGCGAGAGAGAAAGAGAAGATGAACAGCAGAAATAAAAGGAAATGACATGTGAGCAGATTGATTAGAGAAAATTACAGATTTGGCATTGTGATTTGTGGCATAAGGGTGATTTCTTGAAAAATTTCATATTTGAAGACAAGTTTGAAACAACTATTTGAAGAGGAAGAATTCAGCTGCCTTAAAGGCCTTCTACACAAGTGTTTTGCTACACATTTTTGCTCCATATTGTATTGTATTGATTTGCATATTCATTCAAGATTTGAAGTGTATTTGAGTTGTTGGATTGTTGATTGCCCTCCATCATTTGAGGAGCACACTTTGTACTTTGAGAGTTTTCTTGAGTCATTTGTATTTCTTGTTGCATCACATTGTAAACGGGTGCATTTTCGGTTGAAGCCGACACCCTTTCATTTTTAAGCCTAAGTTGTTGAAAATGGCCAAAATCAATGAGGTATTAGTGTTGTTGAATAACCTCATTCATTCCAATGTTGATGATGTGATAAAAATGTGTAAGAATGCTCTTTGTAACATTTAGAGTTGTTTGCTAGATGCACAAGAAAAGATTGAGTTTTTACAGTTGGAATCTCAGCTTCAACAAGATGAACTTCAGCAAAATAGTCACCATTCTGAACCTGTTTCTGTTCATAACATTGTGAAGGACTCTCATCAGAAGAAAGAAGATAAAGTTGCGGATTATTCACATTCGGTGTACATGCGGTCACGATACTCGGCTTTGCACTTCTCAAGCCCATCATCGGACCGCCAGGAAGCTTGTCCCTATGACACGGGCGGTCTTCGTCCTGGCACTGTGAGATCCTGTCTCATATTCCGGACTATCAAGCCCGCCATCATGTTCGGTGCCGGTTCATGTGGGTTCACCATGAACATTCCGGATCCGTTCCACAACAGATTGAGAAATGCCAACACTGTGATCGAGTTGGCCATATGAAAGATCATTGTTTTGATCTTCATCCATGCAAGCATTGTGGTCGGCACACCCATTCTTCAGACAGATGCTTTAGAAACAAGCCTCCTGCAAGAACCAAGATTCATCTTGGATGGATCGCTTCTTGGCAATGGGCATCAGCAGCCAAGAAGATGTTTACAACACATGTCAGAACATGTTCACGGATATTGAGTAAACTTGCAGTTGAGTTTTCACCATCATCTCACCTTGTCCCTGACAGGGGGGAAAATGGTGGTCATGTACAAGCTTCGACGTCAGATCAAGCGAGCCTGAGCCACAATCTCTCATTCCATGTTCAGAGTTGTAGCCAGCAGTTCAATCGAGCCTGAGCCACAATTCATCATTCCGGATTCAGAGATGTAGCTAGAGACACGGATGCCCATGAGCATACCTTCGGTTGGTGGATAACCTAAAACCATCATTTTCGGTTGGTGGATAACCTAAAACCATCATCTTTGGTTGGTGGACAACCTAAAACCACCACAAGCGAGGAACACTTCCTCTAGCAGAAGCCTTCAGCTTAGCAGCCTTCAGCTTCTTGCCAGCATTGGTTGAGTTCCAGGAAATGCTACAAGTATTCCAGAGTTGTTGGTAACCCTAAAACCATCACAGGTCGTAGACCTCCCTTCCTTTAGGTCGAAGGTCTCCCTTTTTTTATGAGGGACAATTCCTCTAGCAGAAGCCTTCAGCTTCTTGCCAGTTTTGGAAGAGTTCCGGGAACTGCAACATGTATTGCGTTCCAGTGTTTGTGGTCATCCTAAAACCACATCTTTTTTCCAACATTTCAGAGAGTTGATTCAGCCCAAGTGCTGCCATGCATACTTTGCAGATTTGTATTACAACTCCTTTCTTGGACTCACACATAACCCTTCGGATTAAGGGGGGATGTTGGAACACCTAATCCTACATGGGTTGGTGTGGAATGCGAAAAGTCACAATGGAGTCCAAGTGGTCTTGGAAGATGAAACCAAGAGTCACACCATTGTACTATAAATGTACATCTTTGTATAATGGAAAATAAGAAAGCCTCACGCTTATCTTTCATTGTGTGTTGAGTCTCTTGTGTGTGTGCATTCTTCTCCTCATACACCATGTGTGTGCTTCAACATGGTGTTTAACAAATATTAATGTAATTAATCATATTAATATTATTAATAAAATGTTATTATTTAAATGTTATTAATAATTTTAATAAACCTTAATCATGTTTGAAAGTTATTGTTATTAATACAATTATGAACATTAATGTAATTAATCATATTAATATTAATATTATATTATTTATCAATATTAATGTTAATAGCATTTATATTAACAATTTTAATGCAATTAATCACATTAATATTATTAATAAAATGTTATAATTTAAATGTTATTAATAATTTTAATAAACCTTAACCATGTTTGAAACTTATAATTATTAATACAATTATGAACATTAATGTAATTAATGTAATTAATCATATTAATATTATTAATCAAATGTTATTAATATTATTGTTATAATTTAAATGTTATTAATAATTTTAATAAACCTTAATCATGTTTGGAACTTATTGTTATTAATACAATTATGAACATGAATTTTAAATAAACATTCTGAATATTGTATTAATGATGTTTTTAATAATATTGTTATTATTATTAATAATGTTATTTTTAATAATAATTAAAATATTATTTTCATTATTAATTTAGTTTTTAGTATAAATCATAATCATCATTGTTAAATACTAATTATTAATATGATTTTTAGTGTATATTAGAATGTTAATGTTATTAATGTCATTTTTATTATTTCCAGAATGTGACCATGATTATTTGCCATAATAATATTATTTAATGTTATTAAAATTAAAAATTAAAAATATTAATAATATTAAAATTAATATTAATATTATTATTCATATTAACAATATTAACATGAATAATTATTATTAGTATTAAAATTAAAATTAAAATTAATATTTAATTTTAAAAATATAAATATTTAAATTTATGATTTCATATAAATAATAATAATATTAATAAATTAAAAGAATAATAATAAAAAATATTGTAAATTAAAATTGGTTAACATAATTGTTAATATTAAATGTTGCTAATATTATTTATTAACATTAATAATATTAAAAATACTAATTTTTTTTATTCAAATTAATTAATATTAATAGTAAAACTTCTTTATTTATTAATATTAGTATATTCTTACATATTAATTATTTAATATCAAATACTAATACAAATTATTATTAGAGTAATACATATATAACAAAGTATAATAATAGTTAATATATTATTATTATTAACTTTAATATTAATATTGATACTATTAATTAATACTAATATTAATAACAATTAATTAATATTAACCCAATAATACAAGGTTAAAATCTCTGGTATAACCCAATAATACAAATTCATTTATGGAAGCTTCTTTTAATAAATTTGATGGTTTAATAAGGAAACAATGCCAACTTCAGATGCGAAAGTTTTCTCCTTACACAATGGTTATAAAACCATACATCCAAATTTTAATACTTGTGCGGAAGCTTATCTTCTTTTAATAAAAGGTTCTCAATGGCAAAACAAACTTCATAAGTCAAGTTGTTTCTACATACATATTCTTATGATTATAAACCATTGAACAAATACTCATACCTTGAGCTCACGCTATCAAACTCATTAAACTTTTGGTATAAGACAATTTAAAAACGTCTTAGACTCTTGGCCCCACACATCCAATAATTAATAACCACTTACCAAATGAATATTTATCATTTCAAAGAATGCTAGGGCATACCTCATATTAACTCTCGTGCAACTTTACAATTGATTACCTTTGGATCTTTCACCCTTCAGATCGAACGCAAATCGCGTTCCTTTCATCACAGAATTTTATCACACAAAAATTATGCGATATGGGCAGTATTTAAGTGTTGACGTGTTAGAAAATGATTGGATCGCGTTCTAAAATGAAAAACCACTCCTCAACAAAATAGGCACGCGATACTGGTAGTATCTCTCCTTCAGAACTGCTTATTGTAAATCTGGTATTGAACTGAGTTTAATTCGCTCCTTTTGAACTCAACTTCTCTGTCTACTATGACAGATTGATCTTACCCAATATTAATTCACGCAACCAGCATTTTGTTGCAAGCTTGAAACATGCTCAATAGCCAGACATCACTTGCGATCTTCTTCATCGAATTCTCTGTGTGGTGACCCTAACACCAGAATTGGTATCGATTCTTGCAATCGAACCCAACCCATTCAATGACGCATCTCTGCATACTTAATGAATCGAATATCATTTAAAACCTACGCACAAAACCTTTCTCAGCATTCGTTTGAACAGATTGAGACAATATTTTTCAAGGGTTGATATACGAAGATAGGCGAAATCAAATAATTTTAACCATGAAGAAGAATTTTATACAGAAAATCGAAGTTATATATGTGATATACTCTGGATCGATGTATCCAAGCATTCCCTTTGCCATAGATGTTATAGCATGTGAAGACTCCCCATCACTTACTATCCTCGAAATACGAAAATCGGCCAGTTTTGCATTCATATTGTTGTCTAGAAGGATGTTGGTGGTCTTGAGATCCCTGTGAATTATCTTTGGGGTGCAACCCGCGTGAAAAAATTTGAGTCCTTTGCACATAATTAGGTGATGCATATGGTTAGACTTGATTTGTCCTTTGTAACAACGTTTAAATCACGAATAATAACTCTGCCTTAAATTACTGAAAGATTTACCCCGCACCACATCTAAAGCTATTTTCAGCCTTGTTTTCCAATCTAGGTTCGAATGTCCTGTGATAGCATGTGGACGATAAATTGTAGATCAAATCTAAGTTGTTTTTCTAAAATTTTGTCGTATTAATTAGTATTGATTTGTAGCAACTCAACTAAACATCTTCCTCAAAAATATAATTACCTGTATGAAGCTTGTCCGATAGGGATCCTCCTAACATGTGCTCATAGATAAGCATAAGATATTTCGATTCATTACAGTAACCGTTTAAAGGCATCAAGTTCTTATGCTCAACTCTAGAAAGAACGTCAGCCTGTTAATAAAAGAAAGCCACCCACATGAATTTTACTATACATTTTTTTGGTGCAACCAGATTATTTCCAATATAATTACACAATGCAAAACTCATATTCTGTACCTCATTCTGGAATTTCAGAAGCGATGAGAGCGTTTTAACTACTACAAATTTCCCCTCCCGCATCTTACCAAAGAATACCTTTCTCGAGTTCCCTCGTCCAATTTCTCGACTAAAGTTTGGAACCACTCTGTTCGTTCGTACCCTCCGCCCACGCTGAACACAACTATTTCCACCTTAATGAAGTCCACCATACGTTTGGCCGACGCCCTGGTTCATCTTCCCGTAATGGTTCCACTTGTGCCATCGCTGTGCAGAATTTGTTGCGCGTGGCACCGGGTGAGGATAATGGCCATTAAAGAATTCGTTGCACGTGGCACTCTGCTCCCGTTGGCAGATGGATGGACATCCATATTTCTTGTTATTTCCAGAGATGACCACCTCCATAAAAATCCCATGATTAAACCTGATATGTTAAGCTAACCACATTCCATGCGGCTTCGATGATAGAAATTTCTCGCCTGAAACATGTCCTTATTTCGCTATAATCCCTCATACCCTCATACGTGGAGATAAATAAGCGGTACAATAATTTTTTAATGATAATTTTGTAAAAAATTAATTTAATTAGGGTTTAAACACTTGATTTAGAGATGCAAGTAGGTTATGGATTTTAATTTCATTCATTTATTGAGTGGCGACGACCATAATATACCGACATCTTTCAATCTAGACCATCGGATGAAAAATATTAATTAGCAAAAGAACTAATCATGCCAATTCCAATAGGGGGGTATGCCTATCGGCGTAATTATTTGCCCCTAACCAAGGCTTAATCTTTGTTTTAAGTCATTTTGATATTTTGTTTTAGTCCTTTTTCGAGTCGGGCACCACTAGAAATTTTAGCAACATCCTAATAAGCAAAAACATTCAAGCAAGTAGCGATAACATCTTTGTTACTACCCTAGTTTGAGAATATTGAGCTAGTTCTGATTCCAATCAGAATTGACACAACCACTTTTCTAATGATATTCTACAGCGAACGAAACAACAAATGCAATTAGCCTTGTTAAAGCAACAGTTCAAGATCGGAAGCTAGCATACGAGCCAAGTGCACTGCCAGCTAGAGAATATCCTTCTTTGCAATGGTAGGATCTTATATTGGATCTAAAACTTCTTCAACCTCTTCCATTACTGAAGCCTATGTCTTTGTTGCTATCAGGCATAGGGGCATATATTTGAAAATTAACCTATGGAATTGATGATCCACATGATGAATAGTTGAACGGTAGGGCAGGAGCATTCTTTACACCATGGTCTGAGAGAAGAATGAAATGGGTTGTTTGAAGAAATAGGTTGGCTTATTGCTTCGAATTTGTGATCAGGAGAACGAATTACCTTTTAGTTCGAAATTTTCTACTTCACTCGAATAAGATGACCCACCAACCCTCTCCCCTTATACCTGATACTTGCTCGATATTGAAAATGTGAAAGTATCCCTAACTCTTTCCTAAGGTATTTGCCTGTTATACCTAATTTTTTCACTCTTTCTTAGCCTGGAAACCCAAAATGTGGAATTCAACATAGTCCAGAACATTTTAAAACAATCTCACTACTTACCTACATTAAGTACCTTCCGAACAAAGTCATTTCCATCATAATGTGCATCATGAGATACATCCTATAGCTGTTAATCTCGATCTCGCCCACTCAACTAAAGGAAGCTCTCAGTGTGAACTGAAGCCAGTGGAAGCAGCTTCTATTTTGTTTCTTTCAAGCACGGGGCAACTATGCAATTTCGAAACCATGAGAAGAGATTACTAATGGGATATTTGGATTAGACAGATCATGCAGGGAAGGCGCAACAAAAAATCCATATTTGTGATCATTTGAGGTAACCTGAGCTCTTTTTACTACGTTTTTTTTTTAGTCTTTTGTTTGGTTTACTGTTCCAAAAATACCTAACTAAAACCCTATACACTCACTTAATGCCTTCATCCTATGAAGGAATTTCTACCCATTTTTGAACCCCTACGAAACGATAATTCTACCTTGATCATTGCAACCGGTGGAGAATTTATCCTTGGATGGATTCTTGTATGTTTTGAGGTAACTATGTAATAGGTTATACAGAGAAAGAAATATTATTTCACTAAGATGGATTATTGTATGTTTTTAGGTAACTAGGTAACAGGTTATAGAGATAAAGAAAGGATAGGTCTCTAAGGTGGGTCATACCATGCATAGTGTGCAGGAATTGAACTCGGGGGAGGTGTTGAGGAATCTTCCTTGGCCCTCACGGTTTTCTTAAAGGCAAAATCATGTTTTAATCCTCTTAGAATGCTAACGGAAGAAAAATACATCTGTGGCGTCCATGCAATGTAAGTGTTATTGTGTCCTAATTCATCTTCTCTATCGCAAGGAACGAACACATGTCAAACAATGTCATCTTGGGGGGAATTTAAGAAAATGTGTGAACTTTTATGAATTGTGCATGGAATGTTTTATTAAATATCTAGATCCCAAGCCATATAAAACACTTAAAATGATTCTCACCCTATTTTTTCATATAATTTGTTCCGGCACTCGTACCACACTTGGTTGTTGGTGTTGGGTGTGTGTTATATTCATTCCATGATTAGAATAAGGTGTTATATTCTGTCGAGGGGTTTGCAGGGGGGCGATATCCCCCCTACACAGGGTCTAGGGAAGTGCCACTGGAAATTGTTTTTTAGACCCTATATTAGGTGGGCGGACCTGCCTATGGTTTTGTGCATGGGTTTGCATATGGTTATGGGCATGATGGTTTTCTGCTCATGGTTTTTTGTAGATCCAGTCAAGGGAACTACAATTATGTTCTAATCCAAGGTTAATGGATTGGGGTTTATGAATGCTTCAACATTTATATATATGTGTGTTGTAACATTAAAAGGAATAGAATGAAAAATCAAGCTGGTAGTCGCAATTTTGGATCCAGGGGAAAATCTCTATGTATATTTGTTTTATGTTTTATGCTCTCGCTATTATTTATTTTACGTTTTTAAGAATTCATTTGTTTATAATTTATGTACAGGGTTAAAACATACATTTGGTATCCAAGTTGTTTCGGCTTCAAGCGGATGCCTTTGTTGCTGAGGGTTTTTTTGCTCAAGCCTGTGGTAGACCCTATTTAGTGGGATATCTATGGGATCAATTCTTGCAATGAAAGAAGATGGCGAGTAGTGAAAATATAGAGATCGATAAATTTAATGGTTAGAGTTTTGAGTTGTGGAAGCTCAAGATGGAGGATCTGCTGGTGGATAAATATCAGTGGATTGCAGTAGACCAGGGTACTAAACCAATGACAATGTTAGATGAAGACTGGTCGAAGTTGGATTGGAAGGAAAATAGCACAATATGGTTTTGTATCTCAGATTCAGTATTGTTGAATGTATCTGGGGAAGCTATGACAAAGAATTTGTGGGTCAAGTTAGGGGCCTGTACCAATCTAAGCCTTTGGTGAATAAATTGTTCCTGCGGAAAAAGTTGTATAACCTGAGGATGAAGGATGGAGACTTAGTGACAGAGCATCTAAACGCCTTCAATACTATCGTAAGTCAGTTGTCATCTGTTGATATTAAAAACTTAGATGAAGATAAGTGCATTAGTTTGTTGTGTTCTCTACCAGATTCATGGGATAGTCTGGTTATTAAGATAGGTAGCAATACAACTACCTTGAATTTTGATGAAATTGTCTTAGCCTTGCTATCAAAGGAAATTAGATGGAAAAATATAGAGGGCCAAAATGGAGATGCCTTATCTATATGAGGAAGGTTCCAAAATAGAAACAAAAATAATTTTTCAAGTGGGAGATCTAATCTCCAAGAAAACCTATAAAGTGTGCTAGAAATGCGGAAAGGAAGGGCACTTAAAAAAGGATTGTTTATTTAAATCTCCTGAGAAAGGAAAGGGGTCTGATGATGCTCTTTCTACAGAGGTGAAAAACACCTCAGATGAATATGGGGATGTATATTTATCTTTTTCCTCAAATACAGATGTAGATCATGAGGCATGGTTGATTGCTTCAGGTGCATCCTTTCACTTCACTCCCCATAGGGAGTGGTTCCGCGAGTATGAGAAATATGATGGTGGTAATGTCTTCTTAGATTATGATAGGAAGGCTAGAAACTTTGAGCATGGAAAATTCAAGCTAAAGTTGCAAGATAGAAGGATTATAATGATCCATCGTGTTTTGCATATTACTAGACTGGTTAGAAATATTATTTATGTAAGCAAGATGGATGATGTAGGTGTAAAAATAGTGTTCGATAATGATACTTGCAAGATGGTTCGGGGAGCACTAATATTAATTTGGGGAGTTCAGATTGGAACTCTATACAAGCTTCTAGGTAGCAATGTTATTGATGGGTGCAATATTTATGTGGTTCGTGAAAGTGGAGCAGAAAGCGTGGCGGTCTCTGGAGAAGATACCATGCTATGGCATCAAAGGCTTGGAGATATTGGAGAGAAGGGCCTTCAGATACTACATTGTAATGGTATGGTAGAAGGTATGTCTAATTTATCTCTAGATTTCGATTTCTGTGAACATTTTTATATGGGAAGCATATTTGGGTGATTTTTCCTTCTGGTGCTAAGAGGGCGAACAAGATATTAGAGCTTGTGCATAGTGATGTGTTTGGACCTATGTCCGTTCCATCACTGGGTAAGTTTGTGTACTATGTTTCATTTATAGAGGACTTCTCAAGGAATACATGAATATATTTCTTGAGTAATAAATCTAAATTCTTTAACAGATTTAAAGGATTTAAGGCTCTGGTGGAAAACTAGACAGAGAAGAAGATAAAGGTGTCGAGGATAGATAATTGTGGAGAGTTGTACAAGAAGGAATTTGAAGAGTTCTATAATAAGTGTGGTACAACAGGACATAAGACTACTCCATACACACCTCAACAAAATAGAGTTGTAAAAAGAATGAACGGAACACTGATGGAACAAGAAAGAAGCATGCTCAACGGTACCGAGTAAGGACAAGAATTGTGGGAGAGCCAGTGGACATTGCATGTTACCTAGTTAACATATCACCTTCATCAACATTGGAGGATAAGACTTCACATGAGGTATGGACTGGTAAGAAACCTTGTATTTCACATCTTAGGGTATTTGGATGTGATGCATATGTACATGCTCCAAATTAGAAAATGAAAAAGTTGGATAATAAATCTGAAAGGTGCATCTTTATTGGTATAAGGATCATTTAAAAAGTTATAAGTTTTGGAACCCAGAAACAATGATGGTTGTGTACAACTGAGATGTGGTGTTTAGAGAGGTGAAATATGTTGTTAAACATAAAATCCTACCAAAGGAACCTGAGAAGATAGAGTTTGAGCTATAGGAGGAAGAATCAGACTCTACAACAGAACAAGATTCAGAAGAGGAAGAGCCACAAAATCTTGCTGTGAGAAGATCGGTTTGAGAAAGAAGGCAACCAGAAAGGTATAGTCCATCTTATTTATGTTCAAATTTTTATTTAGCTATGACTGATGATGATCCCAAAACTATTAGGGACGTAGTGGACTTAGAGGATAGAAAACTCTGGAAGGAGGCCATGGTCGATGAAATGGAATCCTTGCATAAAAATGGGGCATGGGATCTGGTGGAGTTGTCGGCTGGAAAGAAACCCATTGGGAGAAAATGGGTTTTTAGGAACATAAAGAATGCATAATGCAAGGTGGAGAAATACAAATCCTGGCTGGTAGAAAAAGGTTATTATGAGGTATCGAGAATTTATTTTGGTGATATTTTTTCTCTGGTTGGCAAGGTTACTTCTATTAGATTACTTTTATATGTTGTTGTTGCATTTGATTTTTAGGTGGAATAGATGGATGTGAAGACAACATTTCTTCACGGGGATATGGAAGAGGGGATCTACATGAAGCAACCTGAAGGATTTGTGGTGAAGGGTAAGAAATAACTGGTATGAAGGTTAAAAAAGTATCAATATGGGTTAAAACAATCACTAAGGATGTGGTATCAAAACTTTGATACCTATATACGAGGACTTGGCTTCACCAGAAGAAAAGTGGATCACTGTGTGTATTTTAATTATTTGGTGACCGTGTTATTTATTTGGTCTTGCATGTAGATGATATGTTGCTGGTTGGAAATGAAAAACAAATTATCGAGGATTTGAAGACTCAATTGTTCTCCAAATTATACATGAAGGATATTGGTGCTTCGAACTATATTTTGGGCATATAAATTAATATAGATCAAGAACAGAGGAATTTATGGTTAAACCATAGGATGTATGTTGAGACAATATTGCAGAGGTTCAATATGCAGGATAGTAAACCAGTGAAGGTTCCTATTCCTGTAGGTGTAAAGCTATATGTTGAACACTGTCCCAAGATGCAAGAAGAAGAGGAGGGTATGTCCCATGTTCCATATGAAAGTGCAGTGGGTAGTCTTATGTACAAAATGGTCTATAATATACCAAAAATTTCTCATGTAGTGGGAGTATTGAGGAGGTTTATGTCAAAACTAGAAAAGGAGAATCGGACTACAGTAAAGAAGATTTTCAACTTTTTGCATGGCACTAGTGATTATGGTCTGTGCTGCCAAGGAAGACCACGATTGGAAATTTTTTTGCACATTCATGTCTTTGTTGATGCATTCATTTGGATGAGTTAAAGACAGTCTGTAGTGGCTCTTTCAACCACAGAGGCAGAATACATGGCAACCACCCATGGACGTAAATAAGTTGTTTGGTTGTAGATATTGTGTTCAAGTATGGGGTTGGTGCAACGAGCTATATGTATGGACTGTGATAGCTCAAACTAACTTGGAAAATAGTAAACAAAGCCTTTTCCTTCTATTGAGTACACATCCTCATTTGTCGAGCATTGTGCTATTATATCTTAGATAGCTCTCGTGGAGCCGTAGATGAAAAAGGTGAAGGAGTGGGTGGATGATTCACCAACTCCATTAGCTCAGCTCCCCATTTCCCACCCTTTGATTATCCCTTATGATTAGCCATGATGTTAGATCTTGATATGAAAATATTTGTCTTCATGAGACATCCATACATAGGTAGAACGTGTCTGCTCCGTTTGCTGATCATTGATCATGTCCCCCTTCTTCTAGCAAAGGAACAACTTCATCGAATTAATTCCTTTTTTAATCAGCTTTCAAGAAGCATGGGAGAGAGTATAAGTAGTTAGAGAAGAAAAAATTTATCCATAGTATATTATTCTCCCTTAACCAAGGCTTAACCTTTGTTTTAAGTCATTTTGATATTTTGTTTTAGTCCTTTTTCGAGTCGGGCACCACTAGCAATCTGAGAAACATCATAATAAGCAACAACATTCAAGCAAGTAGCGACAACATCCTTGTTACTTCCCTAGTTTGAGAATACTGAGCTAGTTCTGATTCTAATAAGAGTTGACACAACCACTTTACTAATGACATTCTAGGGCGAACGAAATAATAAATGCAATTAACCTTGTTAAAGAAGTAGTTCAAGATCGGGAGCTAGCATAGGAGCCAAGAGCACTGTTAGCTAGAGAATATACTTCTTTGCAATGTTAGGATCTTATATTGGATCTAAAACTTCTTCAACCTCTTCCATTACTGAAGCCTATGTATTTGTTTCTATTAGGCCTAGGGGCATATATTTGAAAATTAACCTATGGAATTGATGATCCACATGATGAATAGTCGAATGATAAGGGAGGGGCATTCTTTACACCATGGTCCAAGAGATGAATGAAATGGGTTGTTTGAAGAAATAGGTTGGCTTATTGCTTCGAATTTGCGATCGGGAGAAAAAATTACCTTTTAATTTGAAATTTTCTACTTGATACCTCGAATAAGATGACCCACCAACCCTCTCCCCTTATACTTGATACCTGCTCGATATTGAAAATGTGAAAGTATCCCTATCTCTTTCCTAAGGTATTTTCCCGTTCTACCTAATTTTTTCACTCTTTCTTAGCCTGGAAACCCAAACTAGGGAATTCAACATAGTCCAGAACATTTGAAAACAATCTAACTAGTTACCTACATGTCGTACCTTCCGAATCAAGGAATTTCCATCATAATGTACATCAAGAGATACATCCTATAGTTGTTAATCTTGATCTCGCCCACTGAACTGAAGGAAGCTCTCAGTGTGAACTGAAGCTGGTGGAAGGAACTTCTATTTTGTTTCTTTCAAGCGTGGGCCAACTATGCAATTTCGAAATCATGAGAAGAGATTACTAATGGGATATTTGGATTGGAAAGATCATGCAGGGAAGGCGCAACAAAAAAATCCATATTTGCGATCATTTGAGATAATATAAGCTCTTTCTACTGCATTTTATTTGATTATTTTGTTTGGCTTACTGTTCCCAGAATACCTAACTAAAACCCTATACACTCACTTAATGCCTTCATCCTACGGAGGAAGTTCTACCCATTGTTGAAGCCCTACAAAACCATAATTATAACTTGATCATTGGAACTGATGGAGAATTTATTCTTGGATGGACCCTTGTATGTTTTGAGGTAACTATGTAATAGGTTATACAGAGAAAGAAATGATATGTCGCTAAGATGGATTCTTGTATGTTTTGAGGTAACTAGGTAACATGATATACAGAGAAAGAAAGGATAGATCGCTAAGACAGGTCATACCGTGCATAGTGTGAAGGAATTGAACCTGGGGGAGCTGTTGAGGCGTCTTCCTTGGCCCTCACGGTTTTCCTAAATGCGGCACTGTGTTTTAATCCTCTTAGAATGCTAATGGAAGGAAAATACATATGTGGCGTCCATGCAATGTAAATGTTATCGTGTCCTAATTCCTCTTCTCTATGACAACGAACAAGCACGTGTCAAACAGTGTCATCTTCGGGGAAATTTAAGAAAATGTGTGAAATTTTATGAATTGTGCATCAAATATTTTATTAAAGATCTAGAGCTCAAGCCATATAAAACACTTAAAATGATTCTCACCCTATTGTTTTCATATAATTTGTTCTGGCACCCGTACCACACTCGGTTGTTGGTGTTGGGTGTGTGTTATATTCATTCCATGATTATAAGAAGGTGTTATATTCTGTCAGGGGGTTTCCTGCATGGGGTCAGGGGAAGAGCCCATGGAAATTATTATTTGGACCCTATATTAGGTGGGCAGACCCGCCTATGGTTTTGTGCATGGGTTTGCATATGGTTTTGGGCATGATGGTTTTTTGGTCATGGTTTTTTATAGATCTGGTCAAGGGACCTATATTTGTGTTCTAATCTAGGGTTAATGGATTGGGGTTTATGAATGCTTCAACATTTATATATATATATGTGTTGTAACACTAAAATGAATAGAATGAAAAATCAAGCCGGTAATCCCAGTTTGGATCCAAGGGAAAATATCTATGTATATTTGTTTTATGTTTTTACTCTCGCTATTGTTTATTTTATGTTTTTAAGAATTTTTTGTCTATAATTTATGTACAGGGTTAAAAACCACATTTGGTATCAAAGTTGTTTTTGCTTCAAGGGGATGCCTTTATTGCTGAGGGTTTTTTTGGTCGGGCCTATGGTAGACCCTGTTTAGTGGGAGATCTATGGGATCAATCATTGCAATGAAAGAAGATGGCGAGTTGTAATATTCCCATTTTAGCTCACCGCTAAATGGAATATTAAAGTTTTTGTTTTTACCACCTAGCAACTAAATACATGGGTAAGGAAGCCCATGATTATAAAAATATGAATAAAATCCCTCAAATTTGAAAAGGGATAGTCATAAGAGCTGGATTTCACACCCCTACGTGTGAAAGGGGACATTTGCATGAAGACAAGGTTAAGTTTGACCAAGTCAACAGCGCTGGGAGAGGAGGAGGAAAACACTTTGATAAACAACGCATTGTGAATAGGAAGAGGGTTATTTGGTTGAGGAAACCCTAAAGAGTGGGACCCATGGAGAGAGGGCTTTCACTTGTTTAAAAGGAGGGCAAGGAAGCCATTGTTTCTCATGTCATGTATTATTAATTTTATGGTCTATTCAGACTTTGTGCAATCTCTGGCTGTTTAGCTAAGTTGCAATGTTACTTAGCACAAGGATATCCTGCTTAAGAATCCTTCTCCTTTCAAGAGAGGCCTCTTGAAGGATCCTGAACTTCATTCTCCACACTCAGGCTCAAGGCCAAGCCACCTCCTCCAGTTACAGCGTTATTTCTACTTAAGTATAACGTTGTGTTGTAGGCTGTTACAGTGGAGGACCGCAACACCATTTCCGGAGCTGATTTTTAGAGGAGGGAATCTCCATTCCTTTTGGAAGCTAGTAAGGAAGGTTTCAGGGCTTATTATAGACTTTGGCATTGGGCCAACTCATCCCCTAGATCCTACATCGCAATCTTCATCAGAAACTGCGTTATTTCCAGTGACTATTTGCAGTAGGGGTTTGCAGATTGTTTCAGAGGGTGAGATCTTCATTGAGAGGATTATCCTTTCACTCAGGAGATCCATTGGAGGAGGAATATTCAGTTGGTGTAACATCTTTAGCCATCTCCTTACAGTTCCAGTTCTTGAGTTGCTACTGTTACCCAGCAACTCCGTCATTTTGCAGATTTTGTATATTCCAGCCAATCCTTCTAGGATTGACTTGAGGTAGTCTTTGGGAGCTGAGATCTTCACTCCCAATGTTGTATGGGCCATATATTTGTATATCCATGTATTTGACATATGTTAGCATGTAGTTTCTCTTATAAAACTACACATTCATACCTTGGGCACACTTGTGTAGCAGTGTTTTATCATGAATTATGTACTTGTCTCTTGAGGCTGAGCATTGCCTCTCTTGAGTAACATTTTCCTCAGGATATTGTATTCTATTGTTGCTGCTATTACTTAATAAGATGGCTATGGATATTTCTCAAATTTCTAGGAGTTGAGTGTCACTACTACTTAATTTTTGTGTTTGCATATTGCTGGGTCTTCAACTTTGAAATATCTTAAGATATTCTATTTGTTGAAGAAAATCCCTATTTTGGGATATTATAGTGGTATCAAAGCATAATCTTGGCTCAGCCTGTGAATATTAGCCATGGTGCTATCAAGAAAAGAGAATATGAAGACTCCATTATGTGGAAAGAGAGAGGAAGATAGGCTTACCAAGCTTCTTCCAAGATCTGTATAGGGCATTCATGAATATTTCAAGAAGATAAGAAGGGGGATATGTACAGAGTCTCCAAGAGGGTTTGAAACTGAGTCAAACTCTAGATTTTCTTATGGGGAGTGTGAGCATGCAACCACACCCTATGATGCACAACGCAGTCACATGGATAGTTTTTCCATAAGAGAGAGAGAAGAAGAAGAAGGAATGCCAAAGAGGGGAACTCTTAGTGGTTTCTTGCATGAGTATGAATCTCAAACTCAGAAGTTTAGAGATCATATCACTTTTCCAGAGTTTTGCAAGATCATGGTGAGGAGGAGTTAGCAACATAATGTGGATATATTTCTTCTATCTACCTTTGATGGTTCCCCTACATGTTCAGCCAGGGCTTGGGTGGAAGAGCTAGACACCTTTTTGTAGCAACACTATATTTTTGAAGATGAAGCCATCAAACTTGCAGCTGCATCTTGGAGGGAAGGCCTATGCATGGTGGATATTTGAGTCCTTTTCTTTGAAAAATGAAAATACTTTCTCTTATGCAAGGTTTATTCAGACATTGGTAGAAAGGTTTGATGGGAAACTTTCTGCAACACATATGGTGGAGCCAAACAAATATAAACAAACCAAACCATTGCATATGATGGAGGAAACTTTAAACTCAGATCCACTTCAGAAAACCATAGAAGAGGTTGATATTTTACATTATACCTTGCCAGAGGAAAGATCTTCATCTTGTGTTTTGGCACAAGAAGGCATGGATATCCCTTTTCCAAAAGAGGATCCAATCAGTGGAGGGTTGCCCCTTCATGTTGAAGAGACTAAGGTAAACAATGATGTCAGATCTAGAGATGCTCTAGTACCTCATGCAGAGGAAGGATGAGCTTTTTCTCAAACTAGAGGGATTCTTGTATCATTGCAAGAAATTCCCCAGGATCTCACATGTGGAGATCAAGGCACAACTCATGTTCTACATGTGCCAATGATGATAGGGTGGGAAACTATGGAGATACAAGGAGGAGATAGGGAGGATGCCAGCATCATGTGATTAGAAGCACACATCCATGTCTATTTCATGAGGTTGATACACCTAAGAGGGATAATGGATTGCGCAGTGAGAGCAGGGACAAGTCTGTCCATTCATGTATGCAGTCTACTCTTGATGAGGATGTCTCACTGCATAGAGACATTCCACCAAGGAGACCACCAGATCAGCAGATGATGAGGGATGCTTCACATGTTGAGGCACCATTCATTGATTTCAGAGGAGTGGAGACCTTGGGGGGTCATTGTACAGCATTGAGAGTCTTGCATAGACTCAAGGAGGAGAGAGGCATTATCTCAACATCATCTTTACCCGCTCCCAGTTTAGATTTTGCGCTGTGGCAGAAGCAGCAGGGGAAGGATAGCAGCCTTCCAACTTGCATCTTTGGCATGGGAGATTTCAAAGAAGAGGATGACAATATTACAGATGTTCTTCAGGAGAGATCATCAGTGATGTCACTATGGAGGATAGATCCCTATTAGAACTCCCAGTCGTTGGTGGAGTATTCCAAGGATCTTTTTACTTGCATGATATTGGATGAACAGTTGCGTGAGGAAGGATATTCAGTCAAAGGTGGGGTCATCTACTATTATGGTAGGACCTTCTTATCTGGAGCTTCCAAGCTCAAGAAGAAGTTGCTACAAGCAGCTTATGAGGATTTCCTTTTCAACCACACTAGTTCTATGAGAGCATACCACACCATCATGGAGGGGTATTTTTGGAGGGGCTTAGAGGAGGAGATATATCAGCATATGAGGAGATGCATGAATGAGATGGAGATGAATGAGTTAGCACAGCCAACTCTTTTCCTTGTGAGGATTAGGGGAGAGTCATCTATGAGCCACTCCATTTGTATGAGCAAAACATATGGTAAGAGTATTGTTTATTTTCATAGTAATTTGTCTATATGTATGCATCTCTTAACCATATATGTGCAGGGAATTGCTCAAAGGAGGAATATTCTTCCTTCTAGATTTTGTGGTCTACTTAAGGCCATTATGGATGATCACTCCCTAAGAGGATATGGGGAGGAGATTTCTTATGGAGAACATACTCACATTTCACATTATATCATTCAATTTCTCCAGACTTGTGTGGATATTGGGGTAGAAAGAAAATGGTGGGGAGGCCACCCATCATTTCATTTTCTATGGCAGTTGAGTGTCAAACTACATTGGCTACATTTGAGGGACCATTGTCCTTCTCCCTTATTTCACATGGCAGTCGGAATGATTCTCCTTATGGTTCCCTTGGTTGATATTGCTATTGCTTTTCTTGGGAGCATTATTGGGGGAGAGACACATTGGGTGAATGTGTCCTTGGAGGGAGAAAAATCCCACACTCTTTGCACTACATGTTCTAAACGGAGCATGAGAGATGGTATGGCCACCACAACAACACATTTGTTTCCTTATGATGTGAGCCATATGATGGATGAGATAAAATATGATGATGACGTCCAAATCATCACATCTAAGATGACGTGGGCCAACATTTTTCATAACGTTGGAGGAGAGATCCTTAGAGGCCTAATCTTCATCTTGCCACTTGAGGGAAATATCATTGCAACCCATAATCAACATACACTCTACACTTATCCTAATTGGAGAGGAGGACAACATGGGGTAGGTTATTTTATCTACCAAGATCAAATTTTTAGCCCACCTACATTGCCAGAGCCAAAGGTGGAAGAGGATTTTCAGGAGTTGCCATGTTGGGAGGTAACTCATTTTGCATGGATGATTGCCTGGGGGATGGGGGATCCACATGAGGAAGATGTTCCTCAACACATTTTATACTCCATGCCTTGGGAGGAGAATTTCCAGTTCTATCATTGCAGTTTCTTGAGGACAAGCAACATTTGGGAGGGGAGGACTGTAATATTCACATTTTAGCACACCGCTAAATGGAATATTAAAGTTTTTGTTTTTACCACCTAGCAGCTAAATAAATTGGTAAGGAAGCCCATGCTTATTAAAACATGAATAAAATCCCTCAAATTTAAAAAGGGTTAGTCATAAGAGCTGTATTTCACACCCCTATGTGTGAAAGGGGACATTTGCATGAAGACAAGGTCAAGTTTGACAAAGTCAATAGTGCTGGGAGAGGAGAAGGGAAACACTTTGATAGACAATGCAGTGTGAATAGGAAGAGGGTTATTTTGTGGAAGAAACCCTAAAGAGTGGGACCCATGGAGAGAGGGCTTTCACTTGTTTAAAAGGAGGGCAAGGCAACCATTATTTTTCATGTCATGTATTATTGATTTTATGGTCTATTCAGACTTTGTGCAATATCCGGCTATTTAGCCGAGTTGCAGTGCTGCTTAGCACAAGGATCTCCTGCTTAGGAATCCTTCTCCTCCCAAGAGAGGCCTCTTGAAGGTTCCTAAACTTCATTCTCCACACTCAGGCTCAAGGAAAATCCACCTCCTCCAGCTACAATGTTATTTCTGCTCAAGTATAACATTGTGTTGTAGGGTGTTGCAGTGGAGGACCATAACACCATTTCCGGAGCTGATTTTTAGAGGAGGGAATCTCCATTCCTTTGGGAAGCTAGTAAGTAAGGTTTCCAGGCTTATTGCAGACTTTGGCATTGGGCCAAATCATCCCCTAGCTCCTACAGAACAATCTTCATCAGAAACAACGTTATTTCCAGTGAATATTTGTAGTAGGGGTTTGCAGATTGTTTGAGAGGGTGAGAAATTTAGTGAAAGGATCAGAATTTCACTAAGGAGATCCATTGGAGGAGGCATATTTAGTTGGTGTAACATCCTCAAACATCTCCTTCCATTTCCAGTTCTTGAGTTGCTGCTGCTACCCAACAACTCAGACATTTTGCAGATTTTGTATATTCCAACCAATCCTTCCAGGATTGGCTTGAGGTAGTCTTCGGGAGCTGAGATCTTCACTCCCAATTTTGTATGGGCCATATATTTATATATCCATGTGTTTTAAATATGTTAGCATGGGGCGGAAACGTGAAGCTGGGTTACACTTTTGTGAGAATTGGGGCCCGAAATTTTTTTCCAACAATAGTTCGGTCGAACATTTTCACAAGTTCAGCCGAACTATTACAAAGTTCGGCCGAACTTTATTAGAAAGTTCAGCCGAACTCTAGATTCCGTTAACAATGACGGCACACTGACGGCGCTGGCAAACATAATTTTTTCCGGAGTTTGGAAAACCGGCAATTAAAGTTCGACCGAACTATTAAATAACTTCAGCCGAACTATGAGTTCGGCCGAAGTTTTACTTTTAAAATAGTTTGGCCGAACTATTTTCTATAAATAAATCGCCCGCGAGTTTTTATGGTTTACCGTTTCATTTTTCGCGCGTTGCTATTGCGGTGTATCGTGTTCGCACTATTGCTGCTGCTGACGCCATGTTGCTGCTGTCGACGCCCTGGTGCTGCTGTCGCCGCCTTGTTGCTCCTGCCGTCCGCGCCGGTAAGGCTCGAACATAAAATCATGGTTTAGATTTATTCCCAGCTGGTTTATGGTTTAGATCGCGCAAGTTTTTATGGTTTATGGTTTAGATTTATTCCCATCTGAATTTTGAAATGGTGAAAAATCATATCATAAATTAGGTGTCTGTTACATTTAAATCTTTACTACCATTTAAACTTGTAACTCTAGTTTTTTGGGGACAAATTTCTGCTCCTTCAATGGACGAACGTTTGTAACTCACAGATTGTGGAATTGAACAAATATTAATGCCATATTGAAGTAAGGATATATTGAAAATTACAGTAGTCAACAAATCTACTGCCTATTGGCATTATAAATATTTCAGGATCAACACAGATAAGCCATTTTGTTACAACAAAAAGGCATTTATAACATAATTAGACGTAGCCATTTGTCGAAGAAGACTAGAATATAGAAGATAAATATAGCTATGTATTCCAAAGAGGCTGCCATTACATGTCACGGATTCTGGTGCACTCTGGAGACATTGTAGGATACCTCACTCTGTCAGTGCAGTAGTTGTATATGGTGTACCTATCACAAACCCAGATTAGAACCATTGAACACTCTAATATGATAATGCTAAATAACTGAGAGCCATGACTAAGAACACGAGACATTAAAATATATATCAGCAGAATATATCTTCCCAATCATGGCTACACTTGCATCTATCACAGTATCTATATGTGCATATGTTATTAGAATAAGTACCCAAAAGAGAAATTATTTTGACAATATTAGAATCTAACTCCACACAACAGATTGCAATGCAGAGGAAATGGCCTAAAAGCTTATTTTATATTGATCAGAACCCTAGAAAGTAATTAATGAATGGCTACAAACTTCTGCAAATAGTAACAGCATCTCCATCTCACACTGGCACTGTAAATTTCCTTTTCATAATAACGGGTTTGTGGGTACATTCTGAACCTGAAAATACAGCGAAAAAAAGCTCAGAAGAAAGCCCACTAGAGTTATGGAAACAGATATCCTTTGTCTCATAGCAAACTGTCATAAATAGAGCCTGAAAGGGAGCAAATTAACTGTACTTAAAAGCTTATACCTTTCAATATGCACCCAACAAGTCTGTGCCAACAAATGGTCTGGTAAAGCCTGAAGAATCAGGAGTGTCCAAGAAGCCTTTTGTAATGGTTGGCAGGCAGTTGGATATGGATAAAATATTGATCTATCTAGAAATTGGTACGCTGAATGAGCCAGCATGAGCACATGCAATTTTTCCCTTGGCCTTTTCATTCCTGCTGAGATACAACTATGTTTATATTATTATTGGTCCACTTTAGGTCATGATACTGCCAATAAATAATTTCATTTTAGTTTACCTAGGATCATTGAGATTGTGACACTACCCTTTATCGTTACTTTTCATGGACACCTAAGTATTCCTATTCCTCTTCTAGGCTTCTCTATAGGGAGAATAGTGATTCTAAATATATAGAAGAATACCAATCTCTACTACATTCTATGCTTGAACTTGCAATGAATTGAATTTTTACCATTTGTACACAAATAATCCAAAGGTTTCACCCTGCATCATTAAGAGGGTCCACACTCTCTGATAGGGTTCAGTCATACCCCACCAACCCAGCTATGAGCTGTTTTGGAAGGCTTGCTAACATTTATATGAAAAGATTGTATTTAATCATGGCACTTTTTATGTTGGTTGGGATATGGTGGAAGTTTAACAATAGGTCCCTTTCCACACATGGTTTCCCTAAAATTCATCGAAGCCACACATTCCAAAAGTATGTTCCTCACTCCACAAAAAAGAATTGGTTTTATCAAAAGAAAAACCTTACCATATAAATCTTAATTTTTAACTGATTTGTTTGAAAGCTAGCGTTGGCCAAATGTAATCAACAAGCATCACCATAACTTCATAGAACTCAGGGAAGGTTTTCCATTTAAAGTAATGTGTTTGCCACATGCCATAACTAATCGCTAATCACATTGATAGGCAATATATTGTCTTAATAATTTGATCTAAATATAGTATTTTGGGATATACAAAGAATAATTTTATGGAAACTTCTCATATAAATATAAAACAAATATATCATATAGCTCATCACATTGATAGGCAATATATTGTCTTAATAATTTTATCTAAATATAGTATTTTGGGATATACACAGAATACTTTTACGAAAACTTCTCATATAAATATAAAATAAATATATCATATATCATCATCAAGATAATGTTTTAATCATTGATCTAAGTCTAGTTTTTTAGGATATAAAAAAAAAATTACTTTTAAAGAAACTTTTCATTTGGCGTTAAGATAAATATAAAACAAATAACAAATACACATCCATGATTAATTTTAATTGGAATGATTAAATAATTGATGAAATTTTATTAGAATATTAAATATTTAAAATTATATATTAGTAAAATAATTTTTGTTTAAGAATGTTGGAGATGTATTGTTTTTATGTAAATTTATGTGACATAATGTATTATATGACATAATTTTCCTGCGTGGAAAAACATAGTTACTGAGAGTTCAAAACTCATGAATTTGAATAGAAAGTGGGTATACGAATGAGCAAGTAGATTTTTTCTAGAAATGATTAAGTGAAGGTTGATAGAGAGCCACACAAAATTGCAAATTCATACCTTACCAAAATTGTTAGATCCTTTTAAAGAAAACATATTTAATCAACTTTCATTGAAATATATGATAAACTCAACCCAACTTTATGAAAAGTAGTATACCATTTTTTACATAATTTCACATAATACAAATAGATAAATTTTAATTAAGTATTGTTATAAAGATTTAACTACCCATCAAGAGATGGCCAAGTGATTGAGACAGGGCATCATCACAATAAAAAACCAAGTACAAATTGTAGTAATCCTAGAATCATGCTTTACATGAGGTAAAATTGGGGAACTCATGACTTTTACTATAGATAAAAAAACATTTACCCCTAGTGTCCAAGTATTTAACATAGCGTGATAGCCAACTAGGTGTAAGATTTGACTTCGTTAACCATTAACGAGGTTTGTGATTTTAGACCTTTTAGAGTCTTGTTAAAATTCCACATGTAGCTAGCTTGCCATGCATGAGTAACGGGGCTAAAATGTCATTCTCTCGTACCATGGTGGTCAACATGATAGGTCAACTTACTAAAGGCATAAATTTTGAATGAACTTCATTTGATGTTTTTCTTGTAGCATTGGATATATATGTCTTTAAGTGTAGAATAATGGTCAAGATTTCGGCACAAGGGATAATCGTTTTACCCCCAGAAATGTCATTTAATACCTCAAAATGACTCCAAAAGGTTTTAGACCCGAATTCTCCACCCCCCATTAAAATGACCCTACAAGATGATTCTTTCAGTTTTTTCACTCTATAAGCATCAAAATATATGACAAATAATATAATTATCCAATCTAGATCATTATTTAATAATTTGTTAAAATTATAAGTAAGATATACATCATGGAATTTAAATAAATAGCGTTAATTCATTGAACACCCTTGTACATTCCTTGGTGATACTTTGAAAGTAATACGTTTTGAAAAATAATTTGTTTATGGATTCTATTTTCCACATTCTCTCAACGATATCAAAAACCTTCTTGTAATATTTGAAACCTAAGGTCTTTCCCATACTAAAGTATATTCTTTTAAAACATGTTTTCTTGGTGATATAGGTGATTTAGAAATGATCGGGAGAGTGAAATTCGTCATTTAATATGTACAATATGTTTGGTTGAATCCACATGAAATAAAAGACTCCCAACCGTGAGAAGAGGAAATTAAATCTATTTCTCCCCCCTAGCACAATTACCAGTACAGTTAGAATTTAACAGCCCCAAATTGGATTTTACTCTCAAGTACTAGAACCTCTACAAAGGTTCGACTTGGAAACATAGTTTTTCCTTAGGTTTCTCCACTGGTTCTATGTCCAACTTGGATAACCTACAACAACATCCTTCTTTTCATTTTTTATATCCCCTCTTGGATAACCATAATATCTTGAAATGGAGCTAGCCAACTCAAATATAGTATTGCAAATCCCTGGCGAAGTTAGATGAGGATTACATATGGTCTTGAATGAGCATTTGGACTCTTTAGATATATATCTAAAGAGTCCAAAAGCTCATTCAAGACCATATGTAATACATAGCCTCCTCATCTAATATATAAAACTTTAATCCATGTGCTTAACCTTAACATTGACACAAATGGAATTTTCAATTTTACTCGCTACTTTATGATAGAAAAATATGCGGATGAATATTGCCCACATATCCAAAGTCAAAAGGGATAGATTAAAAAGGGATGCTCCGGTCATCTATAAAAGATAAATTAAAGAAGCATGGCATATTATTAATGCAAATTAGATATGCATACCAATTATGTTCATATAACACAACAAATAGATGATTCAATACAAATGTCACATAGAAGTCATATTTATCTCATGGGCCTTCAACTTAAATTATATATCTAGCATAATACATTAAGCTATAGGAGATAAATCAAAGAAGCATTTGAATGTAAATTAAAAATCTGTAATAATTATGTCCTCATTTAATATGTACAATATGTTTGGTTGAATCCACATGAAAAACAAGACTCCCAACCATGAGAAGAGGAAATTACATCCTATTTCTCCCCCTTAGCACAATTACCAGTACAGTTAGAATTTAACAACCCCAAACTAGATTTTACTCTCAGGTACTAGAACCTCTACAAAGGTTTGACCTGGAAACATAGGTTTTCCTTAGGTTTCTCCACTGGTTCTATGTACGACTTGGATAACCTACAACAACATCCTTCTTTTCATTTTTTATATCCCCTCTTGGATAACCATAATATCTTGAAATGGAGCTAGCCAACTCAAATATAGTATTGCAAATCCCTGGCTAAGTTAGATGAGGATTACATATATGGTCTCGAATGAGCATTTGGACTCTTTAGATATGTGCACCAATTATGTTCATATAACACAACAAATATATGATTCAATACGAATGTCACATAGAAGTCATATTTATCTCATGGGGCTTCAACTTAAATTATATATCTAGCATTACATTAAGCTATAGGAGATAAATCAAAGAAGCATTTGAATGTAAATTAAACATGTGTAATAATTATATGTCCTTTCTAGTTCAATAAATAGATAATAATTTGGCTCAACTATGCCTTGTACTCAACTATGCCTTGTACATGTTTTCCTTTAAACCTTTACTTTCATAGCACATTTTCATCAAAAATTTTATTTGTCAATTTGGACTCTTTAGATATGCGTACCAACTATGTTCATATAACACAACAAATAGATGATTCAATACAAATGTCACATAGAAGTCATATTTATCTCATGGGCCTTAAACTTAAATTATATATCTAGCATAATACATTAAGCTATAGGAGATAAATCAAAGAAGCATTTGAATGTAAATTAAACATGTGTAATAATCATGTACTCATTTAATATGTACAATATGTTTGGTTGAATCCACATGAAAAACAAGACTCCCAACTGTGAGAAGAGGAAATTACATCCTATTTCTGCCCCCTAGCACAATTACCAGTACAGTTAGAATTTAACAGCCCCAAACTGGATTTTAGTCTCAGGTACTAGAACCTCTATAAAGGTTCGACCTGGAAACATAGTTTTTCCTTAGGTTTCTCCACTGGTTCTATGTCCAACTTGGATAACCTACAACAACATCCTTCTTTTCATTTTTTATATCCCCTCTTGGATAACCATAATATCTTGAAATGGAGCTAGCCAACTCAAATATAGTATTGCAAATCCCTAGCTAAGTTAGATGAGGATTACATATGGTCTTGAATGAGCATTTGGACTCTTTAGATATATATCTAAAGAGTCCAAAAGCTCATTCAAGACCATATGTAATACATAACCTCCTCATCTAATATATAAAACTTTAATCCATGTGCTTAACCTTAACATTGACACAAATGGAATACAATTTTACTCACTGCTTTATGATAGAAAAATATGCATATGAATATTGCCCACATATCCGAAGTCAAAAGGGATAGATTAGAAAGGGATGCTCCGGTCATCTATAAAAGATAAATTAAAGAAGCATGACATATTAAAGTAATGTAAATTAGATATGCGTACCAATTATGTTCATATAACACAACAAATAGATGATTCAATACAAATGTCACATAGAAGTAATATTTATCTCATGGGCCTTCAACTTAAATTATATATCTAGCACAATACATTAAACTATAGGAGATAAATCAAAGAAGCATTTGAATGTAAATTAAAAATGTGTAATAATTATGTCCTCATTTAATATGTACAATATGTTTGGTTGAATCCACATGAAAAACAAGACTCCCAACCGTGAGAAGAGGAAATTACATCCTATTTCTCCCCCTTAGCACAATTACCAGTACAGTTAGAATTTAACAGCCCCAAACTGGATTTTACTCTCAGGTACTGAAACCTCTACAAAGGTTCGACCTGGAAACATAGGTTTTCCTTAGGTTTCTCCACTGGTTCTATGTCCGACTTGGATAACCTACAACTATGCCTTGTACTCAACTATGCCTTGTACATGTTTTCCTTTAAACCTTTGCTTTCATAACACATTTTCATCAAAAAATTTATTTCTCAAATTTTTATTATATATTATGTTTTTTAATTAATTAATAACGACCATTATTACCGAAAGGGATTTTACAAATTTATCTTTTATAAAATGAATTATGGGGGGCATATTGAGATGGTTATCTCACTTTTTACTGATTCTTCTAATATTCCTAGAATTTTATGAAAGAAAATATGAATTTGAAATGTTTGTATAAATTTAATGAGGATACATGAGTTGATTTGGAGAAGACCATCATCACTTATTTCTAGATTGAGACAGGGCATCATCACAATAAAAAACCAAGTACAAATTGTAGTAATCCTAGAATCATGCTTTACATATAAGGTAAAATTGGGGAACTCATGACCTGTACTATAGATAAAAAACATTTACCCTTACCAAAAAATATATGATAAAAATTGACAAGCTACGTAAGTTTAAGCTTAAGGGTATATAATCCTTCTTGCCTTCATATAGATAATGAAAATGATTGTTCCAAGTCTCATGTTGCTTCTCATGTTGTTTTATAAAACTTGATTGGAAAGAAAAATAGGAGGGCACTCTCAAAGCCAACCTTCGTTATGGCTTTGAAACACATGGTAAGTATCAAGACTTAGCAACTTTATTTGCATAATTTTTTCTAGCATGGACCTTAATGTCATAGCCTTATTTTGCCTAAATGAATGAAAATTTCCTTGCCATTTGGCTTGTGACATTCATAATTCATGCTCATGGAACATGATTGTGTTGCAATTGTGATAACATTTACTGTATGCAGAAGCTAATAAAAAATGATCGAAAATGACATTTTTGCTCTGTTTTTTTGAAGATTTAAGGAAAATTACACTAAGTAGCTTCCAACCTCATATGACCATCATGTCAAACTCATCTTAGGATATTTTCCAAGTAAGAGCCACTTAAGCAAGCAATCTAGTATACATGACTCCAATTTCAATTAGCAGCAACGACAGTTCTAAGTATGGTGCAAACATTGCTCTAGATCCTCAATGGGGCATGTTTGATGACAATAATTTGGGGAGTGAGAGAGGGAGATGGTAGGAGAAAAAAATCAAGGAATCCTCCGGAAATTGAAAAATATATAACTAATATATGCTAGTAAGTGTTATTCACTAGCATGTATTTTGTAAAGGCCTTTGAACCTAGTTCCCATTCAACTCCATCCGCCAGGTTGTAGAGGATTCCAAGCCTAATTTCATAAAAGGTAAGTTGGGGATGATCACATTGACTTGCTTGATGACATGTCTATGAAGATTAACTACCTTGAACTATTTTTTTGCGTAGGGAAAGAGACACATTCCCATGTCCGAGCATGAAAACGTTCTTTGATATTGTTAATGCCTCTAGTGTTTACTTCTACAAGTTCTATAGGCAGAGTCTGTAAAGGGCCAGGTAGCCTCTGGATCTCATCTTTTATGAAAGGTGACATATCTAGTAAATGCCCCTACATTCAATCTCTGGAATGGATCTAAATAGAAGTTCTTCATTTTAATATCCGTAAAACACAACTACTTTAAGGTAAACTATGTACATGTGTCATTTCTTCCACAAACTAAAGTGTATAAGTAGGAAATTTTATACCAAGTGTGCTCCCACCATGTAAAGCGCAATTTGGTGAACTTATAATTTTTATAATATATTTTTCGATTAAATTTAGTTTCACACATGATCAATTATCGCTTTGAAAGTTGTGATCTACATAATTTGTGTACACTAAATTACAAATTGATTTTTTGAAATCTATTTTGTGAATGTCGACCAATAGATATATATCATGGAGGATGAAAGACGAAGATCAGCCGAATCCCATATGGAGGTTCAGGGATCAGAGGATGTTCACGGTATTTATATATAATCTTAAATCTCCATACATGTGTGTACATATGGAATTGATTTTTTTATTAACTTTGTGAGTGAAATTAGTTGTTAATAAGTTTCATATTTTAATTTTTAGGAGGCAAGAGGAGAAGGGTTTCTACTCCATCCATGGAGCATGGCCAAGGTTCAACCGGTCGAGGTATGAGTGGTAGCGGGTTGCGGGAAGGGGGTGATATTTATTCCCCCGAAGGCCAATCAACGGCTGCTGGTTCTCAACAGGGTCACTGTGGGTCTGGTTCTCAGCAGCGTCATTCTGGGGTTGTTTCTCAGCAGGGTCATGTTGGAGATGATGTTAACCAACAACATCAAGGTTGCCATCAATTTCAATATTTTTTCATTAAATTTGTACAACTTTTTTTACACGTGTTTTTTCTAATATACGAAATTATATATATATTGATGCAGAGGCTGAAAATGTTCGAGCCAGTGGTCAAAAAAGACGCAGGGCAGCGCGCTACATTGAAGAAGAAGGCTGTCAACCCAGCACAATTTATCCGGCTGAGATTACTGATATACCATGGGAAACGAACATGGCGGAATGCACCTTACAAAGGTGTCAAATCCTTCATGCAAAATTGCAAAGAGATCTCGAGGCTTTGTCTCTACCTGCTGAGAGTAGACAAAGCCTCGAAATAGTTACACATTCATTGGGTGAAATGGTAAAGGTGTACAGAAATTTGGGGCCAACGACTGATTCGTTTGTAGAACTGATGAGAAAGAGAAAAGAATCAGTGATAGGTCCCGATAAATGGCAGGACATAAAACAAAGAGTTACAAGAGCAGATGCCAAGTCAATGTTTAATTATAAGGAAGGGCCAAAAAGAAAAATGTTGAAGGTGCAGTATTTCAAGCACCCACACAAAGCTGCTTATTTGTATGATCGACATCTTGCGGCCTTTGGAAGGCTTCCATGGAACGATGAGGTTCCTATTTATTTTGCACAAATGTTTTATGCAGAATTTTTTTGGGGTATGAAACCCGACTACAATGACCTTCCTTCAGAATTTTTTGGCCCGGGGAGAGGTCGATTATATCAATGTAAGGGCACTAAGCGAGATGTGGAGTTGCCTCGCCCTGAGCCGCCATTGGTGAGTCGACCGTTTCGAGTCGAAACTCTGCGATTAGAGATGGATGCGACTTCTCAAATAAGTCGTCAAGCAAGAGATGTTATTATCGACAATGTTCATAGCGGATTGAGTGGAGTCGATATTTGTTTAAATCGACAAAGAGCACGTGAAAATGCACGTGCCAATTTTGTTTATCGTACAGATGAGGAGATTTACAACATGAATGTTGAAGATCTCCGAACATATGCAATAAATTGTCGCAATGGTCTGCAAGACCTAATTTTTCACGAGGAAGAGGGCACCGGAACGGTATGTGTTAGTGACCTTAGGGTTTGAAATTATATTTACATATACATGTGTACAATTTTTAATAAATACATGTGTATGTACACATGTATACATTTATTTGTATGTGTACATTAATCTAACAAAAATGTATGATTATATGTTAAAACACCATTTGCAATTCTCAGGCATGATGCGTGATGAAAATGTTAATATTACGTTCGGGACCTCTGGCTCAAACGATGCAGATGGGTCTGACCATCATGATATGTTGGCACATGTATGTTAGTGTTTTTTAAGTGACTCTAAAATAAATAATTGTTGCCACACATGTACATGTATATATATATAATTTGATAAAATGTTTTAACAGGTACCGATTCCGTCTGATGTTTTTGGGATGGCGGTACCTTCTTCTTCCTTAGGAGATATACCTTCTACTTCATTGGGAGATGTGCCACAAGTATGGACAATTTTTCACAAGTTCAAAATTTATGTTACCTCAAAAAGTTCCATTAAAAATTGAGATATATAGAGAGAGATCTATATTTTGAGTTATTTAAAAAATTTTGAATTTAGGTTCGTATAGAAGATTTTTTTAATCCGAGGACTTTAGCGACAGAGATAGGAACATCCACAGCATTTGAAGAAGTTGTCTTTAGTTCTTTTTTTTATATTATTGTTCAAATAAGTTTATATATGTACACGTGCATTTTCATTTGAAAGTTTTTAATTTATATAAATTATTTATGTATATATATATATATTTATATTTAAATGTACATGTATATTGTACAAGTTACCACTGCAGATGTTTCTATGGCAGAACCTGTTCATCAAATGGAGAGGGAACCTTACGAGGTATTGCATGATTTTTTTGTTATATTTTGTTTTTTACATGAATTTCTAGATATATATATTCTCATTCATTTTTAAAACTTCAAATTTTAATGTTCAAGTACATGTGCATTGTGTATGTAGGTTTCCTATTCACAGGATAGGGCGCGGACTGAGACCCTAGTAGGGAAGACGCTAGATCCTCCATTTGATAGACATGATTTACAGTAGATTTGATTTCAAAATTTAGATGGTTTTAAAATTTGTTAAACTTGATACAATTTGATACTTATGAGATTTACAATTTTTGGACATATTTTATTACATTGTTATTATATAATTTGTTTTATTTAATTTTTGGATGGTTTTAGTACTTTTGGCATGTGAATGTGAAGTAATGTTGTCATTTGAACTACATTTGGCATGTGATATTTAATGTTAAACGTTTTTGTTGGATAGTTGAATTATAAATTTGGCATGGCATGTGAATTTTTTAAAACTCAAGTTTTGGATGGTTTCAATTTACATTTTGCATGTGATATTTAATGAAATTTAAATGTTTAATGTTTTAATGTTGCACAATATATAATCAAAAGGGTTTTAAAACTTAAAGTTTTGGATGGTTTCAATCTACAACTTAAAGTTTTGGATGGTTTCAATCTACATTTGCACATGTGGTAAATTGAAATTATGTTACTTGTAACAAGACAATCCCCATTGATTTCATTGTATATGTTGATTTCTGATTTGATATAATTGCATGTATGATGGTACATTACTTGTAAAGTCATTGGATTAATAATGTTCATTGATTTCAGTGTAAGCGCAAAAAATTATTGACAATGTAGAACGATTTTTGTGTTATAATAATTAAACCTAATAATATTGGAGAGCAAGAGAGACTTGAGGTATGGTGTTTACTACAAGATTTCAAGCTAAATATTTAAATGGTTTATGATTTATGATTTTTACTTTCTTTTTAATATAATTGATACGGAAAGATGACAAAACTAATAAGGGTGACAATAAGAATAGAAGAAGAGAATAGTTTAAGATTGATCACAATAAATGATATTTGTAATTGATTACATTCTAATTATTCACATTCTATCATTCAATATTATTACATTGTCACTTTGCATTCAAAAATTTTATTTGATCATTTTCCATTATTAAAGTTATTCTACAATATTTGTCATCTCAACAAATTGAGGTAACTAAGAAAATTTAAAATTAAAATGACTTGATAAATCTCAAACATATTTAGCATATTTAAAATGGTTATATTAATATTATATGTATTTACATATTATTGATAAAATTAATCATATGTTTCTCATATTATCGATAGTTTTTCCTTGGTTGCACACGACTGAAACCAACTTAGATCCATCTTAACTACGGATCTATCAAGCGCCGAGAGGGATCAAATCTCTTGAGGTGCAAACCTTTCTTCAAGTTTTGCACTCAAAAAAGAGGTTTTCACCTCTAGATATTTGAACCCTATCGATGCTTGATAGATCCATAGTTATTATGGATCTATGAGAATAACTTTCTAAAAATAAGTAAGGGAAAAGCAGCATAGGGAACAATTAGGAGTAGATTTAGGGCATAGGGAACAATTAGGAGTAAATTTAGGAACATGTGATAGTTGGGTGAGATAAAATCATATATTTTAATAAAATAATGGGAATTTGTAGGAGAGACAAATAGTGGATATGACATGTATTTTTGTGAATAATCAAATTTATGGAATTAAACAATTAATTATTTTTGTATGTGAAAATAAGATTCACACCTAATCCTCACCTAAAAGACTAAATTAAACACATTATTATTAAGGGGACGAGGAGCTTTCTAGGTTTTGAGCTCCCCATTGTTAGATGAGTGTCGTAATGGAATTCCATGTATTTTTGTGAGAACTTATGATATTGTGATATTCTAATTACGAAATAGTGATCTTGAGTACATGATGGATAATGTAGTAGATAGGAACTTTTTGATAAGGGGAGATAAGGGATGTGACCAAATTCCTATCAGTGAAAAAAAATTTCTTCACCTTCCTATAATTCCATTGTAGCTTTGGGGGCCAAAGGTAAGAAGAGTACCTTGGAATTTCTTGGGTGAAAAACCAAGTGGGTCACCAACTTTGGTCTACTGCATTGGAATTCATTAAAGAATTGGTCATTGGAGCTGCTTAAAGCTAGGAGTGAGCATCGTCACCAACCTACATTGAATATTTTTCACTCCCTAGGGTGAATGATACTTTAAATTGATTGACAGTCTAAGAATTTCGAATTTTTCCGAATGCCAAATGATTTTACAAAGCTAGTATTTATAATATCCTAGTAGGTCATTCCGTGACAAATTTTACCGGACACTTGAAACAAAGAGAATCTATCCTTGGCTAGGACATCATGTAAGATGCCTACCATAAACAGTAAAATTGTACTTAAAAGCTGAGATTCGGGCAAGTGGGGACAACCACTTGTTATCTCGTCGCTTGGAGGCTAGGCCATATGGGGACCGAATCTGACCTTACAAAATAAAGTGAAATAATTTGTACCATACGGTCGGAAAACATATACAAGAACAATTAATATACAAGAACAATTAATTTCATTCTAGAATATATATATATATATATCCAATACATATAACGTTTTTCATCAATGCACATGTATAGAAAAACTACTTTCAGTTGATACTAGAGCACGTGCTTGTACCCAAACAATTTGTAACATGTGTAAACCACAAATAACATAAGCAGCTCAATTTTTAGTTGAGTACTGGAAGTTCTAAAACATATTTAATCCAAAGATAATAAATTGTTGGACACTTCACTCAAAAAAATTCTAATGGAATTCCATCTTCAATAATTCATTCATGATTGGATTTTGAATTTTTCCATTTCTTAATTTTCGATTTTTTCTTTGATTGAACTTCTATCAACTTTATGCGTGCTGCACACACCAAGTGACTATATTGACAACTTATGGAATCAAGTTCATAGTCTTCAAAGTAAACAAAGTCTCCACTTTGATGAGTTTGTCTGAAAAAATAACCTTTCAGTATAATAGACCCTCTATCATACTGAAATCCGTGATCATTATAGTCTTGTAACAATTTCATTTTTCGTTCAGTGCAACGCATCAAATAATACTTCACATTTTCATCGTTGTCAATAGGTGCAATTACAACAAAAACATCTCTTGCACAATAAAATAAAAATTTAACATTTAATTATGCATATTTAAATTTATTTCTAGATCTTTAAATCATTAGAAAGTAATTCAAATATTACCTTCTCTAACAAGATCAGAAACTCGATCACCATCGGATGATATTGTAGTTTCCTCTGATTGCATTTCTTCAAACATTGCAACAGACATTTTTCCCTTTGTATTTAGCTCTGTATGTTTCCAATCGTTCACATACATTTTGTTTTCACAAACTTCATTGGATTTTGTGTTGTCTATGTAAACATCACAAAAACAAGAATATTTTCTTTTATCCAATGCAAACACATTTGTGGACAACTTTGTTTGAATTGAATGCAATTTTAGAGTCCCTTTTATTGTTTCAACGTCATTTCCAATTGTTCTATCTACGTCTTCGATTCCAATATGCTAGAAAAACCTTTATATGGAAAATTAGAAAAAGAATTTGTAAATATGATATCAAAATACAATTAAAAATAATCATTGCATGATAAATGTACAATGTTTAAAATTAGATTTCCAATATAAATTAAATTGAATGTACCTTCGCACTTCTCTTGATGGGTTAATTTCATGGCTTAGAGCAGTGATGCACCATTGAACAACTTCTTCAGCGTTCACAAGTCGACGTGCAGAGTGGTTCATTTGATATCTTTGAAGTACTCGTTTTATGCATGCTCCTGCACCGTCATGTTCTCCTTTTCCATGGCCAGTCTCAAAGAAATTCCAACAATGTTTAATGGAGGTTTTCTTATGAAGACGACACAACCAAAAAAATGATCGTGCAGATTTGAATTGACCTGCGCATCCGTATGACCATATCCAATGTTCATTGAATGTTATTCCACGATTTTTCAATGAATCATAAATTCTTTCAAAACAATGTTGTACAAAACATGTATCATGTGTACGATCGTCACTGATATAAAAATGATATTCTTTAATGATATGTCGATTTTCACTCGTGCTTTCTATATGATCAACATTTTGTTCAGCATGTCTATATAGAATATGGACGAGCATGGAGACTTGGTCAGAATGATAGTATTCACTCTGAATTTCTTTTTATGGAACAAATGTGTAGTTTTCTGCAAAATCAATCACTAACAAAATGGTCCTTGGTGGAAAAACTTCACGAGATTTTTTGAATTGCAAGTCTTGCCATCGAGCTCTATGGGAATGTTTGGTGTATTTGTAAATTTCTGCCTCAAACTTTCTCAAAAAGTCTATCAGAAAAATTTCGTCTTCTCGTAATTCGATTCTTTTAACACTATTTTCACCTTGAATCGATGTACCGATATATTCATATCTCTTCCATTTCACTTTCATGTTGGAAAATGATTGATCATTTATATCAATATGATATTTGTTTTGAAATTTAGTCAAATTTCCACAATCATTGCATTTTTTACCACCAACACATCTCTTTTTGTAAAATAGTTCATCGCTTTCTCTTTCACATAGAATTTGAGATATGAATTCACAGATAGTGGAAGGAGGAGGTGAATCCTTCCATAATTTTCTACCGAAATCAAGGAATGTGTCATAATATAACTCAAATTCCACATGATAACGACAACAACAAGTGTCGCGTACGGTGATAGGTTTTGCATACCATGGTTTTTGTTGAACAAAAGCACTGAGTGAAACTTGAATTTGACGATTCTCTTCTTTGAACTTGTTGAATAACTCTATTTGAGTGGTTTCCAAGAGATGTTTTTCATGTTCTTCGTATTGATTTCATGCTATTCTTCTTCGCATCACATGTCTTGCAGTGGGTGAAACACGCGAATTGTTCTTCCAATATTCATATATTATTTTTTTAACATCTTCTCCCAGTCTATCTTTGTATGGTTGCCTACAAATAGCTCTCCAACAAGCGAGTTCATCATTTACGTCTATTTGCAGTCGAAATTTTCGATGTTTGTGCAAAGTTTTTCGCGAGGTTCCCAGTGCTCGTGCCATAGATGTTAGATTCAAACGATTCTCTTGAGTACTTGGTGAAACCATTGCCATTTGTATTCCTCTACGTATATTTGAAACATCTTTATCTATAGATCTCTTAATTGACTCTATAGCACTACTCATATTTTTTATCACCTCTTCTTTCATTTTTTTTATCTTTGGTTGATTTTCGAATACCCAATAGTGTCGTCGCTTCTTTTAATTTCTTTGATGATAGGAGACCTTTCAACATTTGAGCTTGAACTGTCACTCGCTCATTTAAGAAATAATATTTAAAAATGCAGTTGACACGATATCGTATAACATGGTCAGGTTTTTTATCTCCATATGTGTGAGTGTCAACATTTTCTAACGTCTCATTATCGATAATGATTTCATCTGTACATATTCGAAAAAATAGTACATATTCAATAAATCACTAAATTAATAAATATGTCAATAAATATTAGGAAAATTTTAAATATATCAATAGATCATAATATTTACATTTACATACCCGCTTCAATTTCTGCTTGAGGTTGATTTTTTTCTTCAATATTTTGAGGAGTATCTCTGTCTTTTTACATTAAACAAAATATTTTTCAAATTAGTTCATCAAATAAAAATTAAGTTTCACCTTTTACATTAGAAAATTTTTAAATATATCAATAGATCATAATATTTACATTTACATACCTGCTTCAATTTCTGCTTGAGGTTGATTTTCTTCTTCAATATTTTGAGTAATATCTCTGTCTATTTACATTAAACAAAATATTTTACAAACTAGTTCATCAAATAAAAATTAAGCTTCACATTTTACATTAGGAAAATTTTAAATATATATCAATAGATCATAATATTTACATTTACATACCTGCTTCAATTTCTTCTTGAGGTTGATTTTCCTCTTGAGGTTGATTTTCCTCCTCAATATTTGAGAGGGCTTCTAACTTTCTTTTGCGAGATTGTCTCGTTTCTTCTCTATGTGTCTCAGGGTCTATTTTTCGATCATATTTTCTCGCACAAGTTCTTCGATTTCCCATGATAATAGGGTATGAAGTTCAAAAAATTTCCTTCAAAAAATTAGACAATAACTCAATTACAAAAAATATCACAAAAGATTTAATTTAAAAAATTCAGTGTAAATTTTTTGTAAAAAATACATACTCCAATCCAAAACACAGACTTTAAAAATTCGAGAGAAAAATGTCTTATAAAAATGAAACGAAATTCAAAAGATTTACTTTAACTCAAAACACGTACATACCTCCAAGAAATGTCTTTTGAATGTATGTCCAAGAAATTTTTTACAATTTTTGCCAAAATCACGTCGCCTCCAAGAAATGTCCTCCAAAAAAATTCTGTAAACCCAAAATTGTAAAATCAATTTGCTTCCAAGAAATGCTCTTAAACTCAAACCTTGAAGAAAAGCTTTTGAACCCAAACCAAGATTTTGTAAAATCAATTTTCTTCCAAGAAATTCTCTTTAACCCAAACCTTGAAGAAAAGCTTTTGAACCTCCAAGAAATGCTCTTTAACTCAAACCTTGAAGAAAAGCTTTTGAACCCAAACCAAGATCTTTGTAAAATGAGATGAAGTGTGCGAAATGTGCGAAAATTGTGAATCATTTCACGACAATTTATATTGACGCGAAATGTGTTTTTAGGAGGGGGCTCCACAAAACTTTCCGGCCGATGGAGAGTTATACAATAGTTCGGCCGAAATTTTGTTAAAATGTTTGGCCGAACTATTAAGACGTTAGAGTTAACAACTCTTAAGCGGAAAACATAGTTCGGCCAAACTTGGACTAAAAGTTTGGATGAACTAACGCATCACCAATTACGCAAAAGCAAGCTCTGAAAACGGTTCTGCAACTTTGGACTGATTAAACTCCATGAAAGGTTGTTAATTAACTGTCGGAACCAGGACAAGCATTTTCAGAATTGAATCTACTTTCAGGAAATATAACTTTTATGGAATTTCATAAACGTTTATTAATTTTAATTATTTTTCTAATAAAATAGGTGCAAACAATTTCTGAGGGTCGTCGTGATTCAGTGAAATCAAAATTTTGGATCTCCCAAAATATATTGTAAAAAAATTGAAAAAATTATGGGGCATTACATTGGTCCATCATCTCTAATGGGTAGCTTTTAGATTTTTAGTTTATAACTTATATGTTAAGAAATTTCTTGCGACGTGAAACATATCTAAAATACGCAGTTTTTTCGTATTGGACCAGTTCAAAAAATTCTAGTAATTATGATATGCATCCATTGGCTTTGTAAATATGACAAAAACAAAATAGACTCTGTCTAGATTGTTGTAACACATTTTGTTTTTTCATAGACTCTGTCTAGATTGTTGTAACACATTTTGTTTTTTCAAAAACACAAATTTTCAATGAATACAACATTGCGTCATAACATGACTTCTTATGAATCCTTTGATTGTTAAGAAACACACACTCAAAGAAACACTAAGTTGACATATCAAATCTGCATAAAAAAATTTCAAAAAATAAGTAATAGAAAGCTAACAAAATTTCTCACAACTTTGATTTTTATCGCAAAATGAAATTCTACACAGAAAAATTGTTATAGTTTGCAGAAAGTTGAAGAACCGAAAAAAATGAAAATTTTTTCTCAAAAAAGGGAAAAAAGTGTAACCCAGCTTCACATTTTCATCCCATGCAGTTTCTCTTATAAAAATACGTAGTCATAGCTTGGGCACACTTGTGTAGCAATGTTTTATCATGATTTATGTACTTGTCTCTTGATGTTGAGCATTGCCTATCTTGAGTAACATTTTCCTTAGGATCTTGTATTCAATTGTTGCTGCTATTACTTGATAAGATGGCTATGGATCTTTCTCACATTTCTATGATTTGAGTGTCACTGTTACTCCATTGTTGTGTTTGCATATTGTTGGGTCTCCAACTTTGGAATATCTTAAGATATTCTATTTGTTGAAGAAAATCCCTATTTTGGGATATTACACGAGTAGTGAAAATATAGAGATCGATAAATTTAAAGGTCAGAGTTTTGAGTTGTGGAAGCTCAAGATGGAGGATCTGCTAGTGGACAAAAATCAGTGGATCACAGTAGATAAAGGTACTAAACCAACGACAATGTCAGATGAAGACTAGGCGAAGTTGGATTGGAAGGCAAAGAGCACAATATGGTTTTGTATCTCAGATTCAGTATTGTTGAATGTATCTAGGGATGATACAACGAAGAATTTTTGAATCAAGTTAGGGTATTTGTACCAATCTAAGTCTTTGGTGAATAAATTGTTCCAGCTAAAAAAGTTGTATAACATGAGGATGAAGGATGGAGACTCAGTGACAGAGCATCTAAACGCCTTCAGTACTATAGTAAGTCAGTTTTCATCTGTTGATATTAAAATCTCAAATGAAGATAATTTCATTATTTTGTTGTGTTCTCTACTAGATTCATGGGAAAGTATGGTTATTGCAATAGGTAGCAATACAACGTATACCTTGAGTTTTGATGAAATTGTCTCAACCTTGCTATCGAAGGAAATGAGATGGAAAAATATGGAGGGTCGGAATGGAGATGTCTTATCTATACGAGGAAGGTTTCAAAACAGAAACAAAAATAAGTTTTCAAGTGGGATATCTAAATCTCCAAGAAAACCTATAAAGGTTTGCTGGAAATGCTGAAAGGGAGGGCACTTCAAAAAGAAATGTTGATTTAAAGCTCCTGAGAAAGGAAAGGGATATTATGATGCTCCTTCTGCAGAGGTGAAAACCAGATCATATGAAGATGGGGATGTGTATTTTTCTTCTTCCTCAAATATGCATGTAGATCATGATGCATATTTTATTGATTCAGGTGCATCCTTTCACTTCACTCCCCATAGGGAGTGGTTCTGCGAGTATGATAAGTATGATGGTGGTGATGTCTTCTTAAATTATGATAGGAAGGTCAGAATCATCGGATGTGGAAAACTCAAACTGAAGCTACAATGGAAGGATTAAAATGCTTCATCATGTTCTGCATATACCTGTATTGGTTATAAATCTTATTTATGTAAGAAAGATGGATGATGCAGGTGTAAAAACAATGTTTGAGAAATATACTTGCTTGATGGTTTGCGGAGAACTAATATTAATTTGGGGAGTTCAGATTGGAACTTTGTACAAGCGTCTGGGTAGCATTGTTATTGATGGGTGCAATAGTTATGTGGTTCCTGAAAGTGGAGCAGAAACTGTGGCGGTCTTTGGAGAAAATACCATGCTAGGGCATCAAAGGCTTTGACATATTGGAGAGAAGGGCCTTCGGATACTGCATGGTAATGGTATGGTAGAAGGTATGTCTAATTTCTCTTTGGATTTTGATTTCTATGAACATTGTGTATATGGAAAGCAGAATTGGGTGATTTTTCCTTCTGGTGCTAAGAGGGCGAACAAGATATTAGAGCTTGTGCACAATGATGTGTTTGGACCTGTGTCAGTTCCATCACTGGGTAAGTCTGTGTACTGTGTTTCATTTATAGATGACTTCTCAAGGAATACATGAATATATTTCTTGAGGAATAAATATGATTTGTTTAACAAATTTAAAGAATTTAAGGCCCTGGTTGAAAACTAGACAAAGAAGAAGATAAAGGTGTTGAGGACAGATAATTGTGGAGAGTTTTGCAAGAAGGAATTTGAAGAGTTATATAATAAGTGTTGTATAGCATGACATAAGACTACTCCATACACACCTTAGCAAAACGGAGTTGCAAAAAGAATGAACAGAACGCTGATGGAATAGGAAAGAAGCATGCTCAGTGGTACTGGGTAAGGACAATAATTCTATGCAGTGGTAGTGGACATTGCATGTTACCTAGTTAACATATCACCTTCATCAACATTGGAGGATAAAACTCCACATGAGGTGTGGACTAGTAAGAAACCATGTCTTTCACAGCTGAGGGTATTTGGATGTGATGCACATGTACATGTTCCAAACTAGAAAAAGAACAAGTTGGATAATAAATCTAAAAGGTGCATCTTCATTGGTATAATGATGGTTTAAAATGTTATAAGTTTTGGAACCCAGAAACAAGGAAGGTTGTGTACAACTGAGATGTGGTGTTTAGAGAGGTGAAATATGTTGTTAAATTTAAAGTCATACCAAAGGAACCTGAGAAGATAGAGTTTGAGCTATAGGAGGAAGAATCACACTCTAAAATAGAACAAGATTCAGAAGAGGAAGAGCCATAAACTCCAGCTGTGAGAATATCGGTTCAAGAAAGAAGGAAACCAGAAAGGTATAGTTCATTTGCTTTATGTTCAAATTTTTATTTAGCTATGACTAATGATGATCCTAGAAGTATTAGGGAGGCAGTGGATTTAGAGGATGGAAAACTCTAGAAGGAGGCCATGGTTGATGAAATGGAATCATTACATAAAAATGGGGCATGGGATATAGTCGAGTTTTCGGCTGGAAGGAAACCCATTGGGAGAAAATGGGTGTTTAGGAACAAAAAGGATGCAGAATGCAAGATGGAGAAATAAAAAGCTTGGTTGGTAGAAAAGGTTATTCTGAGGTGTCAGGTATTGATTTTGGTGATATTTTTCTTCGGTTGTTAAGGTTACTTCTATTATATTACTTTTATCTGTTTCTGTTGCATTTGATTTTTAGGTGGAATAGATGGATATGAAGACAACATTTCTTCACGGGATCTGGAAGAGGGGATCTACATGAAGCAACTTGAGGGAGTTGTAGTGAAGGGTAAGAAAGAACTGGTATGCAAGTTAAAAAAGTATCTGCATGGGTTAAAATAGTCACCAAGGATGTGGTATCAGAACTTTGATACCTATATACAAGGACTTGGCTTCACCATAAGAAAAGAGGATCACTGTGTGTATTTTAAATTAGTTGGTGACCGTGTTAATTATTTGGTCTTGTATGTGGATGATATGTTGCTGGTTGGAAATGAAAAACAAATTATCGAGGATTTGACGACCTAATTGTTCTCCAAATTGTACATGAAGTATATTGGTGCTTCAAACTATATTTTGGGCATATAAATTAATAGAGATCAGGCAAAGAGGAAGTTATGGTTAAACCAGAGGAAGTATGTTGAGACAATATTTCAGAGGTTCAATATGCAAGATAGTAAACCAGTGAAGGTTCCTAATGCTGTAGGTGTAAAGCTATATGTTGAACAGTGTCCCAAGACACAAGAAGAAGAGGAGGATATGTCTTGTGTTCCATATGAAAGTGCAGTGGGTAGCCTTATGTATGAAATGGTTTGTACTAGACCAAACAATGCTCATGTAGTGGGAGTATTGAGCAGGTTTTTGTCAAAACCAAGGAAGGAGCATTGGACTACAGTAAAGCGTATTTTCAAATTTTTTCATGGCACTAGTGATTATGGATTGTGCTACCAAGGAAGACCATGATTGGACAAACTTTTGGACATTCATGTCATTGTTGATGTAGACTTGGCTGGAGATCTGGATCAAAGAAGATCTAAAAGTGGGTATGTGTTTAGTTTATTAGGAGGTGTAGTCATTTGGATGAGTAAAAGACAGTTTTTAGTGGCTCTTTCAACTACATAGGCAAAATACATGGTAGCCACTCATGCAAGTAAAGAAGCAGTTTGGTTGCAGAGATTGTGTTCAAGTATGGGGTTGGTGCAACGAGCTATAAGGATAGACTGTGATAGCCAAAGTGAAATTTTATTAGCTAAGAACCATGTTTATCATTCAAATAAAAAGCATGTTAATGTTCAGTATCACTTTGTGAGAGATATGGTTGAGGATAAAAAGGTGTTGCTGGTAAAAGTGGGCACTTTGAATAATGTTGCAGATGCATTGATGAAGTCTGTGAGCACTGAGAAGTTCTCTTAGAGTATAGAAACAATGGGTGTTCTAGGGTAGGACCAATGAATAAGCTCTTATGTGGCCCCGCTTGGAAATTAAACAACAAATGGGAGAATTTTGGGTGTATGTTATATTATTTCCACGATTAGAAGCAGGCGCGAAGCGGGGCACGAAGCGGGGGGGTATGAGCGGCGAAACTCCCTGGGAAAAAATATTTTGGACCCTATATTAGGTGGGCGGACATGTCTATGGCTTTGTGCATGGATTTTCATATGGTTTTGGGCATGATGGTTTTCTTCTCATGGTATTTTGTAGATTCGATCAAGGGAACTATGGTTATTTTATAATCTAAGTTTTATGAATGCTTCGGCATGTATATATATGTGTTGTAACACTAAAAGGAAAAGAATGAAAAATCAAGATGGTTTCCTGGTTTGGGATCCAGGAGAAAATATCTGTGTATATTTGTTTTATGTTTTATGCTCTCGCTATTGTTTATTTTCTATTTTTAAAAATTCGTTTGCATATAATTTATGTACAGGGTTAAAATCTACCGTTGCCCTACATTTTTTTAAATTTTTTGTCTTCTATATATCCGTATCCTTCCTCCTGAAATCTTTACATGGTCGAATAAAACATCATTACTCTCGAAATGCTTAAGGAAAAACACTTGAGCGACATTGAATATTTATGCTTATGCTTAAATGTATCATTTAAACCTACATGTTTTCTCCTCAAAGATATTTGATCTAAGATATTGCACGTATTTAGTTCCCAGGAGCACATGGCTCCTAAAGAGGTTGGATACACGACTTTTTTCTATCCCACACATTTGGTTTGAAACACAAGGGAACCTCAAGATCGCCATTTAGTTATTGAATTTGAGGCAATAAGTATTCAGGTGAACCATAAACCAATATATGTGTCTCTAGGTTCGACGCGTATTTGAGATTTGGTGTTACATTAATTATTTATTTTCGTTGTGGGGGTGTCTTTGGAAGTTCTTATGATGTTGGGACCTCCTATCTCAATTTTCCTCAAGTCGAACTATTGATACAAGGATCAACACAAATATAAAATAGACCGGTTGAATACATGTATTCTCTTTTCTTACAAGCTTTGGAGTTCATGGCCCTCACTCGTAGCTATGAGAATTCAACCCGGTGGCCATAGACAACTAGCGTTCATCAATATAGGTAGCATAGTTGCTGCCTCTCTCCCATCCATATAATAGAAGGAGCATAGCTTGTCTTTGGGAAATCGTTGATTTCATGCCCCTAGGGTGATTCCTTCTAATAAGGCCAGGGGGTAGTAGAAGGAGGCTTGAGCGAGGTGCGCAGCAAACCACACAAAAATTTCACTAGACCTAATTCCTTTGAAACTCTCGCCATTTTTGTGGGTTAGACCTCAATATGAAATGAACCACGATGGACCATTGAACTCTCTGGTTTTAGGCACACTTTATCTATGTTGTCATTGCAATTTTGTTTCCCTATCCTTGGTCAGGATAGTAATATGATTTTTCTCTCCTTTTCATTCCCAAGGTGAAGGTGTTATATACAAATTATCTAGGACATGCATCTGGCCATGTCTGCACACACTTTGGTGGTTTTGAAGATGGTTCTTTGCGTTGATACAAGCCTAATCACCTTGTTTCTTGTGGGTAGACCTCACACGGGTGGGATGAAATGCTTTAAAATTTACTTTTGAAAATTAAAATGAAGTTCTACTTCTATATTTTATATAAAAATTAATGAATTTGTAGGATGCTAATCTTCCTTTAGAGATTGTAAGTTTGCAGAATTGTAGCACGATGGGATAGCGTGATTGGGATTAGTTTCTAAACCTTTTGTTACATTTATACAGAAAAATTCTTATGAATAACATTCTCCAATATAAAACTTTATTGGAGATATACATGGCATTGATGGACCGCAAGGATTTCTATTGAAATATTCAAACTTGTATCCAAACTCGAGTATGATCTGAGTATTTTTCTATTTTCCCTTTAAATGGTTTGAGCATTTGTTTTCCCTCTAATATCACCATTGGTTTTAGTGTCAATACCTTGTGGGCCATCTTTGGCATGTGGCTTTTATCTATGTTACCATGCAAGCTCTCTATCTTAATACAATATCATCTATATTTATTATTACCAGTTTCTTAGCTGGTTAATACTACTCGAAGGAAATTTCATAAATTGTGTTTGACAATATAATTTACTAGGTGACACAATTTATTTTGGTGGGACAGAAATGAAAGGTTTTTTTATAAACTCTTTGTGGATAATGTGGAAGAGTTACTTCCCATAGTTTACGCTCCAACTATTGGTGAATCTTGTAAAAAATATGGGTCATTCTTCATGCGTCCAAAGGGTCTTTACATCAGCTTGAAAGATAAGAATATACATTATATATATACTTCTTTTTTCTCTCTATTTAATTATCTAGATTCCAATTATTTTTTGTTAGGATCATTATTTAAATTTGTTTCACTACATTAAAACTTTCGAGATTATGGTTTTTTCAGAGGTAAGATACTAGAAATTTTGAAGAGCTGGATTGAAAGGAGTGTTCATGTTATAGTTGTCACTGATGGTGAATGCATTATGGGACTTGGGGATCTTGGATGTCAGGTAATATCACAATTAAATAGCTTTTGTTTGTCTTTTATCCATGGGTTGGAATGAAAGGAGTGTTCATGTTATAGTTGTCACTGATGGTGAATGCATTATGGGACTTGGGGATCTTCGATGTCACGTAATATCACAATTAAATAGCTTTTGTTTGTCTTTTATCCATGGGTTTCCTCTGCCTTCCCCACTTTTCCTTGGTTTTACTAACAACACAAATTTCCCTTTATCTATTCTAAACTTAACACTTTTATTAGATTGCTATACAAGTTGAAATTTGTTATTTGTATAAGGGGATCTACCATAATGTGTCTCTTCCCTTTTTTTTCCTCGCTTTATTCTTTCATCCTTTTATTGAGATACCTTTGGAAAGAAGTCAATTAATATACCGTGAATGAAAATAAAAAGTAGTATGTGTGTGCATTTAGTGTTGTAAATGTAGTTAGGGTACTCTATTTGTATCATCAACATTATTTTTCCTACATTTTTTGTAGTTTTTGTTATGAAGTAAATGCTATTATGCTAGTGTGCATTTAATCCTTGTTACTATGGTACCCCTACATGTTTGACTTCATTTGTTTTTGACTGTGCATTTTTGTTCTATTTATCTGCATATCCATGAAGGGATACAGGTAAAGGGAAAAATAATAACCAAAAATGGGTATCTGGGTGCATTCAGTTCATGTCATTTTAACTTGGGGTGTATTTTTATTTTGCATATTTTCCCATTTTATACCTATTTGATGTGTCTATTATAACTTATCTTTACCCATTAAATGCGTGTTGTTTTAACTAAGGTGTTTTCTATTCCTTGGATCTTTTCTCCCTTGTTTGTATTATCGATTGACACGTTTTTATTACTCATAAAGTATGGGTATACCTGTCAGGAAATTAGCTCTATATGCTGCACTTGGTGGAGTTCGTCCTTCATCGGTGTGTAGCACATGAACCTATAGTTTATTGTTTCAACATATTCTAGAATTTATGCAAAGTTACACAAGCATTGACCTATCCATTCAGCTAAAATGGTATATTAATTCTTTCTATTGTAGCTTAATCTGCTAAACAACTTGTACATAGTATATTTTAGAGCCCCTTCATTTCTATTCCTTGATTAATGCATGAAACTGACTGAAAAGGTTTTTTAACCCACTATTGCATGTCTCTTATGCATTGCAGTTAGTCAGTTATTTTGTATTTTTATTCTCTTGACTACAAGATTGGTATGTGGATAGTATCTTCTAATAAAATTGATGTTGGGAGCAACAATGAAAATCTATTAAATGATGATCTATTGTTATGTTTTGCAGGAATACTATGACTTCCTTCCTAAGTTCATGTGTGCCAATGTGTTTACAATGAGTGCCATCTTTGTAATGTGGGGAATTTCCCTGGATTTTCCTCCACGGTTTTACTTGGAACTTATTTTTATTCTAGCTCACATAAGGACTCTGTAGGGCTAGGTTTTGTTCTGAATATTTTAGTATTTGTTTGTTATCTTGCATATGGAAAGTCTATCATGAACCTTTATCTATATTATCTTTTTAATTTCCTATTTGTTTAAAAATTATCCCCGCTATACAATATACTCATTTTATTCTATTATCCATATTGAAATATGGCAGATAAAATCTATACTATATACTCATTTTATTTTTTTTATCCATATTGAAACATGGCAGAGAAAAGATGTTCATGAGGATACTAATAATAAGATATCAAATCGTTACCTAGGTGACAGGTGAAAACTGATGTACTACATTGTTTCGTGGCAAGTTTATCTACACATGTTCATTTTATTTTGTTATCCATGTTTAAAATTTATTTTTCATTATACTGATAATAAGATACCAAATTGTTATCCAGGTGAAAACTAATGTACTCCGCTGTTTCGTGGCAGGTTTATCTACACATGTCTTGGAATCGGCATTATTGTGTGTGTAATTACTTGTATTTTTAATATTATTGCGGAGATTACCAATGGATTATGTACTTGTTGTGTATCCTTTGTTTTCAATATCTATGCAATATTTTCATGTGGCTGCATACTGAAAAAATTGGTTTCAGCCACACAAATTAGAGAACATTTAATTCTAAACAAATCCTTTATATTTTATTGTTTAAGCCTCAATATATTTTCGTTCATACTTTTGTAACATAAAACTAAGTCTGAGAGATCCCGATGGTTTATGCTAAATACTTCACTTTGATTTTGGTCTAAATGATAATGTTTGTTGTTTTTCACTTGAATGTAGTATTCCACCCTCGTCATCTTCCCCATTTTAGTGGAAGTGGCTTTGGTAGAAGACATATTATTTTACCATATCTGGGAAATTGTGAGTGTTTTTTAGGAAGACTTACAGTGGCAAAATTATTGTAAAACTTGTAATAAGAAATTCATATGAATGTTATCTAATTTGTCTCCTTTTTTTATTTTAGGACATTCCGGATGATCCAACTGGACAATTTGAAAATATTAAAGAGTTTATAGAAAATAATATTGAAAGATGCAAATCGGTTGGTCTTACAGTAGTTATTATCCAAGTAATTCTTCAATGATATTTAAGCGGTAAGGAATGAAAAACAACTTTATTAGTTGTCTTGTATGTTTTGAGGTAACTATGTAATAGGTTATATAGAGAAAGAAAGGATATGTCACTAAGATGGATTCTTGTATGTTTTGAGGTAACTAGGTAACAGGTTATACAAAGAAAGAAAGGATAGGTCGCTAAGACAGGTCATACCATGCATAGTGTGTAGGAATTAAACTCGAGGGAGTTGCTGAGGCGTCTTCCTTGGCCCTCATGGTTTTCCTAAAGGCGAAATCATGTTTTAATCCTCTTAGAATGCTAACAGAAGGAAAATACATATGTGGCGTCCATGCAATGTAAGTGTTATCATGTCCTAATTCCTCTTCTCTATCGCAAGGAATAGACACGTGTCAAACAGTGTCATCTTGGGGGAAATTTAAGAAAATGTGTGAAATTTTATGAATTGTGCATGGAATGTTTTATTAAATATCTAGAGCCCAAGCCATATAAAACACTTAAAATGATTCTCACCCTATTTTTTTCAGATAATTTGTTCCGACACACGTACCACACTTGGTTGTTGGTGTTGGGTGTGTGTTATATTCATTCCATGATTAGAAGAAGGTGTTATATTTTGTCGGGGGGTTTACAGGGGGGCAATATCCCCCCTGCACAGGGTCTCAGGAAGTGCCATTGGAAATTGTTTTTTAGACCCTATATTAGGTGGGCAGACCTACCTATGGTTTTGTGCATGGGTTTGCATATGGTTTTGGGCATGATGGTTTTTTTCTCATGGCTTTTTGTAGATCTAGTGAAGGGAACTACAATTATGTTCTAATCTAGGGTTAATGGATTGGGGTTTATGAATGCTTCAAAATTTATATATATGTGTGTTGTAACATTAAAAGGAATAGAATGAAAAATCAAGCTGGTAGTCCTAGTTTTGGATCTAGGGGAAAATCTCTATGTATATTTGTTTTATGTTTTATGCTCTCGCTATTGTTTATTTTTTGTTTTTAAGAATTCATTTGTTTATAGTTTATGTACAGGGTTAAAACCTACATTTGGTATCCAACTTGTTTCGGCTTCAAGGAGACGCCTTTGTTACAGAGGATTTTTTTTGTTCAAGCCTGTGGTAGACCCTATTTAGTGGGATATCTGTGGGATCAATTCTTGCAATGAAAGAAGATGGAAAGTACTGAAAATATAGAGATCGATAAATATAATGGTCAGAGTTTTGAGTTGTGGAAGCTCAAGATGGAGGATCTGCTAGTGGATAAAAATCAGTGGATCGTAGTAGATCAGGGTACTAAACCAATGACAATGTCAGATGAAGACTGGGCAAAGTTGGATTGGAAGGAAAATAGCACAATATGGTTATGTATCTCAGATTCAGTATTGTTGAATGTATCTAGGGAAGCTACGACGAAGAATTTGTGGGTCAAGTCACGGGCTTGTATCAATCTAAGTCTTTGGTGAATAAATTGTTCCTGCGAAAAAGTTGTATAACATTAGGATGAAGGATGGAGACTCAGTGACAGAGCATCTAAACACCTTCAATACTATAGTAAGTCTGTTGTCATCTGTTGATATTCAAAATTCAGATGAAGATAAGTGCATTAGTTTGTTGTCTTCTCTACCAAATTCATGGGATAGTCTGGTTATTGAGATAGGTAGAAATACAACTACCTTGAATTTTGATGAAATTGTCTCAGCCTTTCTATCGAAGGAAATGAGATGGAAAAATATGGAGGGCCAGAATGGAGATGCCTTATCTATACAAGGAATGTTCCAAAATAGAAACAAAATTAAGTTTTCAAATGGGAGATCTAAATCTCCAAGAAAACCTATAAAGGTGTGCTGGAAATGCGGAAAGGAAGGGTACTTAAAAAAAGGATTGTTTATTTAAAGCTCCTGAGAATGGAAATGGATCTGATGATTCTCCTTCTGAAAATGTGAAAACCACCTCAGATGAAGATGGGGATGTATATTTGGCTTCTTCCTCAAATATGCATGTAGATCATGAGGAATGGTTGATTGAATCAGGTGCATCCTTTCACTTCACTCCCCATAGGGAGTGGTTCTACGAGTATGAGAAGTATGATGGTGGTGATGTCTTCTTAGATTATGATAGGAAGGCCAGAAACGTCAGGCGCGGAAAATTCAAGCTGAAGCTGCAAGATGGAAGGATTAGAATGCTTCATCGTGTTCTTCATATTCCTAAATTGGTTAGAAATATTATTTATGTAAGCAAGATGGATGATGTAGGTGTAAAAACAATGTTCGAGAAGGATACTTGCAAGATGGTTCGGGGAGCACTAATATTAATTTGGGGAGTTCAGATTGGAACTATGTACAAGCTTTTGGGTAGCATTTTTATTGATGGGTGCAATAGTTATGTGGTTCCTAAAAGTGGAGCAGAAAGTGTGGCGGTCTCTGGAGAAAATACCATGCTATGGCATCAAAGGCTTGGACATATTGGAGAGAAGGGCCTTCGGATATTGCATTGTAATGGTATGGTAGAACGTATGTCTAATTTCTCTCTGGATTTCAATTTTTGTGAACATTGTGTATATGGGAAGCATAATTGGGTAATTTTTCCTTTTGGTGCTAAGAGGGTGAACAAGATATTAGAGATTGTGCATAGTGATGTGTTTGGACCTGTGTCAGTTCCATCACTGGGTAAGTCTGTGTACTGTGTTTCATTTATATATGACTTCTCAAGGAATACACGAATATATTTCTTGAGGAAGAAATCTGAATTCTTTAACAGATTTAAAGAATTTAAGGCTCTAGTGGAAAACCAGACAGAGAAGAAATTTAAGGTGCTGAGGACAGATAATTGTGGAGATTTATGCAAGAAGGAATTTGAAGAGTTCTATAATAAGTGTGGTATAGCACGACATAAGACTACTCTATACACACCTCATCAAAATATAGTTGCAAAAAGAATGAACGGAATGTTGATGGAATAGGAAAGAAGCATGCTCAATGGTACCGGGTAAGGACAATAATTCTAGGCAGAGTCAGTGGACATTGCATGTTACCTAGTTAACGTATCACCTTCATCAACATTGGAGGATAATACTCCACATGAGGTATAGACTGGTGAGAAACCTTGTCTTTCACATCTTAGGGTATTTGGATGTGATGCACATGTACATGTTCCAAAGTAGAAAATGAACAAGTTGGATAATAAATCTGAAAGGTGCTTCTTTATTGGTATAAGGATGGTTTAAAATGTTATAATTTTTGGAACCCATAAACAATGATGGTTGTGTACAACCGAGATGAGGTGTTTAGAGAGGTGAAATATGTTGTTAAACATAAAGTACTACCAAAGGAACCTGATAAGATAGAGTTTGAGATATAGGAGGAAGAATCACACTCTACAATAGAACAAGATTCAGAAGAGGAAGAGCCACAAAATATTGTTGTGAGAAGATCGGTTCGAGAAAGAAGGCAACCAGAAAGGTATAGTCCATCTGATTTCTGTTAAAATTTTTATTTTTCTGACTGATGATGATCCCCTAACTATTAGCGAGTTAGTGGATTCAGAGGATGGAAAACTCTGGAAGGAGGCCATGGTTGATGAAATGGAGTCCTTGCATAAAAATGGGCATGGAATCCGGTGGAGTTTTCAGCTGGAAAGAAGCCCATTGGGAGAAAATGGGTGTTTAGGAACATAAGAATGCAGAATTTGAGGTGGAGAAATACAAAGCTTGGTTGGTAGAAAAAAATTATTATGAGGTATCGGGAATTGATTTTGGTGATATTTTTTCTCTAGTTGGCAAGGTTACTTCTATTAGATTACTTTTATATGTTGCTGCTACATTTGATTTTTAGGTGGAATAGATGGATGTGAAGACAAAATTTCTTCACGGGGATCTGGAATAGGGGATGTACATGAAGCAACTTGAAGTATTTGCGGTGAAGGGTAAGAAAGAACTAGTATGCTGGTTAAAAAAGTATCTGCATGGTTTAAAACAATCACCAAGGATGTGGTATCAGAACTTTGATACCTATATACGAGGACTTGGCTTCACCAGAAGAAAAGAGGATCACTATGTGTATTTTAAATTAGTTGGTGACCATGTTATTTATTTGGTCTTGTATGTGGATGATATGTTGCTGGCTGGAAATGAAAAACACATTATCGAGGATTTGAAGACCCAATTGTACTCCAAATTCTACATGACGGATATTGGTGCTTCAAACTATATTTTGGGCATATAAATTAATAGAGATAAGGCAAAGAGGAAGTTATGGTTAAACCATAGGAAGTATGTTAAGACAATATTGCAAAGGTTCAATATGCAGGATAGTAAACCAGTGAAGGTTCCTATTCCTGTAGGTGTAAAGCTATATGTTGAACATTGTCCCAAGACAAAAGAAGAAGAGGAGGGTATGTCATGTATTCCATATGAAAGTGCGGTGGGTAGCCTTCTATATGAAATGGTCTGTATTAGACCAAACATTTCTCATGTAGTGGGAGTATTGCGTAGGTTTATGTCAAAACCAGGGAAGGAGAATTGGACTACAGTAAAGCGGATTTTCAACTTTTTGCATGGCACTAGTGATTATGGTTTATGCTACCAAGGAAGACCACGATTAGACAAATTTTTGGACATTCATGTCTTTGTTGATGTAGAATGGGTTGGAGCTCTGGATCAAAGAAGATCTACAAGTGGGTATGTGTTTAGTCTATTTGAAGGTGCACTCATTTGGATAAGTAAAAGACAGTCTATAGCGGCTCTTTCAACTACAGAGGCAGAATACATCGCAGCCACTCATGCAAGTAAAGAAGTTGTTTGGTTGCAAATATTGTTTTCAAGTATGGGGTTAGTGCAATGAGCTATATGTATGGACTGTGATAGCCAAAGTGAAATTTTCTTGGCTAAGAACCTTGTTTATCATTCAAATACAAAGCATGTTGATGTTTAGTATCACTTTGTGAGAGATATGGTTGAGGATAAAAAGGTGTTGCTGGTAAAAGTGGACACTTTGAATAATGTTGCAGATGCATTGATGAAGTTTGTGAGCACTGAGAAGTTCTCTTGGAGTATAGAAACAATGGGTGTTCCAGGGCAGGACCAATGACTAAGCTCTCTTGTGGACCCGCGTGGAAATAAAACAACAAATGGGAGAATGTTGCGTGTATGTTATATTATTTCCACAATTAGAAGTAGGCACGAAGCGAGGGGTGTGAGTGGGGAAGTTCCTTGGGAAAAACTATTTTGGACCCTATACTAGGTGGGCAGACACGCCTATGGTTTTGTGCATGAATTTTCACATGGTTTGGGGCCTGATAGTTTTCTTCTCATGGTATTTTGTAGATCTGATCAAGGGAACTGTGGTTATGTTCTAATCTATGATTTAGGAATTCTTCGACATATATATATGTGTGTTGTAACACTAAAAGGAATAGAACAAAAAATCAAGTTGGTTGTCTGGTTTGGGATCCAGGAGAAAATATCTATGTATATTTGTTTTATGTTTTATGCTCTCGCTATTGTTTATTTTCTGTTTTTAAATTTTTTTTTGCATATAATTTATGTACAAGGTTAAAATCTACTATTGGCCTACATTTTTTTTTATATTTTTGTGTCTTCTCTGTATCGGTATCCTTTCTCCTGCAACGTTTACATGGTCGAATAAAAATCATTACTCTCGAAATGCTTAAGGAAAAACACTCGAGCGACATTGAATATTTATGCTTATGCTTAAATGTATCATTTAAACCTACATGTTTTCTCCTCAAACATATTTGACCTGAGAAATTACATGTCTTTAGTTCCCAGGATCACATGGCTCTTAAAGAGGTTGGATACATGACTTTTTTCTGTCCCACACATTTGGTTTGAAACACAAGGGAACCTCGAGATCGCTATTTTATTTATTGAATTTGAGGCAGCAAGTTGTCAGGTGAACCATAAACTGGTATATGTGTCTCTAGGTTCGACGCATATTTGAGATTTGGCATTACATTAATTATTTATTTTCATTGTGGGGGTGTCTTTGGAAGTTCTTATGATCTTGGGACCTCTTATCTCAATTTTTCTCAAGTCCCATTATTGATACAAGGATCAACACAAATATACAACAAAGCAGTTGAATACATGTATTCTTTTTTCTTGCAAAGTTTGGAGTTCATGGCCCTCACTCATAGCTGTGAGAATCCAACCCGGTGGCCATAGAAAACTAGTGTTCATCAATCTAGGTATCATAGTTGCTGCCTCTCTCCCATCCATATAACATAAGGGGCATAGCTTGTCTTTAGGGAAATATTTGATTTCATGCCTTGAGGGTGATTCCTTCTAATAAGGCTAGGGGGTAGCAGAAGGAGGCTTGGGTGAGGTGCGCAACAAACCACACAAAAATTTCACCCAATCTAATTCATTTGAAACTCTCGCCATTTTTGTGGGTCAGAGCTCAATATGAAATGAACCATGATGGACCGTTGAAATCTCCAGTTTCAGGGACTCTTTATCTATGTTTTCATTCCATTTTTTTTTCCCTATCCTTGGTCAGGACAACAATATTATTTTTCTCTCCTTTTCGTTCTCAGGGTGAAGGTGTTTTATACAAATTATCTAGGACATGCATCTGGCCATGTGTGCACACACTTTTGTGGTTTGTAACATGGTTCTTTGCATTAATACAAGCCTAATCACCTTGTTGCTTGTGGGTAGACCTCACACCGATGGGATGAAATGATTTAAAATTGTCTTTTAAAAATGAAAATGAAATTCTACTTCTATATTTGAGATAAAAAAGAATGAATTGTAGGATGTTAATCTTCCTTTAGATATTGTAAGTATGCAGACTTGTAGCATGGTGGGATAGCATGATTGGGATTATTTTCTAAACCTATTGTTACATTTCTATAGAAAAATTCTTATGAATAATCCTCTACAATATAAAACTTCATTGGATAAATACACGACATTGATGGACCGCGAGGTATTTCTATTGAAATATTCGAACTTGTATCCAAACTCGAGTATGGTCTGAGTATTTTTCTATTTTCCCTTTAAATGGTTTGAGCATTTGTTTTCCCTCTAATATCACCATTGGTTTTAGTGTCAATACCTTGTGGGCCATCTTTGGCATGTGGTTTTTATCTATGTTACCATGAAAGCTATCTATCTTAATAAAATATGATATATATATTTATTATTACCAGTTTCTTAGCTGGTTAATACTACTCGAAGGAAATTTCATAAATTGTGTTTGACAATATAATTTAGTAGGTGACACAATCTATCTTGGTAGGAGTGAAATGAAAGGTTGTTTTATAAACTCTTTGTGGATAATGTGAAAGAGTTACTTCCATAGTTTACACTCCAACTGTTGGTGAATCCTGTCAAAAATATGGGTCAATATTCAGGCATCCAAAGGGAATTGCTTGACTTGAAAGAAGTATATATATATATATATATATATATATATATATATATATATATATATATATATATATATATATATATATATATATATATATATACACACTTCTCTTTTCTTTATTTATTTAATTATATAGATTCCAATTCTTTTTTGTTAGGATCATTATTTAAATTTGTTTCACTACATTAAAACTTTGGAGGTTATGGTTTTGTTAGAGGTAAGATACTAGAAATTTTGAAGAACTAGAATGAAAGGAGTGTTCATGTTATAGTTGTCACTGATGGTAAATGCATTATGGGACTTGGGGATCTTTGATGTTAGGTAACATCACAATTAACTAGGTTTTGTTTGTCTTTTATCCATGGGTTGGAATGAAAGGAGTGTTCATGTTATAGTTGTTACTGACGGTGAATGAATTATGGGACTTGGGGATATTGGATGTCAGGTAATATCACAATTAACTAGCTTTTGTTTTTCTTTTATCCATGGGTTTCCTCTGCCTTCCCCACTTTTCCTCTGGTTTTACTAACAACACAAATTTCCCTTTATCTATTCTAAAATTTTCACTTTTATTAGCTTGCTATACAAGTTGAAATATGTTATTTGTGTAAGGGGATCTACCATAATGTCTCTCTTCCCTTTTTTTTCCTCTCTTTATTCTTTCATCCTTTTATTGAGATACCTTTCGAAAGAAGTCAATTAAGATACCGTGAATGAAAATAAAAACTAGTATGTGTGTGCATTTAGTGTTGTAAATGTAGTTAGGGTACTCTATTTGTATCATCAACATTATTTTTCCTACAATTTTTGTAGTTTTTGTTATGAAGTAAATGCTATAATTCTAGTGTGCATTTAATCCTTGTTACTATGGTACCCCTTCCAAGTTTGTCGTCATTTGTTTTTTACTGTGCATTTTTGTTCTATTTATCTACATATCCATGAAGGGATACATGTAAAGGGAAAAATAATAACCAAAAATGAGTATCTGTGTGCATTCAGTTCATGTCATTTTAAGTTAGGGTGTATTATTATTTTGCATATGTTCCCATTTTATACATGTCTGATGTTTCTATTATAACTTATCTTTACCCATTAAATGCGTGTTGTTTTAACTAAGGTGTTTTCTATTCTTTGAATCTTTTCTCCCTTGTTTGTATTATCCATTGACACATTTTTATTACTCATAGAGTATGGGTATACCTGTCAAGAAATTAGCTCTATACGTTGCACTTGGTGGAGTTCGTCCTTCATCATTATGCAGCACACAAACCTATAGTTTATTGTTTCAACATATTCTAGAATTTATGAAAATTTACATAAGCACTTACCTATCCACTCAGCTAAAATGGTATATTGATTCTTTTTGTTGTAGCTTAATCTGCTAAACAACTTGTACATAATATATTTTAGAGCCCCTTCATTTATATTCCTTGACTAATGCATGTAACTGACTGAAAATGTTTTTTAACCCACTATTGCATGTCTCTTATGCCTTGCAGTTAGTAAGTTATTTTGTATTTTTACTCTCTTGACTACATAGTTAGTTAGAAATTTTGTATTTTTATTCTCTTGACTAAAATATTGGTACTTGAAAAATATCTTCTAATAACAATTGATGTTTGGACCAACAATGAAAATCTCTTAAATGGTGATCTATTTTATGCTTTGTAGGAATATTATGACTTCCTTTTTAAGTTCATGTGTGCCAATGTGTTTACAGAGAGTGCCATCTCTGTAATGTGGGGAATTTCCCTGGATTTTCCTCCAATGTTTTACTTGGAACTTATTTTTATTCTAGCTCACATAAGGATTTTGTAGGGCTAGGTTTTTTTGTGAATATTTTAATATTTGTTTTTTATCTTGCATATGGAAAGTTTATCTTGAAACTTTATCTGTATTATCTTTTAATTTCCCATTTGTTTAAAAAATATCCCTACTATACAGTATGCTCATTTTATTTTGTTATCCACATTGAAACATGGCAAAGAAAAGTTGTTCATGAGTATACTAATAACAAGGATGGCTGCAAGGTAGCTAGTCCCTGCCTTGAGTGGTCATTAGTTCTCTATGAAGGATATGTAACGAGTTAGCTTTGTGTGAAGGATCTGTAACATTGTCACGAGTTATGGATTTCAGTTTCAATGAAATTCTACTCAGTGTGAAGGATATGTAACATTGTGGCCAGTTCTGGATTTCAGTTTTAATGAAATTGTACTTCATTGTGAAGGATCTGTAACATTGTGACTTGTGGATTTTAGTTTCAATTAATTTCTACTCATGTTGTGTTATTCTGGATTTAGTGCAGATTTCAATTCTTTAAATATAAATCCAATAGACTTTCCTTAGATTTCAATTTCAATGAAATTGTACTCATGTTATGTTATTCCGGATTTAGTGTAGATTTCATTTCATTAAATATAGATTTGATAGGCTTTCCTATTGCCCTTTTGAAAGGAGGTGCAAGTGCATTAATCCCTAGATCTGCAATGCAAATTCATGAACGAATGGCTACATTAATCCTTAGACCTGTGATGCAAAGTCATTAAAGAATGATTGTGCGAGGGCACAGGCAGATGACAAGCAAAGCGAAGAGGCCCCTTTTTGTGTCTCGTGATGCAAAGTCATGAACGGATGACTGTACGAGGGAAAAGGAAAATGACAAGGAAAGCGAAGAGGGCCCTTTTTGTGTCTCATGAACCGATATCGATACAATTAATATTGATACAATTATTTAATTAGAATTGTCGAGACCTACCTGCCTTAATGCCCGCTACCCAGTTTCACCAACCATTGAATAATCAGTTGACCTAGGATGTTGCATTCATTTCAGGTCGAAATCCAATTGAACTTGTACCAATTTTCATTGTTGATATTGTGTCCCACTAGCATGCATATCATTTGAGTGAACACACATTTCAATTTTCTAAGAAGGTTGAAAATGTATTGGTTCCACCAATCAAGAAACCTGCTTAAAACCTTGTTTAAACCTATAGTTACATACTTAAAACCTTTTTCAAACATGTAGTTACCTTCTTAAAACCTTGTTCAAACCTGTAGTTACTGAAGTTGGTCAGAAGCTTAAAACCTTGTTAAAACCTATAGTTATCTTCTTAAAACCTTTTTCAAACCTGTAGTTACTAAATTTGGTCAGAAAATAGATGAATTGGTAACCTTGTTCAAACCTGTAGTTACTGAAATTGGTCGGAAAATAGATTCTTGTTCAAACTTGTAGTCACTGAAGTTGGTCGGAAAATAGATGAACTAGTTTTCTATATGAAAGAATTAGTTTGAATACAATTGAAAAACAAACATAAACTCATTTATTTAAAGTATTGAATTTAACTTTATATAAAAAAATTAACATAATTTAAAATTATAATTTAAAAAATTATAACTTAAAAAATTTAAAGTATTGAATTTAGCTTTATATAAAAAAAATTAACATAATTTAAAATTATAATTTAGAAATTTATAACTTAAAAAACTATAACTAAATTTAAGTGATTAAATTTTTAAGAAATTCAATATGATAAAAGGTGTAAATTTCTGATTTTATGTCTAAATGTTTTTTTTAATTTTTAGACGACCGTATCCTATGCTTATTTGGATTTTAGAAGTTGATTAGCTTATTCATGATATATTAGTGTATATAATAAAATCATTGATTCATTTAGTGAGCGGATTTTACAACAGACTCTTCATGGAATGGATTTTGGGTACAAATATCTACCCTTTTTTGTGTAGTGGGAGAATATATTTTTTTGTGAGTTAGTTAATGGTGGTGTATTTACATTCCAACAAGTTACAAGTACCATGAAAATACTTTCGATGGAAGGAGTGTTAGTGACTCGAAGGGACAAGGCACAAGTCGTGTGTAGGAAATATTGAAAGAAAATTCATTACCCAACATCTTCAGAGAAGGAAATCATATACAGCCAATAGTGAGTCCAAACCTATTTAGTTAAAAGTTAATCCATATACATTCAAACAAAATCCGTTCAGTTCATATCCGAGAGAACAATAATAACTAGCCTAGATCAACCTTAACTCCGGATCTATCAAGTGTCAAGAGGGATCAAATCTCTCGAGGTGCAAACCTTTCCTCCTTGAGAGATTTGATCCCTCTTGGCGCTTGATAGATCTGGAGTTAAGATGGATCTAGGTTGGTTTCAGTCATGTGCTGCCAAGGAAAATATATCGAAGATATGATTAATTTTATCAATAATATGTAAATATATCAAATATTAATATAATCATTTTAAATATATGCTAAATATTTATGAGATTAACTTGGTCATTTAAATTTTAAATTTTCTTAGTTACCTTCATTGAGATGATAAATATTGTTAATAACTATAATGATGGAAAATGATGAAATATTTTTTTTGAATGCAAAGTGACAATAATAGTGTTGAAATATAGAAAATGTGAATAATAGGAATGTATTCATGTTACAAATAGTCTTCATTATGATCAATCTCAAACTATATTCTTCTAGTATTCTTATGGCCACCCTTGTTAGTTTTGTTATCTTTTCATATCGATTATATGAAAAAGAAAATTTAAATCGTAAATGATTTAAATCTTTAGCTTGAGCTGTTGTAGTAAACATGATACCTTGTCTCTCTTGCTCTCCAATATTAATAGGTTAAATTACTGTAACACAAAAATCAATGCATATTGTTAATCCAATCACTTTAGAATTAATGTACCATCATATATCCAATTACATCAAATCATAATTCAAAATATACATTGAAATCAATGCATTTAATGCAAGCAATCAAATAAGATTAGAAAATAACTTCTACATTGAAATAAATGCACCTAATGCAAGCAATCAAATAATATTAGAAACCAACATCTACACTAATATCAATGCATTTACTCAAAGAAATCAAATAGGATTAGAAATCACCATCTACACTGAAATAAATGCATTTAGTGCGAACAAACAAATAGGATTAGAAATAATCTACATTGAAATCAATGCATCTAGTGCAAGCAATCAAATATAATTATAAATCGACATCTAAATTGAAATCAACACATCCAGTGCAAGCAATGAAATAGTATTAGAAATCACCACCTACACTGAAATCAATGCATCTAGTGCAAGTAATCAAATATCATTAGAAATAAATATCTACACTAAAATCAATGCATCTAGTGCAAATAATCAAATAGGATTATAAATCACCATCCCCACTTAAATCAATCCATCTAGTGAAAGAAATATTCTTCCCTTTCTCCACCCACCCTCCATATATTGTTTTTTGTCTCTCTATCTCACCCCCCTAAACACACATGCTCTTGCACTCCATATATATCATTCTCTTTGTCAATCACCCCCTCTCCCCCTCTCTCTCTTCTTTCCTCTCTTCACCTTCCATCTATATCTCTATCTTCCCCTTCTCTCCCTCTCCCCCACTAATATCTCTCTTTTCTCCTTTTGTCCTCTCTCTCTCTCTCCATCTTCCTTATCACTCACTCTCTCTCTCTCGAAACCAACATCTGCACTGAAATCAATGCATTTACTCAAAGAAATCAAATAGGATTAGAAATCACCATCTACACTAAAATCAATGCATTTAGTGCGAACAATCAAATAGGATTAGAAATCATCTACATTAAAATCAATTCATCTAGTGCAAGTAATCAAATATAATTATAAATCAACATCTAAATTGAAATCAACACATTTAGTGAAAGTAATGAAATTGTATTAGAAATCACCACCTACACTGAAATCAATGCATCTAGTACAAGTAATCAAATATCATTAGAAATAAATATCTACACTAAAATCAATGCATCTAGTGCAAATAATCAAATAGGATTAGAAATCACTATCTCCACTTATATATCAATCTAGTGTGAGAAATATTCCTCCCTCTCTCCACCCTCCATCCATATCTATATCCCCCTCCATATATTCTTTTTTGTCTCTTTATCTCACCCCCCTAAACACACGCGCTCTCGCACTCCATATATATCAATCTCTTTTTCAATCACCCCCTCTTCCTGTCTCTCTCTTCTTACCTCTCTTCACCTTCCATCTATATCTCTATCTTCACCTTCTCTCCCTCTCCCCTGTTGATATCTCTCTTTCCTCCTTTTGTCCTCTCTCCCTCTCTCTCCATCTTCCTTATCACTCACTTTCTCTCTCTCTAGAAACCAACATCTACACTAAAATCGATGCATTTACCCAAAGAAATAAAATAGGATTAGAAATCGCCATCTACACTGAAATCAATGCATTTAGTGCAAACAATCAAATAGGATTAGAAATCATCTACATTGAAATCAATTCATCTAGTGCAAGTAATCAAATATAATTATAAATCGACCTATAAATTGAAATTGACAAATTCAGTGCAAGGAATCAAATTTTATTAGAAATCACCACCTACACTGAAATCAATGCATCTAGTGCAACTAATCAAATATCATTAGAAATAAATATCTACACTAAAATTGATGCATATAGTGCAAAAATCAAATAGGATTATAAATCACCATCTCCACTTATATCAATCCATCTAGTGTGATAAATATTCTTCCCTCTCTCCACCCTACATCCATATCTATATCCCCCTCCATCTCTTCTTTTTTGTCTCTCTATCTCACCCCCCTAAACACACACACTCTCGAACGCCATATATATCAATATCTATTTCAATCCCCTCCTCTCCCCATATCTCTCTCCTTCCCTCTCTTCACCTTCCATATATATCTCTATCTTCCCTTTCTCTCCCTCTCCCCTGCTAATATCTCTCTTTCCTCCTTTTGTCCTCTCTCCCTCTCTCTCCATCTTTCTTATCACTCACTCTCTATTTCTCTCTCCACCTTTCTCTCTCTATGTCTTTCTTCTTACCTCCCTCTCCCTCCCCCTCCCCCTCCAAGTCTATCTCCCTTTTCCTCCCTCTCTCCACTCTCTCACATCCTCTCTCTCCTTCTTCTATTTCCCTTTCTCTCCCATCTCTCTCTCCCTCTCTCTCTCTCTTAACCCACCAACTATGTTACTATATCTCTCCCTCTCTCCTTATATCTCCTTCTCCTCCCCTTATCTCCATCTCTCCTTATTTGTCTCTTTATCTCAACCCCAAACATACACGCTCTCTTTCTGTCTCTCCCTTGTCACTCCTTCTCTCTCTCTAGTTCTCACTCTATATATTTCTTATTTCCTACATCTCTCCCCCTCCAACTCCATCTCTCTATCGATCCTTCTCTCCTCCTCTCTCTCAAGTCATCTCTCTCGTCCTTCCTTTCTCTCTCTCTCTCTCTCTCTCTCTCTCTCTCTCTCTCTCTCTCTATTTCTCTTCCCTCCAATACTCTCTCTTCCCCCATCACTCTCCTCCTCTCTCTCTTCCTTCCTCTCTCTCCCTCTCTCTCCTACCTCCCTCTCTCTTCCCCCATCTCCCTTTATTTCTCTCTCGCTTTCCGCCCCCTTTCTCCAACTACATTACTATATCCATCCCTCTCTCCTTCTCTCTTCTTCTCTCCCCCTTCTTTCCATACATCTTACTTTGTCTCTTTATCTCTCTCTCCATATCTCCCTTATAAGTCTCTCTATCTTTATTTCTTCTTAGTTATGTAAACTAATGAATATAATTATTCGTAAATATAAAGCATATTATGGAGTAAATATGAAAAGAGGTTTTACTTACTTACCATACCTCTTTTATTTGCTATGGTATTTGGCGCATAGGCTTGTTATATAATTAGATTTTTATTTATAATCCTATTTGATATATTGTCATTTATTTACCTTACTTCGAGTAGGTTGAGGCCACTAACTTTGTATATGATGCAACTTGTTTTTTTATGATAAATAGAAAATATTAAGGACCCACCAAATTCACAAAAAAATAAAAATTGTTACTTATTTACCTTACCTCTTTGTACCACTTTTATATTTATTTATTTACCATACCTCTTTATGCCTATTTTATATTTTTTTATTTATCATACCTCTTTATACCTATTTTATATTTATTTATTTACCATACTTATTTTATAAATATGGTATTTGGCCCATGGTATTGGTCCCATAGGCTTCATCTAAATAAAACCTCTTTTTAAAGTCTTTTTAAATATAAAAAGGTTTATGGAGTAAATATAAAAATGATTCTTACGTCGTAAGGCGTCATTATTTGAAAACAACTTTCCTACCCTCCCATTTGTACTATTGTTGATCGTCAGATGCCTTGTTAGACGATTGAAGAAAGCTGAGACGTAGATATAAAATAGTTAAAAAAATAAATCATAACTAAAAACCTTAATATTAACATTAATCAGCCAGAATTATCCTCCTTCCTGGACTAATAGCCCCATTTGTTGCAATGAAGGGGCAGCTGGAAGAATGAGAAATCCTTTGCTGCAGTACACAAGCCCTGATGGACAGGGGAGGGAGACCTATGGCAACAGCTGGAACAACCAGCAAGATTGGTAGTTATTAGTTAGGTGCTAGTATTTTTCAGATTTTCTTTTAAATGCCTTTCTTTCATTGATTGTTCATTAATCTGTTTTGTTGTTTGTTTGTTCTAGTGAAGAACTGAAGAAGTTTTCTGCGTCCAAGTGCTGCTCAGGAATTCCACTGAAGTCGGAGAAGTGAAGTGTTGTTCCGTTTGGCTGCAATTGCTGGGCTGCTGTTGGAAGGTTTCAAGCTGCTTGTTAGAGTAAGCTTTCTGTTCGAACTCACTGCTTTCCTTTCTAATGCTTCATAACTGTTAGCTAGGTCAAGTTTTTATTCAGGCATGGTTTTCACACGAGATGCACAAGGGGGGCACTGATTTGCAGTAATAAAGTGATCCCTGGCCATTTTTGAGCTCTGGTCATGTGAGATACCCCTCCATTTGCACAGACATTCGTTGTCTGCCTTCCAGTTACGAAGTTCTAATCCTTTGTTGTGATTGCATGGCGTATTTGGTTTCTTTTTTTACCACCCCTTTTGCCTTCTTTGCCTATCTTATAAACTCCGTCAATCCCTCTGTGGTCATATGGAAATACCATTATCCAAATGGGCATAGACCATGATGAAACACTGCCCCTTGGGCTTTTGCCCCTTTCCAAATCGAAAAACTCATTATTGCAAGCACCTTACTAATGTCTCTATATGTTTAGAAATCTAATGATGATATGTTAAATGTTCACGCAACTCTGCCTCCATCTTTTGCCACAATGTTCATGCAACTCTGCCTCCATCTTTTGCCTGAAAAATAAAATTGAAAATGATGATCATGTAATGTGGAATTGCAAAGTTACCAAATCATTTCGGGCTTGGATTTTGTTGTTCTTTCTCTCTCTTCCCTTCAACAGAAAAGGCCCTAAGGATATATGGATGACTTTTAATGTTCCAGCAACTCTGTCAATCCCACCATGGGCATATGGAAATACCATTATCCAAAAACTAAATTGCAACTCTGCCTCAATATTTTGCCACAATGTTCATGCAACTCTGCCTCCATCTTTTGCCACAATGTTCACAAAAATGAAAATAAAATCTCCCAACAAAGTGAGTTAGGAGGTGTCATGGTATCTACAGGTCTTGCTCTTATTTTAAAACTCAGTACTTGGGTGGTTGGTGACCGTTATTCATTGTTAAACTTAAAGATAGGTGTTTTGTGTTTTGTCAGAAAATCGAAAAATAAAATTGAAAATGTTGATCATGTAATGTGGAATTGCAAATTTACCAAATCATTTCGGGCTTAGATTGTGTTGTTCTTTTTGTCTCTTCCCTTCAACAGAAAAGGCTATGAGGATATATGGATGATGCGACAACTATGTTGGAATATGTGAAATTGAAAACCTAATTAAATATAGTTAGAATCAAGCAATTCCACTCCTCAAGAGATCAAAATACTGTGCTTTTTTCTTTATATCAAATTTGTTATTCCACAATGTATGAGTAAACACCAATTTCATGAAATATTTCTTACCATTTCTTTGCTTCAATATCTCTGCTGAAGTCAATATTGGGCTCACAATCCAGCACTAATGCTGCAACCTGAATTCGACGTGTTTGCATTAGAAGCAGCCAATTAGCATCATAAAATATATATCTCCATTATAATGCAAGTTGATTATAAATATAAAAGATCAGTATTAAACTTTGGTGACCGTTGGTCATTGTTAAACTTAAAGATAGGTGTTCTGTGTTTTGTCTAAAATTGAAATGTAAAATTTAAAATGTTGATCATGTAATGTGGAATTGCAAAGTTATCAAATCATTTCGGGCTTGGATTGTGTTGTTATTTCTCTCTCCTCCCTTCAACAGAAAATGCTATGAGGATATATGGATGAGTTTTAATATTCTAGCAACTCTGTCCATCCCTCCATGGGCATATGACAATACCATTATCCAAATGGGCATAGACCATGATGAAACATTTTCCCTTGGGATTTTTCCCCTTTCCAATTCCAAAAACTCATTATTGCAAGCAGCTTACTAATGTCTCTATCTGTTTAGAAATCTAATGATGATATGTTGAACTAAATTAAAACTCTACCTCCATCTTTTGCCACAATTTACATGCAACTCTGCCTCCATCTTTTGCCCCAATGTTCACTAAAATGACAATAAAATCTCCTAACACAGTGAGTTAGGACCCTCCATGGGCATATGGAAATACCAATATCTAAATGGGCTTAGACCATGATGAAACACTATCCCTTGGGCTTTTAACCCTTTCCGAATCCAAAAACGCATTATTGCAAGCAACTTACTAATGTCTCTGTCTGTTTAGCAATCTAACGATGATATGTCAAAATAAATTGCAACTCTGCCTCCATCTTTTGCCACAATGTTCACGCAACTCTGCCTTCATATTTTTCCATAATGTTCACTAAAATGACAATAAAATATCCTAACACGGTGAGTTAGGAGGTGTCATGGTATCTATAGGTCTTGCTCTTATTTTAAAACTCAGTACTTTGGTGGTTGGTGACCGTTGGTCATTGTTAAACTTAAAGATAGGTGTTCTGTGTTTTGTCATAAAATTGAAAAATAAAATTTAAAATGTTGATCATGTAATGTGGAATTGCAAAGTTACCAAATCATTTCGGGCTTGGATTGTGTTGTTCTTTCTGTCTCTTCCCTTCAACAGAAAAAGATATGAAGATATATGGATGAGTTTTAATGTTCCAACAACTTTGTCATCCCTCCGTGGGCATATGGCAATACCATTATCCAAATGGGCATAGACCATGATGAAACGATGTCCCTTGGGCTTTTTCCCTTTCCGAATCCAAAAAAACATTATTGCTAGAAGCTTAATAATGTCTCTGTCTGTTTAGCAATCTAATGATGATGTGTTAAACTAAATTGCAACTTTGCTTCCATATTTTTCCACAATGTTCACGCAAATCTGCCTCCATCTTTTGCCACAATGTTCACTAAAATGACAATAAAATCTCCTAACACAGTGAGTTAGGAGGTGTCATGGTATCTACAGGTCTTGATTTTATTTTAAAACTCAGTACTTGGGTGGTTGGTGATTGCTGGTCATTGTTAAACTTGAAGATAGGTGTTTTGTGTTTTATCATAAAATTGAAAAATAAAATTCAAAATGCTGATCATGTAATGTGGAATTTCAAAGTTACCAAATCATTTCAGGCTTGGATTATGTCGTTGTTTTTGTCTCTTCCATTCAACATAAAAGGCTATGAGGATATATGGATGATTTTTAATGTTCCAGCGACTCTGTCAATCCCTCCGTGGGAATGGCAATACCATTATCCAAATGGGCATAGACCATGATGAAACACTGTCCTTTGGGCTTTTTCCCCTTTCCGAATCCAAAAGCTCAATATTGCAAGCGGCTTACTAATGCCTCTGTCTGTTTAGCAGTCTAATGATGCTATGTTAAACTAAATTACAAATCTACCTCCATCTTTTGCCACAATGTTCACGCAACTCTGCCTCCATCTTTTGCCACAAAGTTCACAAAAACGATAATAAAATCTCCTAACACAGTGAATTAGGAGGTTTCATGGTATCTACAGGTCTTTCTCTTATTTTAAAACTCAGTACTTGGGTGGTTGTTGACCGTTGGTCATTGTTAAACTTAAAGATAATTGTTCTGTATTTTGTCATAAAATTGAAAAACAAAATGGAAAATGCTAATCACGTAATATGGAATTGCAAAGTTACCAAATCATTTCGGGCTTAGATTGTGTTGTTATTTCTGTCTCTTCCCTTCAACAGAAAAGGCTATGAGGATATATGGATGATGCGACAGCTATGTTGCAATATGTGAAATTGAAAACCTAATTAAATATAGTTAGAATCAAGCAATTCCATTCCTGAAGATATCAAAATACTGTGCTTTTTTATTTATATCAAATTTGTTATTCCACAATGTATGAGTAAACACCAATTTGATGAAAGATTTCTTATCCTTTCTTTGCTTCAATGTCTCTGTTGAAGTCAATATTGGGCTCACAATAGAGCACTAATGCTGGAACCTGAAGAGGACGTGTTTGCATTAGAAGCAGACAATTAGCATCATAAAATATATATCTCCATTATCATGCAAGTTGATTATAAATATAACATATTGGTATTTTGATTACCTTCTGAATACTAGCATGTACATGCTCTCCTTCCAAAATAAACGTGCCATCTTAACTCCATATTTCCCTAGATTATTGAAAGATGTAGATTTGAATTTTTTTACATTCTTCAATACTATTTAAACATTTAGTTTCTGATTTTAATTTTTTTTTTTTACTTACAACCAAGTCCACTTAAGACTTTACTCTCTCAAATATGTGCTACTGAATATATTGTTGTTTTAGTTTCTTCTTTTATTTAGAGTTTATTGATTTATTTGCTGGTTCAGTTTCTTATTTTGTTTAGAATTTGTTGTGTGAGTGATTGAATCTGAGTAATAAGTATTTAAACTTTAAAATATTCTCTTCTAATTTTTCATATAAAAATATTAAATTTTATAATGAAAAAGATCTTTACTATTTAGAAAACAGAGTTTAATGTTCCGGCAACTCTGTCAATCCGAGCATATGGCAATACCATTATCCAAAGCAGGCACTAGAACACAAAGTATATATGCAATTAGATTGACTCTTAACAGGACAGATACACTAAAACATCGATTTACTTGTAAATTTCTTTATCTATGACAGTAAAAAAATTAGACCTGAACACGCTAGACCACACACCTACTCATAGGAAATTGTAGTGATAAATTAATCTAGGTTTTCCCTGCTTGGATGTTTCAGTCCATATATTTGTTGGTTCAGTTTTTTCTTTTGTCTAGAATTTGTTGTGTGAGTGATTGAATTTGAGTAATAAACAAACCATAGAACTTGTTGAATAATAGACAATAAATACTATCGTGTTCTGTTATTTAAACTTTAAAATATTCTCTTCTGATTTTTCATATAAAAATAATAAATTTTATAATGAAAAAGATCTCTACTATTTAGAAAACAGAGTTTTAATGTTACAACAACTCTGTCAATCCCTTCGTTGGCATATGGAAATCAAGTTGATTATAAATATAACAGATTAGTGTTTTGATTACCTTTTGAATACTAGCATGTACATGCTCTCCTTGCAAAGGAAAAGTGCGATCTTAACTCCATATTTCCTTAGATTATTGAAAGATGTAGATTTGAATTTTTTTACATTCTTCAATACTATTTAAACCTTTAGTTTCTGATTTTCTTTTTTTTTTACTTACAACCAATTCCATGTACTACTGAATATGTTGTTTTAGTTTCTTCTTTTAATATTGATATATTTGTTGGTTCAGTTTCTTCTTTTGTCTAGAATTTGTTGTGCGAGTGATTGAATCTGAGTAATGAGTATTCTGTTATTTAAATTTTAAAATATTTTCTTCTCATTTTTCATTTAAAAATTGTAAATTTTATAAAGAAAAAGATCTTTACTATTTAGAAAACAGAGTTTTAATTCCAACAACTCTGTCAATCCCTCCATGGGCATATGGCAATACCATTATCCAAAGTAGGCACTAGAACACAAAGTATATATGCAATTAGAATGACTCTTAACAGAACATATACACTAAAACATCGATTTACTTGTAAATTTCTTTATCTATAACAACATTAGACCCAAACAAGCTAGACCACACACCTACTCATAGGAAATTGTAGTGATAAATTAATCTAGATTTTCCTTGCTTGGATGGTTAATTAATTGAATATGAAGGTGAAAGATTATGAAAGCTTTATAACTCCGAGTTGGATTGTAATCAGATGTCATTTATAGGATCAACTCAAGTTGGTAAAATCATTTACAGGATCAACTCAAGTTGAGCGACTTATTATGGAGGTTGCTCCAAAGAGCAACTATTGGATCTCTTTAAGAATCTTACAATGTTTCATTTGCAACATCTGATGGTGATGGTGCAACTGCTAGTTATTTATTTACCATACATCTATCTCTAGAGTAGTATAAAAATATGTTTTATTTATTTACCATACCTCAGGTTTATTTAAATATAATATATTGCAACTTTGATAGGGAAATATTTGTCTTTAAATATTTTAATTTATCCATATAATATGGGTTTTCTTTTTAAAGATTCATTTTATAAATATTTAATTAAAAGAAATATTAAAATATTTTGGATTTTGATTGTTTGTGTTGAATTAACTCTTTTCCTTTGATTTAGGAAATGGTATTGACTTTCCTAAAGAGTAAAGATGTTTAAAATTTTAGTAAATTTTTTTGTTAAGGATAAATTTATGATCCATTCAAATTCACGTATATAATTTACTATCCATTCAAATTATATAAATAATACATAGTTATATTTTAATAGTTAATCTCAACCCATTAATAAGTTAAAAAAGTTATATATAATTTAAATATTCACTTTATATAAAATTCAAGATTAAGTTAATGCTATGGCTGACATTAAAAAAAGTAAAATTTATTATTTTTTTGAAAACATGACATACCCAACATTGAGATCATATTGAGCTATAGATTCCGCCTCTTAATACACTAAAATGCCCTCTCACTGGGCCGCTTACCGTTGAGAATGATTTAAGCAAGTTAGAATACATGGTACCACGAAAATACGTTCGGTGGAAAGAGTGTTAGTGACTCACAGGGACAAGACACAAGTCGCGTGTAGGAAATTGAAAGAAAATGGATTACCCAACATCTTGGAATCATATACAGCGAATAGTGAGTCCAAACCCCTTCAGTTAGTTAATCCATATACATTCGAACAAAATCCGTTCAGTTCATATCCGAGAGAATAATACTAATAAAATGGCCTCTCACTACCGTTGAGAATGATTTAAGGGTAATTCTCACTGCGCTTACCGTTGAGAATGATTCAAGGGAGAGAAAATAAATAGTCATTCTATTAATGGGCATAACACAGTTCTTGGAATTTAATGGGGATAATACAATTTTTGGAAACATATAATAATAAATTATTAATTAAATTAATATATAAAAATATATTAATTAATTTGTAATCTTGTCAAACGTATGAGTTGCATGAGATGCATCGTTATAAGTATGAGACATCTCAGCATTTATGCATTATACGGGGAAGCATTTCAACATATTGTTGAGCCATATTGGCATGTGTCCATCACAAGTGCAAGCATGTTAGCCCTGTTACAAGCAACTCAATATTTCTTAGCAACTCAATATTGTTTGGCAGGGAAAAAATTTAGTATGGATTTTTCTTATCACTAAGACCCTACAGTTAGTTTAGGTTAACAAATTATCGTTATAGGTGACGGGATGGAAACTTCAATTTGCTTAGCCATTCAAGACTATCAAATAAATTAGTGGGAGTTCTGCCATGCCTCACCATACCTCAGTTAGAGTTCGTTTTGTCATAGTTGGAGTTCGCTCTGTCATAGTTGTAAGTGTTGAGACAGGTTCTGTCATATTTGTAAGTGTTGAAGCATTTTTCTTTTCAAAATGGTTGTTCATGCATTAACATTTGAGTTTTGTTTAAAGTATTTGGCTTAAAAATTAATTTAGGGAAAACTTTGAAATATGACGTTATGGATGCTTACATAAAAATATCTCCCAAACGTTGCACCGAATCATGCAGAGTTATATACGTTCAGCTTATTTGAACAGTTGGAAACCTTTGATCGGGAACATGAACCCAATAGATGTACGACATTCGCAGAAGCCAAAGTGAAGTGATACAATGAAACACTGAATGGAATTACAGTCCAGTTAATCCAAAATAAGAAAGAATACCGGTGAGAAGGTGGGAAATTAAATACCTAGTTCATATGAGTATAGCACTTATATATGTAATGAAAGTGCAGTCCAGTTAGCCCACAAGATAAGAAAGAATACACAGTTCATACTAATCTTCGTAGAGTCACAAGTGAACACCACTATTTTCTAGCCAAGTTCTATGGGTGTGTTGGGCTCACCATTCCCGTTAGCAATGGCCCTTGCATTTGAAGCCTGCAATATTTTATTTAAATCTATCCAAATTTTATAGTTATATCTAGACCTCTCTAAATGGTATGGATAGTCTAATATGTAGTTTCAGGTTGCAAATATGTATTAAAATTTAGTTTTATATTTTCATATGCATATCCAAATTTGATTTTATATTTGAATTTTTATATGTAAAAATGACTCAATTTTCTACCATATAAATTTATGAATTTCATAAGCACATACCAAACAGTAATTTAGATAAATTTGTGTTGATTTTTATATTCAATGATATATCCTAGGCCCACTTTTCCCTTCATGGTAATTCTTTGAATAAGCAAACTAAATAAATATTGTAAAGGACAAAGATGCCAACTCCCATTAGGTAAAAGTAGACACCCCGGAAACATGCATATTCATACACAGATACCCTCGAATGCACAGGCTTTTCTTCTTACTCGGATGTCCATTACTGAGAAGATCCAAGATGCAAAGAATCTAGGCCTAAAACCCAAGCATGCTATCCATGAGGCTGCAGAGTCCAATATGCAAAGGTATAGTGAAGCAAATCCATAGAAAAGTACTGGCGAATCTACTTTTGAAGCTTAATTGCAATTAATTCCCCCAAAATGGACCTTTCTATCGTGCTTTCTGGAATTGTATGAACGAATAGGCTTTCTGGAATTATACAGACAAATTGATGGTGAGAAGATGGGTAAAAGCCCTCATTTTCTATTAGTTCTACACGGTGTTTAGAAACCTTGGACAATGGCCAAAACCAGGAAGTATTCTATGTATCGAACCTATCGTGTGCCCTCTCTGTCCTTCATGGTGATTTTGTGCATAAGCAAATGAAAGAAATGTCCTTCATGGTGATATTTTTCATAAGAAAATGAAAACAATATTCTAAGGGATAAAGATTCCAACTCTCGTTAGGTAAAAGTAGACACCTCAACAACATGCATATGCCAGCTCCCGCGGCTTGATCAACAAGCTAAATTATGCTATATTCCAGACGCCGCAACATGGGAATGGCAGGTGGCACTAGTGCCATCAACAAGCTAAGTTAAGATATATTCCAAGCGCCGCAACATGGGAATGGCAAGTGGCACTAGTGCCATTTCCTCTGGACACCGTAACAAATTATTAGTTCATATAATAAGGCAGGTAGTGTACATACATGTTATCGATAAACATTTAATGCTAATAAGTAATGCTAGCATTACTAGAAAGATTGATTTTATTCTGGAAACATAAAAGGAAACAAGGGCAACTGCGTAGTAGTAGTCCCTGCCGTAGTGTTTGCATTGCGAGTAAATACTAAACAATTATAAAATGAGTGTTTACAATTAAACAATTGTAAAATAATTCTTTAGAATTTTTTACCAGTTCTCTCTATGGCTTCGGACCATGCTAAAGCTTGAGATTATGATTAAATAGTGAGGTTATGACACTACTCTTCATTCACGCTACTTTTGCGTAGGAGCCCCAAACGTTAAAGCCTCTTTCCCAAAGAAAGCTACAGGCAAGGGTGCCAAAGTGGAGGGGATGTCGGTAGTTATTGATGGCTTATGTTGGATGTCCTTTCTCTTTCACCCTCCACTTCACACCTTCAATTATTTATGGAGGTCATGTTGGTGGGTACCATCACTATACTCTGCAATATCTGAGATGTGGAAGGACGTGAGGCTCACGACTGTGCGGTTACAATCCCGCATCAGACATAACTACACTACACACTCCAACCGCGTCAAGCAACCGACCTTAAGTAGCTTCATACTAAGAGTTAGTTTAACACATCCCCTCCCACATAAGGGCATGCATAACTCCCCACTCAGCCAGTTATCAGCCCCAAGAAAGTAGGCAACTCCCAGGGCAACAATGGGGAAAGACATGATATCATTGGTGTGGATGAGTGGCCAAGAGATGGGCCCACAAATTTATTTATATCAAATTAATTACAATATATGAGGCTCCCTTAATTTGACCTGTTGAAATGGTTCTCAACGATATTAATCTCCTTGGCACGTTCTAACATTGTAAAAACTTGTCAATCTTTATACATGGAGTGACTATGCATAGCCTCCCTTTTAAAAAGAACAATGAAAAACCATAGTAGGAAATGTTGTCAGTGTACATGGTGAACTCATGAACAGGAAAACCAATTCAAAATCTATTACATTCACAGCGGATGAGTTTGTTATGTTTTATCTTAAGTCTTTTCGTGACTTTCTTTAGGCGAAAGCACTAAAGCGCTACATAAATCACCTACCTACATTTTAAGCCCTACATAACTCACCTTCCTGCGTTTTAGCCCTGCCAGCCGAGGGTACATGATTTTTCCGCATTCACCGTCGAAAGCGTACAAATCAGGTGAGGCTGTTGAACTTTTCTTATCGTTGAAGGGGTATTTATAAAGGATTCTTATTGTTGCAGGGGATATTTGTAAAGGCCCGACCGCCTGCTCACTCCATGGATTAGATTCAAGCTCTCTTTACTGCTTGTGGTCGGGTTGTTAGCTATTCATTAAAATTTTTGATGTTGTTTATTCATATGGTTATGGCTAGAATACAATGTTGTTTATAGCCCCTTAAACTAAGGTTTTTTAGCTAAAAGTCAAATTCCATAACAATTTTTTTTTAAACAAATTATATTTTTCTTAAACAAAATAATACATCATAATTCTACTCTATAGACATCAATTTAAGTAAATATGAAAGAAAGTATATTCGAGACTTTTTGGATTTAGACAATAGATTGAATATTGAAACTTCAAATTTGTAAAAAGTAAATTTCAACTTCAGCAAACAGTCTAGCACATTGTGGCTTATCAATGTTCCACAGTTCGGCTTTTCAAACTTCAGACTTCCACGATAAGAAATGAATGGGGAAGAACTTCTTCTTTCTTGAAACATTGAAATGAAGAAAGGACTTCAATATAGAGGATTTTGTAATTGAAAGTGACTTTCATTTGGGTTTTTTTTGCAGCATAAGATTGAATTTTGATGTTTTCAAGGGTACCTGAGTTCGGGACGTGGGCAATGTCCATGAGCTTCATTGATAGCCTTCCCTGCAATAGCCTTATGTCCCTTTTATATCCTTTACCTTGATTCTACTCATAATTTTTTCTCCTTTACCTTTCTTATGCTAGTAAATATGTCTCTGCAGTTCTCTTAGCATGCCCATTTCTCGCTGCCACCTGTACACACTTGGAGGACTGTCGAGCAGGTCTCCTAGAAGTTTCCGACGTATGGCATCTGGTATCAACAACTAAAACTGGCTGTTGTGCATGAAAGAACTTTGGATTTAGTGTTGAAAAAACTTTCGTTATAAAAAATCTTAGGATACCAAAAAAAGCCTTTGCCCCATAATTATAATTAGTTGTCACAAAACGCAAACTGAACTTTGGATAAAGTAAAACATTCTTACATTTATTACATTGGGGTTGGTGAAGGGTGTAATAAGAGGTCGATATTTTTATATCCAAGAACTTTCCATAAAATTTAGATGGATGAAAATTGCAGTACAAAACTTTGGATAAACACTAATAAGCCCCCAAAAAAATTTGGTCAATGATGAATTAATAAGCCAATCAACGATCTTACGATCGCTATAGTCCTGTTGAAGGCAGGGACTAATAAGACTTTAAACCAAGATACAAGTATGAGATGCCTTGAGAAAAGGCCAATAAAACCTTCAAATTTCTTATTGGTTAAGAATATTTGTGCACATTTGTGATAAGGTGTTTATGATAAAGTATTTAATAGATGGGAAAAAGTTTAATAAAACATATGCATGAGAACTTTGGTTTCATGCGGTGCAAAAGTTAATATAGGATGACCAAACCTATTACTATAGTCCCTGTCGGCCCTTTGGGCAGGGACTAATAAGATATCAAATTGTTACCTAGGTGAAAACTGATGTACTCCATTGTTTCGTGGCAATTTTATCTACACATTTTCATTTTATTTTGTTATCCATGTTGAAACATGGATGATAAAAGTTATTTTTCATTATACTGATAAAAAGATACCAAATTGTTACTCAGGTGAAAACTGATGTACTCCACTGTTTCATGGCAGGTTTATCTACACGTCTTTGAATCGGCATTATTGTGTGTGTAATTACTTGTATTTTTCATATTGTTGCAGAGATTACCAATGGATTCTGTACTTTCCGTGTATCCTGTGTTTTCAATTTTATCCAATATTTTCATGTGGCTGCATGCTGAAAAAATTGGTTTCAGCCCCACAAATTAGAGAACATTTACTTCTAAACAAATCCTTTATATTTTATTTCTTAAGCCTCAACATATTTTCGTTCATACTTTTGTAACATAAAACTAAGTCTGAGAGATCCAGATGTTTTATGCTAAATACTTCACTGTGATTTTGATCTAAATTATAATGTTTGTTGTTATTCACTTGAACATAGTATTCCACCCTCGTAGTCTTCCTCATTTTAGTGGAAGTGGCTTTGGTAGGAGACATATTATTTAACCATATCTGGGAAATTGTGAGTGCTTTTTAGGAAAGACTTACAGGAGAAAAATTATTGTAAAATTTTTAATAAAAAATTCATATCTAATCTGTCTCCTTTTTGTATTTTAGGACATTCTGGATGATCCAACTGGACAATTTGAAAATATTAAAGATTTTATAGAACATAACATTGAAAGATGCAAATGGGTTGGTCTTATAGTAGTTATTATCCAAGCAAGGAATTCTTCAATGCTATTTAAGTGGTAAGGTGTGAAAACCAATTCTTCCAGTTGCTATTGTGTCTATGTTTGGGTTATTGGATCAAATATTAAAAGATTGAAATGTTTTAAGCTATTAGATGCGCTACCTATTTCATTTACCTTTTTTGAACTATCTAACTAATTCACCAAACCCTAATTACGGGATAGTCGTGCTCCCTGTTGGAACTTGCTACTTTAATCTTTTTTCTAATTAATCTTTTTGATCCGATGGTGTAAATTGGATGATGCCAGTATAGGCATGCTCCCTATTGGAACTTGCTACTTTAATCATTTTTCTAATTAATCTTTTTGATCCGATGGTATAAATTGGATGATGTCAATATATTCTCATTGTTGCCACTCCATCAACGAATTTAATTAAAAGTGATAACTTCCTTGCATATCTAAATCCCATATTGAAACCATGCTTAAATTATTTTTTTACAAAACGTGATTAAAAATTTACTGTGCCTATTGTTGATAACCACATATGCTACTTAGTTAGAATGAAATTAAAAAAAAAACTTATAAAACGTTGCATTGCAACGTGGGATAATTTTGAGTGTTCGCATTCTGAAATGTATACCTCTTTCAACCACTTTGCAAGTGTGAATTTAAAAACTCTTCCTCCACTCAATTACACTAGTTGTTTCACATGCATGCCATTCAAATGTATGTCCGCTCATAGTTTACTATAAAGAAAAAGTAATTATTTTATTAAATTATTCTTGCTCTCTTGGATTGATTTATTATTAGTTTTTTTCATTACTTTAAAAAAACTGTTGTTCACGGGGTATTGAAAGCTCCATGCTACTCATTTAAAATTCCTTCTATAACCTATCCATGTACAGAAACAAATCTACAAATATTAATGAAACAAATTTAAAATGATTAATTTAATTAATTAATTAATCAATTTCATTCATTTAATTAATTAATTAAATTAATTTAAATATGATTACAAATTTTTTAGTATTAATTGATTTATTTATTAAAATCAATATATTGATATATTAATTAAAACATTATTACTTAATATATAATAGTTATCTACATTAGTGAACAGAACCAAATATAATCACATTAAGACTTTCTCAACTCTATATTTATTGTATTTGACTATAATGCAATCCTCAATTAAAATACATTAATTAATTCATTAATTAAAACATTAATATATTAATAAATAGGAGCATTACAAATTATTAATTAAAACATTTTACAATATGTAGTTAAAAATTTTATATAAAAATATTTAATAACATTAAACATTAATTCAAAAAATGTGAAAAAATATATTAATATCAATTAATAATAAAGTTAAATAATTATTATATTACAATTATTACATTGACTTATTAATTAAATCATTAATATATAATTATTATACTTAACTATATTATTGAAATATATCTAAACATAAATATATTTGGATTTGGTTAATAATAATAATAATAATAATATGTTGGAATTGTACTTAAATGTTTTTAACTTTAAAATGTTAATTAAAACTTTTGACAATATATTAATTAAAACATTTACTTTAAAATGTTTAATGACATTAATTTAAACATGTTCAAAGAAATGAATTAATGTTAATTAATAATAACATTAATTTACCAATTTATTATCATTAATATATTGATATAGTAATTAAAACATTAATACATAATTATAAATAGATAATTACATTAGTCAAATATAGTCAAATACTACCACATCTAGATCAACAATATGTGATTTATTTCACAATAATCGACCTTATTCAATCAAAGTAGTCCTCATTTAATACAATATTAATTAATTAAATAATTAAAATAATAATTAACATTAATATTAATTAATTAAAATATTAACATTAACTAATTCTAATCTTAATTAATTAATTTGTAACATTACATGAAACATTGATAACAATAATAAAGACATTAAAATTTTTAAGAACATAAATTAAAACATTTGGCAATATATTAATTAAAAAAATTATAGAAAAATGTTCAATTACAATATAAATTAATTTTTATATTTTTAAATTACTATTTTCATATTAATTAATAGTAATATAAAGTTAAATAAAAATATTTAATAAAACTAATTAAAATACTAGACAATATATCGATTAAAATATAAAAGTCATGTCTCACTAGCACAACAAGTTGATGATTGGCTTCATTAGCAAGGTGACCGAAGATGAAACCTCACGAGGGTGGTTATGTCATGTGTTAGTTGAAGGGGATATGCTAAAAAATCAAGTTAGCTAAGGGCTCTCATGGCCGATTCCGGGTGTGATTCTCTTGTGACTTTGATGACTTAGATGTCCCTTGATTGTGGCTCCTCAAGTCTAGAGGATCACACACACACATAGACATGCTAAAAAATAAAGTGAGCTAAGGGCTCTCATGGACCATGCTGGGTGCAATCCCCAACTGACTTTGAAGGCTTAGATGTCCCTTGATCGTGGCTCCTCAAGTCTAGACAACCTCACACACACACACACACACACACATAATCACATTAACCAATAATTTAAAAATGTTTAGATAAATATATTAATATTAATTAATATTAATATAAATTTATTAGAATTGGAATTGTAAACAGATGTTTCTAACATCATAATGTGGCATTACAACATTTGGTCAGCAACGTTTTAGAATGTGGGTGACTCCCTGACCATGTTTGACTATGTTTAACAATCAACAATCTTTAATTTTAGTGAGAAATAATTTCCTATTAATATTGATAGTTAAATATATTTTGATGCTCGAATGGTAAAGAAATATATTAAAAGTTGCAATGTGACAAACATTGTCACAATGTTACACATTGCAATTTATCCAACGACACAATGCAACATTACTACATTAATCTAACACATTTACTAATACAATTGACTATTTTGGAGTATGTTTGGTAGTCATCACTCCTCAAGTTCAGTCAAACACAATTCCCTATTAATGGTTAATCATTGTCTCTACAACGAACCATGATCAACCATGAAAAATGACTCTATTTTGAACTATGATCAACCACGATCAACCAAGGTCAAGTATGGTCAACCATGATTAATCATGATTGAATTTTGTCAACCATGATTAAGGTATTTCTTGTTGAATTTGGTCAACCACGGTTAACCATGATTAACCATGATCAACCATGGTCATTTAATGTGAATCATTGTCAGCGATGAGAAACAATGTTGAACCACCATCAACCATGGTCACGCATCATAATCCATGGATATAATGGTCAACCAATATTTCTATGGTCAACCATGATTAACCGTGTTTAAATATGCTTAACCATGGCCAGCCATGATCAACCATGATAAAAATAGTCAACCATGATCAACCATGGTCAACCATGGTCAATCACCACGGTTAACCATGATCAACCATGATCAGCCATGGCCATTTAATGTGAACCATTGTCAACAATAACAACAATGTTGAACCACATTAACCATGGTCACGCAACATAATCCATGGATATAATGGTCAACCAATATTTCTATGGTCAACCATGATTAACCATGTCTAAATATGCTTAACCATGGCCAACCATGATAGACCATGATAAAAATAGTCAACCATGATAAAAAATGGTAAAGTATGGTCGATCATGGTTGATTATGGCCAACCATGATCATGCATGTTTGAATATCGGTAACCATGATCAGCTATGGTCAACCAAGATTGAGGTCCATATGGTTGATTATGGTCAACCATGATCATGCATGGTTGGATATCGATAACCATGATCAACTATGTTAAACCAAGATCAATGTCTGTATGGCTGAAATTGGTCAACCATAATCAACATGGTCATCTTTGGTCAACCATGGTTAACAAAGAACATTTCATGTTCTATAGAATCCTCATCGGCAACCATAGTCAAGGATTTTTATAATGGTCAAATATGGTCAGGAAAGGTTTCTATGTGTGATTATGGTCATCCATTGTGAACAATGCACATATTTGTGGTTGAATATGGTACAATTCCCTATTCATGGTTAATCCATATCTCTATAGTCAACCATGGTAAATCATGGTTAATCATGGCTAAATTTAGTGAACCATGGAGAGTATCTCTACTGTCAACCATGGTCAACCACAATTAAATAAAATTCAACGATGATCAACCATATTCAGCCATTTTTAGTGATGTTCAACCATGATTACCCGTGGTTAAATTTTTTCAACCATTATCAACCGTGATTAAGGTCTCTCTCATTGAACTTGGTCAACTATGCTTGATTGTTGTAAACAATGATTTTAGACCATGATCAACCATGACCAGCCATGGTCATTTAATTTGAACCATTGTCAACCATGATCAACCATGGTAAAGCATCATCAACCATGGTCATTATGTTAAATTAATGTTCTTATGGTCAACCATGATTAACCGTGGTTGAATATGGTTAACCATGGTCATTGTCTCTATGGTTAACCATGGTCAACGATGGACAACCATGATAAAAGTGGTGAGCCATAGTCAACCATGATCACCCATGGTTGAATATCATCAACCATGATCAACCATGATCAAGGCCTCTATGGTCGAATATGGTCAACCTTGACTAACCACAATCAACCATAATCAACATGATCATGGTTGAAAATGGTCAACCATAATAAACCATAATCAACATGAATTTTTTTTAATGTTGTAATGTATTTATAACATTATAATATTTCTTGAGTTTATTAATCTCCCTTGCGTTTATAACACATCCTAGGTTTATTACTCCCTTGGGTTTTTTAATCCAATGGTTTATAATATTATTTCTTTGGGTTCATTAATCACTTGGGTTTATAGTATATATAATCCCTTGGGTTTGTTAATCCCTTCATTGTATAATAATAATACCTTGGGTTTATAATGTTAATGCCTTTGGATTATTAATGCCTTGGTTTTATAATATTAATATGTCAATATTATTAGTGCTTAATAAATGATACCTTAATTTTAATAATCCTTTCGGTTATTAGATTTATAATATAGTTCACTTTGTAATATAGTATTTAGTATAAATTATGCAATAAAATTGCCTATTGTGGTTATGAGTGTGTTTAATATACACTAATAAACATGTATGAAACACATTTAATAATGTGGGCATTGTAATGTTTATAACATTTGGGTCTATAATATTTGTGGTTTATAAGATGAGGGTTTCTAATATTTGGGTATAATATTAAGGTTTATATTATTGGGTTTAATAATAAGGCTTATAATATTGGGTTTGATATTATGGTTTATAATATTGAGCGTTTAATATATATAGTGCTTATAATATTTGGTATTAATATATGATTTACATTATGGCGTAATATGTTGGGTTATACTATAGATTCTAATATATAGGGTTTATAATTAGGGTTTAATATTGGGCTAATAATATTTGGATTTAATATTAGGGTTTATAATATTGTGTTTAATATTTATAGTTTATCACATTGGGGATTATAATATTTTGGTTCATAATATTTATTATTAGGGTTTATTGATCTCTTGTGCTTTTAATATTGATCCCTTGTCCTTATTGATCCCTTATGTATTTAATATTTATCCCTTGGGTTTGCCAATTCCTTTGGTTTGTAATATTAAACCGTTGGGTTTATTAGTTATTTTGGTTTATAATTTTAATAACCTCTTGGGTTTATTAATCTCTTGAGTTTACAATATTAATTCTTAGGGTTTATTAATCTCTTGAGTTTAAAATATTAATTCATATGCTTTATTAATTTCTTGGTTTATAATATTAATATTTATCCCTTCAGTTCACCAATTCCTTTAGTTCATAATATTAAAACCTTGGCTTTATTAGTTATTTTGGTTTATAATATTAATAATCCCTTTGGTTTATTAATATCTTGAGTTTAAATTATTAATTCTTAGGGTTTATTCATTTCCTAGGTTTTGAGTTTAAGATATTAATTATTATGGTTTATTAATCCCTTGAGTTTTCTAATTCTTGGGGTTGGTAATACTAGGCATTAAATATTAGTCATGCACTTTAATATTAATGCATGGTCCAATGTCACATTATGAAAAACATTGTCTCAATATGAAAATCAACCATGGGTTACCATTGTTAAACATATTTAGTCATAGTCAATAAAGGTCTTCCATGGTTGAATGTCACATTGTGACAAAGATTGTCTCAATATAAAAATAAACCATGGTCATTCTTCAACCAACATCACATTGTGACAACAATTATCTCAATGTTTAAATCAAGCATGCTAAACCATGTTTATTTTACTGTTTATAGTATTTATCTAAAAGTTTTTATATATTTAAGATTTATAATATTAATCTCTTAGGTTTAATACTATTCCCTTGAGTTCATAATATTTATAATCATGTGAGTTTATCAAATCTTTTTGTTTAAGATATTAATTTGTAGGCTTTATTAATCTCTTATGTTTTTCATATTGAACCCTTCACCTTATTGATCACTTAGGTTTTTAATATTTATTCCTTGGGTTCACCAATTCCTTGGGTTTATAATATAAAACACTTGAGTTTATTAGTTCTTTTCGTTTATAATATTAAACCACCCTTGGGTCTTAAAATCTCTTGAGTTACAAATATTTATTCTTAGGGTTTATTAATTTCTTAGGTTTTTGAGTTAAAAATATTAATACTTAGGGTTGATTTATCTCTTGTGTTTTTAATATTGATCCCTTGGCCTTATTAATCACTTAGGTCTTTAATATTTACCCTTGTGTTCACTAATTCCGTTGGTTTGTAATATCAAATCTTTGGGCTTATTAGTTCTTTTTGTTTATAATATTAATAAACCCTTGGGTTTATTAATCTCTTGAGTTTAAAATATTAATTATTAGGGTTTAATAATCTCTTGAGTTTAAAATATTAATTATCAGGGTTTAATAATCTCTTGAGTTTAAAATATTAATTATTAGGGTTTATTAATTTCTTGGTTTATAATATTAATATTTATCCCTTGGGTTTATTACTTATCTTGGTTTATAATATTAATAATGTCTTGGGTTTATTAATCTATTTAATTTAAAATATTAATTATTAGGGTTTAGTAAGTTCTTAGGTTTTTGAGTTTAAAAATTGTATTCTTAGGGTTTATTAATCTTTTTTTTTTTTAATATGATCCATTGGCCTTATTGATCCCGTAGGTTTTTTATACTTATCCTTTGGTTCACTGATTCCTTTGGTTTATAATATTAAACCCTTGCGTTTATTAGTTCTTTCAGTTTATAATATTAATAATCCCTTCGGTTTATTAATATTTTGAGTTTTAATATTATGATTTACATTATGGCGTAATATGTTGGGTTATAATATAAATTTTGATATATAAGGTTTAGAATTAGGGTTTATAATATTTTGTTTAATATTAGAGTCTATAAAAGCACGGAATATAATATTTTGGTTCATAATATTGATTCTTAGGTTTTATTGATCTCTTGCATTTTAATATTGATCCCTTGGCATTATTGATCCCTTAGGTCTTTAATATTTATCCATTGGGTTAACCAATTCCTTTGGTTTGTAATATTAAACACTTGGGGTTTATTAGCTATTTTGGTTTATAATAGTAATAACCCATTGAGTTTATTAATCTCTTGAGTATAAAATGTTAATTCTTAGGGTTTATTAATCTCTTGAGTTTAAAATATTAATTCTTATGATTTATTAATTTCTTGGTTTATAATATTAATATTTATCCCTTGGGTTCACCAATTCTTTTGGTTTATAATATTAAACCATTGGGTTTATTAGTTATTTTGGTTTATAATATTAATAATCCATTCGGTTTATTAATATTGAGTTTAAATTATTAATCCTTATGTTTTGAGTTTAAGATATTAATTCTTAAGGTTTATTAATCCCTGGAGTTTTATAATTCTTTGGGTTGGTAATATTAGGCGTTAAATATTAGTCGTACACTTTAATATTAATGCATGGTCCAATGTCACATTATGAAAAACATTGTCTCAATATGAAAATCAGCGATGGGCTATCATTGTTAATCATAGTTAGTCGTAGTCCATCAAGGTCTTCCATGGTTGAATGTTACATTGTGACAAAGATTATATCAATATGAAAATCAACCATGGCAAACCATGGTCATTATTCGTCCAACGTCGCATTATGACAACAATTGTTTCAATGTTTAAATCAAGCATGCTCAATCATGTTTATGCTACTGTTTATAATATTTATCTAAAGGTTTTTATATACTTGAGGTTTATAATATTAATCTCTTAGGTTTAATTTTCCTCCTGAGTTTATAATATTAATAATCATGTGTGTTTATCAAACCCTTTTATTTAAGATATTAATTTGTAGGCTTTATTAATATCTTTTGTTTTTCATATTTATCGCTTCACCTTATTGATCACTTAGGTTTTTAATATTTATCCCTTGGAATCACCAATTCCTTGGGTTTATAATATAAAACCCCTGGGTTTATTAGTTCTTTTCATTTGTAATATGAACCCACCCTTGGTTCTTAAAATCTCTTGAGTTAAAAATTATTAATTCTTAGGGTTTATTAATCTCTTGTGTTCTTAATATTGACTGCTTGGCCCTATTGATCACATAGGTCTTTAATATTTATCCTTTGAGTTCACCAATTCCTTTAGTTTGTAATATCAAACCGTTCGCTTTATTAGTTGTTTTTGTTTATAATATTAATAACCCCTTGGGTTTATTAATCTCTTTAGTTGAAAATATTGCTTATTAAGGTTTATTAATTTCTTGGTTTATACTATTAATATTTATCCCTTGGGTTCACCAATTATATTGGTTTATAACATTAAACCCTTGGGTTTATTACTTTTTTTGGTTTGTAATATTAATAATGTCATGGGTTTATTAATCTATTTAATTTAAAATATTATTTATTATGGTTTATTAATTTATTATGTCTTTTAGTTGAAAAACTTTATTCTTAGGGTTTATTAATATTTTGTGTTTTTAATATTGATCCATTGGCCTTATTGGTCCCGTAGGTTTTTATTATTTATCCTTTGGGTTCACCGATTCCTTTGATTTATAATATTAATCCCTTGCTCTTATTGGTTCTTTTGGTTTATAATATTAATAATCCCTTGGGTTTATTAATCTCATGAGCTTAAAATATTGATTATTATGGTTTATTAATATCCTAGGTTTTTGAGTTTAAAATGTTAACTCCTAGGGTTTATTAATTTCGTGTTTTTTTTAATATTTATCCCTTGGCCTTATTAATCCCTTGGATTTTCAATATCAATCCATTGGGTATATTAATTATTTAGTTTTTTAATTCACTGGGTTTGTAATATTAAAAATCCGTAAAGTTGATTGTTCTCTTCGGTTTATAATATTAATAATCAAGTGGGTTTATCATTCATTTGTATTTAAAATATTAATTCCTAGGCTTTATTAATCTCTTCTCTTTTTAATATGGACCTCTTGGTCTTATTGAAGTGTTAGCTTTTTAATATTTTCCCTTTGAATTCACCAATTCCTTGGATTTATAATATTAGACCCTTGAGCTTATTAGTTCTTTTGGCTTAAAATATTAATAATACCTTGATATATTGGTAAAATATATGTACTTATTATAAATAGTAATAAAATACTAGTATTATGTTATATTTTAATTTTAGTATAGTTTGAGTTATAACTATTAATGTATTGAAAAAATTTAATAATATTTTATTATCAAATAGTAATACATATATATACATATATATATATATATTAGTTTAATATTGAGTATGAATATAGTTTTTATTATTAATATTTTACAAGTAGATATATAAAATATATTGGTAATTATATTCATAAATATAAAATGATTATTTTGGTAAAATACATGTGGTGGGTGGTGGATATAGGCCTATCGGCGTATATCAAACATTTTAGTGAATATGGTTGTAAATCTATTTCATATATGCCTATCGGCATATATCAACTACATTGATAAATATGATTGTGCTAGTAATATATCTTCCACCTTTAAGATATAAGATATAACCTTTCCAGTGTAATTGCATGTAAAACTAAAATTTCATTTTATAGTGTCCTCTTCCACTTTAGAGTTGACAGTGTATCTCTTCCACCTCTAAGAAATAAGATATGACCTCTCACGTGTAATAAACTATAATTTCATCTGACGATGTGTTCTTCCACTTTAGAGTTGACAGTATAATAATTTTCAATTATTCTGGAATAAATGTATGTCAAAATTACTTAACTAATTGCTCAAATTAATGGGTGGATGGACTTCTTTTTCGTCAGAGGCCATGTTGTTGAAGAAATCCAAGCACTTCCATGTCCGATTTGCGCACCTAGAAGGTGAAGCTAACACTGGGAAGGAGAGAAAATCTAAGCCTCTTTATTATGACCACACTTCGAAGGCCCCAAACATATTGTGGGATGAGTGTACAGTGTATATAGAACGCCCTTCCATCCGATATAATCTATTTACATAGTGTATAATGTAATCTTTCCTTGTATGATTCCCGTAACATAACATGACTAAAAAGCTCTTTTCATGGCATGGATGATGAAATCTTAATCGATATCCAATATACTACATTGTATGTATTTTCTAAATATATAAATTGCAATATATGTTTGTTACCTCAATATAATTCCCAATCACAAGCCTTTTACGTTGTGTATCTTTTGCGGTCTGTGGTATATATATATATATATATATATATATATATATATATATATAAAAAGTGCAATATATGGCTTTTAAGTCAATTTAATTCCTAATCATAGTCCTTTTAGGCTGGCTATCTTGTGCAATATATAAAGTGAAATATATGCTTTTGTTTTATGTGGAATCAGCTAGCTGTATTACTTAATCACCTTTTTATAAAAAAATAAAAAGTGGTTGCCGTTATTTTATTTTTATTAACTAGATAGATTTTGAATCGGTAAAAATCATCACTTTTATTCAGGGTGTTGTCAAAGTTATTTTATTATTCAAATAAATATTTTTATATTTTATTATGCGAATAAATATTTTTATTTTATTGGGAAGAAGTTAGACATTTTTATAAGTGTTTTTGTTAAATTAAGAGTTAGTCTTTTTGAACTTAATGAAACTGGTTAACAATCTAAGACTTAGAGATATTTGAGAGGAGTGAAGTCTAGATAAAATGGTTTTATTTGAATACATGACTGTCAACAATAAATTTTACTTTTTCTAATGTTGGCCAAAGCATTACCGTAATCTTGAATTTTATATAACTTGAATATTTAGATTATATATAACTTTTTTAACTTATTAATGTGTTGAGATTAAATATTAAAATATAACTATGTATTATTTATATAATTTGAATGAATAGTAAATTATATATGTGAATTTGAATGGATCATAAATTTACCTTTAACAAAAAAAATTATCACATTGAATTTTCAAGTTAAGTAAAATTTTAAACATATTTACTCTTCACAAAAGTCAATCCCATTTCCTAAATCAAAGGAATAGAGTTAATTCAACATAAACAATCAAAATCCAATACCTTTTAATATTTCTTTTAATTAAATATTTATAAAATGAATTTTTAAAAAGAAAACCCATATTCTATGGATAAATTAAAATATTTAAAGACATAAATATTTCCCCATCAAAGTTGCACTATTTTAAAATTTAAATAAATAAAAATATAAATAAACATGAGGTATGGTAAATAAATAAAACCAATTTTTATCCTTACTCAGAGCTATCGTAAATAAATAAAAATATATATAAACTAGAGGTATGGTAAATAAATAAATAAAAAAATTATATTTACTCCATAAACCTTTTTATATTTAAAAAAACTTAAAAATGAGGTTTTATTTAGATGAAGCCTATGGGACCAATACCATGGGACAAATTAATATTGACACCATGGGTCAAATACCATATTTATAAAATAAGTATGGTAAATAAATAAATATAAAAGAGGTATAAAGAGGTATGAGAAATATATAAATATAAATAGGTATAAAGAGGTATGGTAAATAAATATAAATATAAATAAACCAGAGGTATGATAAGTAAGTAAAACCTCTTTTCATATTTACTCCATAATATTCTTTATATTTATGAATATTTATGTTCATTAGTTTACATAACTAAGAAGAAAGAGAGAGAGAGAGAGAGAGAGAGAGAGAGAAAGAGTGATAAGGGAGAGATGGAGAGAGAGATAAAGAGACAAAGTAAGATGTATGGAAAGAAGGGGGGGAGAAGAAGAGATAAGGAGAGAGAGAGAGATATAGTAATGTAGTTGGAGAGAGGGGGGCGAAAAGAGAGAGAGAAAGAAAGGGAGATGGGGGAAGAGAGAGGATTAGAGAGAGAAGGCGGGGGGGGGGGAGGAAAGAGAGAGAGAAGGGGGGGGGGGTGGGGGGGACGGAGGTAGGAGAGAAAGGAAGAGAGAGTAAGGATGAGAGAGAGGAGGAGAGTGATGGGGGAAGAGAGAGTATTGGAGGGAAGAGAGAGAGAGAGAGAGATCAGGGAAGAGAAAGGGAGTTAGGAGAGAGAGAGAGAGAGAGGAAGGATGAGAGAGAGGAGGAGAGAAGGATCGATAGAGAGATGAAGTTGGAGGGGGAGCGTTGTAGGAAATAAGAAATATAGAGAGTGAGAACTAGAGAGAGAGGAGTGACAAGGGATAGACAGAGAGATAGCATGTATGTTTGGGGCTGAGATAAAGAGACAAATAAGGAGAGATGGAGAAAAGGGGGGAGAAGGAGATATAAGGAGAGAGGGACGGATATAGTAACATAGTTGGTGGGTGAAGAGAGAGAGAGAGGGAGAGAGAGAGAGATGGGAGAGAAAGGGAAAGAGAGGAAGGAAGAGAGAGGATGTGAGAGAGTGGAGAGAGGGAGGAAAAGAGAGATAGACTTGGAGGGGGAGGGAGAGGGAGGTAAGAAGAAATACATAGAGATATAAAGGTGGAGAGAGAGAGATAGAGAGTGAGTGATAAGAAAGATGGAGAGAGAGGGAGAGAGGACAAAAGGAGGAAAGAGATATATTAGCAGGGGAGAGGGAGAGAAGGGGAAGATATAGATATATCTGGAAGGTGAAGAGAGGGAAGAAGAGAGAGATGGGGAGAGGAGGGGATTGACAAAGAGATTGATATATATGGAGTTCGAGTGTGTGTATGTTTAGGGGGGTGAGATAGAGAGACAAAAAAGAAGAGATGGAGGGGGATATAGATATGGATGCAGGGTGGAGAGAGGGAAGAATATTTCTCACATTAGATGGATTGATATAAGTGGAGATGGTGATTGATAATCCTATTTGATTATTTGCACTATATGCATCGATTTTAGTGTAGATATTGATTTCTAATGATATTTGATTACTTGCACTAGATGCATTGATTTGGAAATTGTAGGTGTTGATTTATAATAAAATTTGATTGCTTGCTGCTTCCAGTTGTTGATTTCAATCTAGATGTTGATTTGTAATTATATTTGATTACTTGCACTAGATGAATTGATTTGATTGTAGATGATTTCTAATCCTATTTGATTGTTTACTAAATGCATTGATTTCAGTGTAGACAGTGATTTTCAATCCTATTTGATTGCTTACACTAGATGAATTTATTTTAGTGTAGATGTTGGTTTCTAGAGGAGAGAGAGTGAGTGATAAGAAAGATGGAGAGAGAGGGAGAGAGGAAAAAAGGAGGAAAGAGAGATATTAGCTGGGGAGAGGGAGAGAAGGGGAATATAGAGATATAGATGGAAGGTGAAGAGAGGGAAGAAGAGAGATATGGGTACAGGGAGTGATTGAAAAAGAGATTGATATATATGGAGTACGAGAGCGCGTGTGTTTAGAGGGGTGAGATAGAGAGACAAAAAAGAATAGGTGGAGGGGGATATAGATATGGATGGAGGGTGGAGAGAGGGAGGAATATTTCTCGCACTAGATGGATTGATAGAAGTGGAGACGGTGACTTCTAATCCTATTTGATTATTTACACTAGATGCATCGATTTTAGTGTAGATATCTATTTCTAATGATATTTGATTACTTGCATTAGATGCATTGATTTCAGTGTAGGTGGTGATTTCTAATACAATTTGATTGCTTGCACTGAATGTGTTGATTTGAATTTAGATGTCGATTTATAATTATATTTGATTACCTGCACTAGATGAATTGATTTGAATGTAGATAATTTCTAATCCTATTTGATTTTTTGCACTAAATGCATTGATTTCGGTGTAGATGGCGATTTCTAATCCTATTTGATTTCTTTGAGTAAATGCATTGATTTCAGTGTAGATGTTGGTTTATAGGGAGAGAGAGAGTGAGAGAGTGATAAGGAAGATGGAGAGAGAGAGAGAGAGGACAAAAGGAGGAAAGAGATATATTAGCGGGGGAGAGGGAGAGAAGGGGAAGATAGATATATTGTTGGAAGGTGAAGTGAGGGACGAAGAGAGAGATGGGGAGAGGGGGTGACTGAAAAAGAGAATGATATATATGGAGTGCGAGAGCATGTGTGTTTAAGGGGGTGAGATAGAGAGACGAAAAAAAGAGATGGAGGGGGTATAGATATGGATGGAGGGTGGAGAGAGGGAAGCATATTTCTTGCACTAGATGGATTTATTTAAGTCGAGATGGTGATTTATAATCCTATTTGATTATTTGCACTAGATGCATCGATTTTAGTGTACATATTTATTTCTAATGATATTTGATTACTTGCACTAGATGCATTTATTTAGGTGTAGGTAGTGATTTACAATACTATTTGATTGTTTTCACTGGATGTGTTGATTTCAATTTAGACATCGATTTATAATTATATTTGATTACTTGCACTAGATGCATTGATTTCAATGTAAATTATTTCTAATCCTATTTGATTGTTTGCACTAAATGCATTGATTTCAGTGTAGATGGCGATTTCTAATCCTATTTGATTTATTTGAGTAAATGCATTGATTTCAGTGTAGATGTTGGTTTCTAATCTTATTTGATTTCTTGCATTAGGTGCATTGATTTCAATGAAGAAGTTATTTTCTAATATTATCTGATTGCTTGCATTAAATGCATTGATTTCAATGTATATGTTGATTTATGATTTGATGTAATTGGATATATGACGGTACATTAATTTTAAAGTGATTGGATTAACAATATGCATTGATTTTATTGTAAGCACAAAAAGGTATTGACAATGTACATTGATTTTTTTGTTATATTAATTTAACCTATTAATATTGGAGAGCAAGGGAGACAAGGTATCATGTTTACCACAACAGCTAGAGCTAAAGATTTAAATGGTTTACAATTTAAATTTTCCTTTTCATGTAATCGATATGAAAAGATAACAAAACTAACAAGGGTGGAAATAAGAATAGTAGAAGAAAATAGTTTGAAAAGACTATTTGTAATATGAGTACATTCTTATTATTGACATTTTCTATCTTTCAACACTATTATTGTCACTTTGCATTCAAAAAAAAATATTTCATCATTTTTCATCATTATAGTTATTAAAAATATTTATCATCTCAATGAACTGAGGTAACTAAGAAAATTTAAAATTAAAATGACCAATTTAATCTCATAAATATTTATCGTATTTAAAATGATTATATTAATATTTGATATATTTACATATTATTGATGAAATTAATCATATCTTTGATATATTTTTCTTCGCAGCACATGACTGAAACCAGCCTAGATCCATCTTAACTCAGGATCTAGGCTGGTTAGTTGGACAACTATATAAAAACAATAAAAAGAGAAACTTGGTATTATAATAATGAGAGAGTTCTAAAATATTTCGGAATCAATAAAATTACAATGTTTCACGGTTTTTGGTTTAAGAATAATAATATTACAATGTTTTAGTGGTCAGTAAAAAGGTTTCAGGAGTGATTATTTCTTCTGTTGTCCACCTAAAGTGTCATTTCACCCTCTCGTTACCTCAAACCTTCATACTCTTTTGGTGTCCTTGAGCTTAAATTTAATCGATGGAAAGAATGCTCTCAGGCGCCCTTTCATAGTATCTTGGAAGTGGGAGGATCACAGGAGTAGGAACATGTTGGCTGGGACACTCATTGTGGTGTTTGGTTGAAGGAAAGTTCGCTAGTGGAATCTTTGGTTAGATGAGTCAAGCGCTGGGAAGACCCAGAAATCACGTGACCACTTAAACAGAAGTCCCTCAGTTTTTTTTTAATTAATAAGGCACTGGTTTACTATCCAAAGAATATTTTATATGGCTATGAAAACGTGTCAGACCTCGAGGAAGCATTGGGAAATAGTTAGGTTGGAGATTTGGGCAAAACAAAGGTGCCTTAGTTTTCTTTTTAATTAAGAAGGCACTGGATTATTATACAAAGAATATTTTATATGGCTATGAAAACGTGTGTGAAAATGTGTGAAACCTCGAGGAAGCATTGAGAAAATATTTATTTTAGATATTTAAAGGCAAAAAAAGAAGACGATGAAAGCTAAATTAAAAATATATATATAAAAATAAATTAGTTGATTTGGAATTAGGGTTTTTTTTTTAAAGGAACTGCACTCTTGGTGCTTTTATCACGCTACCCCTTTCGTGTATTATCACACTAGACGGTAAAGCAACAGTCTCCTAATCGAAAATAACAGTAACGGTTTAGGCTTGGGCAGTTCATCCACCTTGAAGTCAATGCCACAAGCGAAAGCCATAAAAAAAAAATTCCAATCTAGAACAAATAAGTAGGCTAATTATCCCAAATCGACAGATTTTTGCCAATTTACACAAACATTGAAAGCCATAAAAAAAGTTTTCAATCTAGAACAAATAAGTAGCCTAATTATCTCAAATCGACAGATTTTAGCCAATTTACACAAACAGTGAAAGGTTATTCTAGTTTTTTTTTTTTTTTTTAACTATTTACATTTTTGCTTTTTTGAATTAAGCAAAATTTTATTGATTTTCAGATACATGTCAAAATATTTTTGAGAAGTGGGATGATATAAATAGGAGGGAAAGGAACATATTTGAGATGACGGTGGATGATAAATGCCAGTGTGTTAATGGTATTTTTGGTGTCTTGTCAGTTCAAATAACATAAATTGATGGAATTTAGATGAAAATTTTCACAGATTTGCTTTCTGTGAGGAGCGTGCTTCAATATCCATACATTTTCAGTTTCTGGAATATGGTGAGAGGGAAGTTTGGTGAGGCACTTATATTGGGAATTGTTTTCAGTTTGTATGGATTGCATGAAAAAGAAAAATAGAATATTAATTTTGAGAATTTTGAAGTGTTTTTGGAATTTTAATGTGTCAAATGAAATGTATGTATTAGTATCGAGAAAATATTTTATTTTAATTAGGTAGGTTGGTGTTTAACATATTGTAGGAACTACATAATGAAAGATATAAAATCTATCTATTCAAACAACTCTTTAGAAATGACTAGTAACTTTCTTAATGAAAATGAAACAATGATGTTCTTTTTTCCTATTTCCAATGAAGCATGCTATTTTTTGCTTTCTTGACTGAATCATATTAGTTTTATTCTTCCATTTGGACATTGTAAAAGTGGTGATAACCATTTTGTATTTATAATATTTTGAGTGAAATATTCCAACACATTTACGCTTTCTAGTTGGTCGACAAATAATTAAGTTTTTTAGAAGAAAAGAGTTTAACATATGACAACCAATAAAATTTATAGTTGAACAATTTTTCTAAAATTCACAGTTAAACTCTCAAAAGTTGTTTTTCTTTCTTTATTTTTTGAGGCATTGAGTTTTGATCACTTCATCCACTTTTAGCTAATACAAAATGCAACTACTGTTTAGCATACACATTCTTTTGCTTCTTCATCTTATGAAATGATGTAATTATGGTTTAGGTCGCAAAAAAATTTAGTTTTGTAATATGGCTTGTTTGCATAAAATGATGATTATTTAACATTCTCATCCAGCCTAAGATATAAGTTTCAACCATGTATTCCAAATATTTACTTTTTACATTAGGTTGATGTTACTATTGTTTAAATTGGTCTATCTCTTGTTAATTGGGACACTATTACCTATATTAATGAAAAATTTCTTGCTAATTTAACTAGGTAGATAGGGTGCCCCAATCTATGCTATCCTTCTTGGGCTATCGTTTATTGAATCCCCTTGATGAATCTTATTGGGTTTGGATTCTGGCCCTTTTCCTGTGAGCTTTGGTTTGCTTTCCAATGGATTCTTCACTGCAACATTTGATGGTTGTTCATTGAATATAAAACGTACCTCGATAGACTTGCATGCAGATATGGTGGAGATTGGCTTCAAAGCTTCCTCCTGTGGAAATTATTATCACTAGAGCAGATCCTTTTAAAGAGCCTGTTATAATCACCGCCAGCACAGTTCTTTCTGTACTTGCAATTGATTATCCTGTCGAAATTTTCTCATGCTATGTCTCAAACGACGCTGCTTCTCTCGTCACTTTCTACTCTCTCGTAGAAACTTTCAGATTTACCAAAAGATGGGTGCCCTTTTGTAGGAGGTTCGATACCAAAACTAGGGCTCCTTTTATGTATTTGTCCGAACAAAGCCCTCAATATTCCAAAAGATATGTTTCAAACTTTCTCCACGAATGGAAGGAGATGAAAGTGTGTTAGTCTATTGGATCCAACAAGAAGATCCTTTATCTATGAAATTTTGAAATGTTTTAACATTTTGAAAGTTTTGTAGGATGAATATGAAGGTCTGAAAAGGAGGATTATGAAAGTATTCGAGATGCGCGACGAAGTCCTATTAGATTCAATATGCCAAAATGGTGTTGATGGCTTCGTTCATAGTAGCTCAGATGTTCGCAACAACTCCAGTGATGTAAAGGTGCAAAAACTTATGGTAGCACTTGGCAAGCCAAATCAAGGGGATTGAGTGAGCATATTTGGTGAACAATCCAGCAGGGACTTGGTACAACTTGTTGTTTTGGACATTGATGATGCTGCTGGGTCTCATTGATTTTCTGACCTTTTTCTTAGGTCTCCATTACAAATATTTGGAGAAGGAATTGAAAATGGAGAAAGTGGGAGATTGTGTACAGTCAAGGTATGAACTTGAGGACCACTAATAAAGGTTGGGGCGGATTACTAACACTGTGTTGAGGTTGTTTTCAGGTACATGGCTGGGATTGTTTTCTTACTCTGTGTGGGGCAGTTATACTGGAAGGTGCATTTTTACTGGATGTAATGATCCTCTCCATATTTATTAGAAGCTGATTGTTGAATGAATTGACCTTATGACTGGGTTATGAGCTGTGGATGTCCGTGCCCACGGTAGGCTGCATTTCACTTCTTAGGGCCTGGTTTCTTGTTTGAATCTCTGGTTATTCCAACTGATATACGGATTTTACTGGATTTCTCAAATCATATCGGAAATTCAATATCGGAAAAGCGATTTTCTCGATGACGGATCAACGTCTCCCTCCTAACATTTTGGCCTATCCTTGTTTTTAGGACTGATACTTCGTATCACCTTGAAGTACTATTGTCAAGGTAGTTGGGTTGCCATCTTAACTACCTAAGACTGGCGGGAGCTACAGTACCATACGTGGCAGACGGTAGTACTATTTTATGCTCGTAGGTGGCTGTTGGGACAGCTCACGGAGTCAGGCTCTATTAAATATCATTCGTTGGGATTGACGCGGGTGGTGGATGTATTTTTCTCGAGATCTTTTATTATATTTCTCAATTAAGACTTGGAGATGGGGGAAATAGAAACATTTATTTCCAAGTGTAATGACGAGGTGCTGGAACTGTCATTTCTACATGAACTTGGGGTGGCAGAAGAGGCAGAAACAAAGAAAACCGAAATTACTCCAAAACTCCACTGTTTGGCACCTGCGGGATATAGTTCACAAAAACTGCAAGAGGAACCTGTCATTTCAAAGGCTGATCAAAGCTCATACCATTTTTCAGATCCTGAGGAACCATGGGGCGGGGTGACAAAGCCTATCAAACTAGGAGCGTAGGGTCGATTACTTAGTTTCGACAGTGATGTTATGTGGGAAAGACTAGAAAGTCTTAAAACTAGAGTAGTGATAGGAAGATGGAAGTTTCAAAAGCATGGAAAGGGTGACGTTATGAAGTGGCTTTTAGGATCCTAGGAGAAGCTGTTGGGATACAAGCCCATCATTAGCAAATTGGAACGGGGATGGTACTGTTTCCATCTGTTAAAGGAAGAATATGTTGCCACGGTCCTCTGTCGAACCTGGGTGAGTGGGAGGTGCTTCTTGGCCTTACACTGATGGGATATTGGTTTCTACCCGTATTTAAATGCCCCTATTGATCATCTACATTGGGTAAAACTCGACGGACTACCAATGCAATTCTGGAGTCAAAAGGCTTTAATGGAGATCGGGGATTGTTTAGGAAAATGTCGCTACGCGGATCCAAACTGCTTTGGCATCTATGATAAGCGTTCGGCATGGATTCTGATTGAGGCATCATTTTCCAAAGGCTTGCCTGCCTATATAGATTTACAGTGGAACGGTAAAATCTATCGAAAATTTTTAGATTATTGGCAAATGTCATTCCGTTGCTACTGTTGTCGTGCAACGGGACACCTTCTGAATAATTTCCCGCGGAGAAAGGATTATGTTATGGAAAAGAGAACAACGATGGATAATATGAGGCATGCGTGGAACTGTGGTGAGAATGCTAAAGCACCTATGGTTTCTGCAAAGGTGACGGGTAAGTCATCCCCCTGTATTGATCATATTAAGGATAGTAATTCTAAGATTACTTTTCCAATTTCGAATGTGCAACCTAATATGTTTGTATCACCAATGTACTTGCTGAATGTTTCGTTTTGTGAGGGAGGGGGGGTTTATCTTCTTTTATCCCCCAAGATACGAGGGTTAATTCAGCTTTGAATGAGATTCTGGTGCCGGAAAAACCTGAACATCCTGGGGTTGACTTCGTGAATCCACCTACCCTGACAACTCTAGATTTTCCCATTGAGAAACTTGACACTATCTCTGATCCATTGACAGTGTACTCTGACTCCCCTTTAAATAGAGCGATGGATTCCCCATGCTCGCGGAACTCCAAAGGGAGTGATTTAGATTTACTATTGTGTGGAAATGATCCTATCCTGAAGCAGCTTATAGTGAATAAGGGAAATCATTCATCCCCCAAAATTGCAATCAGTCCGTCGTCGAGATCAAATGTTACTATAAGGCGAGGAAATGGAAAATCTAAAAGAAAGGAGAAGACTGTACCGGTATCAGAATTACAGGACATTTATCCAAATAGAAATTTTAGAGATGTGCTGATATCATTAGCCATTAGTAGGGCCCTTGGATATTTGAGCCCGAATAACCTGGTTCTCCCATGAAGATTGTCTCTCTAAACATTAGGGGTCTTGGTGGGAAAGAAAAATTCCTATCGATCAAGAATTTTCTATTTTTTTATAATCCTACTTTCATTTTTATTCAAGAAAAAATGCATTATGCTAATAGTGCTATATTTACTTTCGTGCTATCTACATTGACTCGCATATGGCAACATTGATGCAAAGGGACAATCTGGAGGGTTGGTGGCTCTGTGGGATCCCAAGTGGGCAAACATGAGAGCCTTCAGCTTCTTTGGAGGCATCCTTCTCTCGGGCCTATGCAGGGGCTTTCAACACCGAATTAATATTATTAACATGTATGCTCCTTATAAGCATAGGTTTATCTTTTGGAGGCGAATAGAGGACTGTGGGATTCTATTACTCCATAACCTTTTAATTGCAGGTGATCTAAACTGTGTTTTAAATGCTAATGAAATTTGGAGTGATAGAGGGAGACGGGATCCGATGTCAGAGGACATTAAGAAGATATTCTGGAACTCTGGCATCAATGATATTTCGTTTATGGATAATAGCCCAACATGGCTAAATGGTAGGAAAGGTGGTGAATTCATAGGAAAAATGTTGGATAGATTTGTTATTAGCAACAATATGAGATTACATATGGACAAAATGAAAGAAAATGTTGAGGATCTTACTGTGTCAGATCATAGGCCAATTACTTTACAGTGGTATTTTGAAGAAAGGAAAGGTGGCATACCTTTCAAATTTAATAGATCATGGCTAAACATTGAATATTTTAATGTGCTGATTCGGGACTATATGAAAAAACATAAAAGAACGAAGGAAATGTCAGCAATGACATATCTTACTATGTCTCTGAGGGATTTAAAGAAAGTGGTTAGGAAGTGGGCAACGAGACAGAAGAAACAAATGAAGATCAGAATTATAGAGATTCGAAGGGAAAGGACTGAGATTTTAAAGGAGATTGAGGAGGGATGACAGTCGGATGACTATTGGGATAAATTGAAGCTATTGGAAGAAGAATATAGGACACACCTGCTCATGGAGGATCAGGAATGGAGACTAAAGAACAAGGCGATGTGGTTACAATGCGAGGACAAAAATACTGAATTATTTCACAAAGTGGCAAATGGGAGAAGATGCTCAAACGCAATCTGGGAGATTGAAGCAAACAGGGTGACTGTAAGCAAAACAGAGGATATAAAAAGGGCAGCAGTGTTGTATTTTGGCGTTTATATGAGAAACGAGTTTCACCAAACATTGGTGTACAAATGGATTATATAGAATATTTCCCTGTCATGTTCGACTAGGAGGAACTAATCACATTAAAACAACAAGCCAGTTCGGAGGAAATCAAAACCATTCTAAAATCGTTTGCAATAGACAAGAGTCTGGGTCCGGATGGATGGACCCTGGATTTCTTTCTGCATTTCTTTGATGAATTTTCTTTGGCACTTACGGAGATGGTGGAATATGTAAAACATACAGGAAGAATGCACAAAGTTATAAACTCAACTTTCCTCGCATTGATACCTAAAAGGAAAGGGAAGCTGACTTTTGATGATTATAGACCCATTTCCCTCTGTAACACCCTTTATAGGATAAACTCCAAGATTATAGTAGATATAATTAAGGATATTCTTTCCAAACACATTACAAACGAGCAAGTAGGTTTTCTGAAGGACAGGACTATCCATGAAGCTATAACCATCACACAAGAAATTCTTCATTCTATGCAGACAGAGAAACTAGATGGGGTGGTCATGAAAATAGATCTAAATAAGGCCTATGATAGGGTCGAATGGAATTTCTTAAGAATGATATTATTCAAAATTGGTTTAGATAGGGAGATGGTGGCGTGGATTATGGTGTGTATAACACAGACTTCTATGGCGGTTCTAATAAACGGGACCGCATCTACTTTTTTCAATCCAGACCGAGGATTAAGACAGGGATGTTTGCTGTCCCCATTTTTATTCATTTTCATCATGGATGCCTTAAGTTTAAAGCTAAAAAAAACAAGGAACAATGGCAACTTTAAAGGATTGAATATTTACAGAGAGAAGATGGTGACCCACAGCTTCTTTGTCGATGACGTACTTGTCTTTGGGGAGAAGGAGAAAATGAATTGGGAAGTATTTAGAGTCATCATGAACGGTTTTTGTAATGCAACAGGCATGCGGGCAAGTGAAGTAAAATCATGTATATTTTATGCAAATAGGGAGGATGAGGTACTGGATGAGTTGGGGCCCCTATTTATTTAAATCAGCCCTACTTAGAAATGGTTTGACATATTTGGGATTTTGACTGAAGTCGACAAGATACACAGTGGAGGATTGGAAATGGATAGTGGTGAAATATAATAAAAATATCCGTGTTTGTGCATATAGATGGTTATCAAGAGGAGGCAAGCTTATTTTGTCTCAAGCATTTCCACAATAGTACACAGTCTACTGGGCTCATATTTTCCGGATTGCAAAATAGACAATTGCAGAGATAAACAGAATAATTGCTAAATTTATATGGAGTGGGGGCAAAGAAAGTAAATCTATCCATTTGACACGCCTAGACTGTTTAACAAAGCCAAAGGAGAAGGGAGGATGTGGTTTGTTGGATATGGACACTTTTGAGAAGTCCCGCATATTCAAATCAATGTGGAGTTGTATAACAAAAGACAGCCTCTAGGTAGAAATCATGAACATTAAATATATAGACACAAGGGAACCAGAGGACATCCTAATTACGGGATGGGAGGTTGTCAAATGTAGATCAGAAATATGGAGAGGGTTCAACAATTGATGATTAGAATTCAAAGAGAACTTAGAATGGAAATTTGGAACTAGAAGCTAGATACAAATTGGCAGTTTAAATATGCTTGGCTTTGAACTTTCCACACCATTAGGAAGTGGGATCCTAGACACCTTAAATCGAAGAGGTATTTTCTTCATGGGACAGATAATAAGGGAATGGAATTCAGATATCCCAAGCTGGAAAAACTACCATGAGATGGGACTGGAAGATAATAATAAAGACGATTGGGAAAACTACATCAAGTTACTAATAGGTACGGGATTGAGAAAGGACATAGAAGGAAACAGGTTGAATTTGAGAGGAACTTGAATGAAAACACAGATCAATACGAAGGAAGCTTACGTTGTTCTGACAAGCAAAAGACTAGAACAGGAACCAGATAGTTGGTTCAAAATGATGTGGAAAGTAAGGGTACAAATAAAAATGGTCATCCTCATGTGGCTCATATGGAAGAATAAAAATCTGACATGGGAAAACCTGCAAAAAAAGGGATGGCAGGTTCCGGGAAGACGTCCGATGTGTGGAAAAAATGGGGAAGACAATATACATTTATTTTACAACTATGATTTTGCTTATGAGACTTTAAAAATGATTTTTCAGATACTAAAACTTCCATGTCCAGAATACAGAACAACTATCGATTGTATAAGTTGGTGGTTCAGGTGGGGTCGCCATCTTAGAGCCATACCCATTACATTACATTGGCAAATATGGTGTGGGAGAAATAGAAGTCTTTTTTGAAGGGAAACACAGCACACCATGGGAGATATGTGCAAAGATATATAGTATAATGGATAAGCTTAAAGTAAATCAGAAACCCCCAAGGGATTTGTCTAGAAAGATGAGACCAACTGAACTGTAATACCCCACCAGATTTTTTGATGGGGCATCGCAAAGGCATAACTGTGGATGTGGGGCATGGCTAATGTTATCCCCGAAGTGCCACTACAAAATTTACTAGAATGGAGGCAGGGGGACTAATATTCGGGCTGAAATCATAGCACTATGGGGCTTGCTGTGATTCGCCAATCAACTATATATGGAGGAGTTATGGGTTTTTGGAGATTCGAAGGTTATCATAGAACATCTAAACAAAAGAACACAGCTGAATCCGGGTTCTCTCATACATTGGTTGGATAGAATCAAATCTCTGAAGGAATTTTTCTCTGCTATCTTTTTCAGCCATGTCTATAGAAAACAAAATACTAAAGTGGACAGATTATCTAAGAGGGGTTTAAATGGACACTTCGGTGATATGTACTATGAACTCGATAATGCAAATGGGCAGGGAGCGAAAGGTATGGTCATTTTCAGTTACAAAGAGAACTCTGTAATGTGGGCAAAGGAGAGGCAGAGAGAATACATTGTGAAGTAAGTTAGAGCTTTTTGTTTTTAAATTTTGTACCTAAATTTGGCTGTGTAAAGGAATGCTCCTAGCGATGAAAAGTGAAATTTTTGTTTTAAACCACTCTGATCTGTATAAGAGGTAAACAGTGAAACAAGAGGAAGAAATTGATGTTTTAATTATATCGAAACCTCGAAAATAGTTCTTGAATTGTGAAAATTGTAAAAACCAAATCTGAATTTTTTATTTTGCATAGTTATGTGCCATGGTGCACTTATATAAACCAAAAGTATTTTTCGTGCTGAAAAAAAAAAAAGGTAGGGTTCCCCAATCTCCTATCTCTATAGGGTTCTTCTATGCTACTAGTTTCTATGCTACAGCCTTATAGTGTTTCCTTTGAAACAACTAGTACAATTGCTAGTTAAATAATTTTGATTGTATTCTATCAAATATACATGTCTCAATCCATTATATCTTAAGCCAACATAATCTTACTTTTTAGATTTATACATAGAATTGCTAATCCATTATCATTAGTCATAGCTTAGTGCAGAATCTCTGAATTAGGTAGCAATAAAGCAACCATTTTAGTTTAAACTGGCTTACTTTTGTTGGCCTTTATGGACTTAAAATGATTTCAACACATCTATGATTCTGGCCTTTATGGGCTTAAAAGCATTTCAACACAACTATGCTTCATGTTTTCTTTAAGGGTGCTAATGTCTAATTTGTTGATTTTCTAAGATAAATAAACATTATAGGCTTTGCAAAAAGATCTTTATGACATGTTTCTAGGAAGATTTATATGCAACTAAACTATGTAGATTTGATTCCAACCTTTTTTTATTTAAATTATTTATTTTGTTTGAGTTAAATTATTTGATTTGTTGAGCTTTGCACTTTATTTCGTCCATTTTCAGTATTCAGCTATTTTCTTGTGATTGAACAAAATAATTTTCCTATGTAAGCAATGTGTGAAAGTTTGCTGAAAATTTGGTAAGTCTCACTTTCGGCCATTATTTCCCTGGTATCATAATCATTCTTGTATATCTACTTTTGGATAATGCCAGCCTTGTATTATACAATAATGATTATGATATGAGCATTAGACTGAACATGAAGATTGAGCAAAGGCGCTTAAGTGAAAGCGGAACCCCTTCACAATTTCGCTTGTAACACGTTCAATTGCTACTTCTATTCTACGTGTGACTCGTCCATCATACTCTCTTGCTCTAGCTTTTCAACTTATGCAATTTCTATTGGCACATATTATAGCTTCTCTTAATGTGCTTGTTATATAGCAGTGACCATAGTTGCTTCTATGTGCAGTGTTTATATGAAATTTGAATACACTTGAGAAACCATTTAAAGAGAATCTCTAAAGATAGCTTGTGAGTGTGTTTTATCAATTACATTTCTATCAAATAAACATTAAAGGTATTGAAAGTGAAATCAACCACCAACCAGGCACTACTAATAGGTAAGCTGCAACAACTCAAATTGAACAAAGTACAATCTCACCAATTCAGTATCCTTTTAATGCGTATCATCTTGTATGCATTTCGATCAATAGCATTTAACAAGAGAAACCCATTAGATACATTTCACAGGATAGAAACCTTTGTTCTTGCATTGCCTTGTAGGTGTCAAGTAAGCTCAAGCTGGAAAGGTTCTCAAATCCAGCCATATAAAATGAGAGAGAGAAAACACTTAAATAGGTTTGAGCTGAACCCCTCATATAATAAAAAGGTAATTGTTTTCCTAGATTCATTAGTTCTCCAAAGAATTCAATAAAATAGCATTCTAATCTCCTCAACAAACTCCTTCGTTACTAAAAGTAGAAGTGAATTTGGATCCACTCTCCTCTAAAACAAAAAAACAATTTCAAGGAAAATAATATGTTAATACAACCAATTTCTACACCAAGTCAACAATGAATAATCAATGGATCGCTTATCTCTTTCCAAAATGGTTGACTACGTAATCAAGCTTCAATAATCTTTTGGACTTTCTTATTGAATTTCTTTGCTATTTATTTCTCACCTAATTGCCTTACTTATTGTTGTGGTCTTGGAATATCTTGGCAGTAGTTGGAAGGGGTGTTTAGTGATTTAGCTTTAAAGAGATTTGATTGCGCTGTACTATTTGATTTCTATCTAAGAAAAAAAAGGATCTACAGTGATTTGATTAAGCTTGTGGCCAACTTGTTCCTTGCCCTATCCATGCTTCCTTTTAGATTCATTCTTGAAAGTTGTGGCCTGGTTTTATCTTCCACTCGGGCAGAGTACGATTATTCTCGCTCAGCAAAAGCCTTTCTTTTATTATTATATCCGTAGTTTAATTAGACTTTTTTTTAGTCTTGAAAATTATGAAAATTTTTGTAAGATTTTAAGAAAATTTGGCAGGGATTTTTGTAAATCTACGTTATAACTATCGAACTTTAATATTTTGGGTGTTTTAGAGGTTTTTGATGGTGTTGAATCCATTTCCACCATCAAAATCATGATTCAAACACTGTTACGATAAGATTTCTTAATTTTTTTGGCTGAGATTCCTTGACCATCCAAACAATTCCTCCTCTTTAGACAACTCCAACTCCATTATTATATGCGTTGCTATGCTATAAAAAGAAGAAAGAACAACCTGCCAAAACCAAGTAACACCGCTTTTCCTGTAGTAAGAGAAAAAACAGCTAACCTTTTCTTTATGCATACTAAAAGGCGACAAACCTTTCTAAATAGAAATAGTTCTGCTAATTCCTTTTACTGACAAGAAAGTAATGCAGCCAAACAGATTCTAATTCCTTGCTGTCCATCCAAGTTGGGATTCTATAATATGCGTTCTGTATAGTTATGTTGATGATTTCTCTTTGTTCTCTCATGAATTTCTTTATGCTTCATTTTGTAATTGATTGTTCATGATAAAGTGTTTGTGTGTAGAATGTCTGATGTTCAGCAGGAACATGCTATTGTTGTTGAACGCTTAACTGCTATGGCTGTTGAACGCTTAACCGTGAACAAAACTAGATTATTGCTACTAGCTACCCATCCATCAATATTGTATTCGAAACTCTATCTAGATATGATAGAGTTTCCAAAACATTGACCCAGATCTATAATACTACGTCTACGTGTAACCTTTGAAATCTCGTGGCAAGGACTAGCTGCCCCGCAACTCTCCTTGTTTTAGTAGTCAACTAGGTTAATATTATCATATTTTTAAATTTCAGTACGGATCGAATTAACGAGTTTTTTCATTTAATATATAACTAATGATTCCATCTAGCAAAAATTAATGTTAAAAGTCAAGGAAAAGCTGGCGACTTTATCGACATAATGTCTATGTAAATTCGTACCAAGATTTCATTATTCTTACCCTACAATGAACCTTTCATTACATATTCCCTCTCAGCCATTAGAGTTTGTCATTTAGCTGCAAATCCATCTACAACTGGAAAAGTTCTAAGGGATCAGATTTGTAAAAATGTTTTTCGAGCCTTGTAACACAAGGCAAACGGGAAATATGGTTTGGTACGACCCTGTTCATATTTGAAAGAAAATCTATTATAATTCTTCACATTTATAATACTATTATGAGATGGATCAACTACGACTATCTCAATTACGACTACTTTTTATGGAAATGGTCATAGATGAATGACTAAATTAACACAGTTGAATCCCAAAAATGATATCGAGATGGATCAACCTCAGGGAGCTTGCAAATGATTCGGTATGTGATGGGTTTAGAAAGATTCGGCCCTACCCCATCTCTTTTTCAGCAATTTTCTTTGATGGAGCATGTCTGGATGGGGTGATGGGATGTGGTGCTTAGATCAAGTTATCTCAATCAGAAATAATCCATATTTGTTGTGATGGGGGTTTGGGAACAAACAACTTGGCGGAATTGATGGCTCTTTGGTGCAGATCACTGGTTGCGCGCAATTTGGGTTTGGATCAGGCCTACATCTATGGAGACTCCAAAATTATTATTGATGCCATCTTGGGACATTCATCCCTATCCTCTCTGAGATCTCATGGGTCGCTTAAGAGAACAAAATATTTGTGGACAAAGATTGAATTTCCTCTACAACACATTTATTGGGAAAACAATACCAAGGGTGATGGTTTATCAAAAAAAGTATAGGTATGGTATATGGTATAATGTAGGTGACTCACTATAGAGACAGAAAGCTCATATGGACCAATAACATTCCCATTCCATGAAATATTTGCGTTTTTGGTCTAATGGAACATACTTCAAGCGAGCATGTTTTTTGTTTTTTCTCTGCAGCAAGCGAGGCTGTTTTATTTGGTGACAGATGTTGCAAAGGGGCCTCATCAACAAGCGACCCGGTTTTCAACCTTATGTTTCCGTTCGAACTTCCCTATTTGCTGCTTTCGGTCTGGTTTTTTATATGAACCCTTGTGCTCAGATGAACATCACTTTGCGTTGTAAAGTGATGTATAGACATTTTCTATTCTTGTGCTTTATTTTTTCTAATTGTGATGGGAACATGTTGCCGAATATTATACATATCTTCTCATATTTCCCAATGATGAATTATATTTGGGGAAGTGCTTTTCACAGCACATCTCTATGTTGTATGATGTATTGTAAGTATATTTCAATATAAAAACAGATTTTTTTTTCTACTCTTTAGAAAGGCAAAAAGGTAATTTTTTTTTTTTTGGTAGTAAAAAATCATTAATGGAACCACGTTCATTTAAATTTGATTAAATTATAAATCTATCGTTAATGCGGTGATTGGTCAACCACCTCACTATAACACAAATTTGAATTACATGGTTATTGGATTGAATTTTTTAAAATAAAAAATATTTTCAAAAAATATGATTGATTTATTTTTTATTTTAAAAAATTGAATTCTCCATATAAATAAATAAAAAATTTGTTATTTGAATTTTTGTTTTTTTTAAATTAAATGTAAAACTTTGTAATATATTTTAAACTTTCTAAATGTGTCATTTAGATAAGAATAATTAGTATTATGTTATTGCATTGTTATTTTGATGCTTAAGCACACATAAATTTTTATTTTAGTTATACACTTTATTTGCTTGTTTGTTTGTTAAATACTATGAGAGTTGTTGACTAAAAAATGACTTGTTAATTTGTTTTATTGTAAATAGATAAATATTAAATTTTAGTATATGGTAAATTTTACATTTGTATAATTGTTAGTTTAATCTCAATATAAATAATCACACTATATTTTTTTATAGTTGTCTAACAAGTAATATATTTTTTATATTAATTTAAATAAATAAAATATTGTTAAGAAAGTTGGTAAGTAAGATTTATGGTTGTGTTCTAGGTAAGATCAATTTTTTCCACGGTCCTTTAAACTATTTATTCAAATATCTACATATTATATAAGACCACAGTTTTTCACATTTGTTTCCACTTGTTTTTAAACTATATTTAGAGTTGATTTATTTGAATGTCTACATACTATATAAGTCTTCATTCACAATATTGATTATTAAAAAACACATTGTTCATCCATTCAGGTATGTCGTCATTGTTTTTTACTCTAATTTAACTATAATTAAACTAAGCCAGAATATCTACAATGCAACCCTTGTTCAAATGTGGTAGTTAGTTCATAACTTTCAAATTTTAATAACTAAATTAAGTGGCAAGAATGCTAGCTATGCTACCTTGTTATATATTATTTCAGTATTTTGGGAACCATTAAGTTACAATTTGTCAGAGCATAATTTTTGCACTGTTTTATAAAAATTCATTGTGAATAATTTATGATTTATCTCATAAAGTTATAATTTTGGGTATCCATTCCATACACCTCTATGCTACTAAGAATTACATGGGTTATGTACTCATTCCTTGTTATTGAAACTGATCCTATGCACTCGGACACACTTAGCTTTTATTATTTTTTTAATATTTTGTCTGCTTAATTTTTGTAGGGAGTGTATGTCACTTGATGATTACATATTATTATGTTACTACTTCTGCAGTGACATCTATGATCGATTCTAAGCTATTATTTTGTTTGTATTGGTGAAATTTTTCAATTTTCTATTGTGAACATTATGCTTTTCATTGAAATTTTTGGGTGATGTCAGCTCGCGATTGCATCCCTGGCTCCGGATTTCGAGGGTGGACGCCATCCTGCCATGAATAGTACAGAGTAGGTACAGGAAAAGGAGATTCCTCATGCAGTTGTGGGTTAAGTTGGGCTTCTTTGAACTCCGGTGGCATAAATTTGGTTTAAGAGTGTTCGCAGACAATTTATTATGATATGTCATTGCTAGTATTTGTTCCTATGAAATTCTTCTATTTCTAATGCAATGGTCGTGGTGTATTTAGCTCAGATGATAGGCATAGAAGATCATGTGGCGAATAACCATCATCATCAACTACAAATAATGTTGACATGATTCCAAACGAAATGTGACCTCGGTGAGAGTCTGACAATAATCCTCCTTGGGATTCGTCTGTTGGAATTGGTGATGATTTTAAAGGTCGTGAGGTGGCCACTAGTCACTCTGCATGTGTGTGAATGGAGGGGAGTTAAGGCACGAGGCACGCGGGATATTTATGGTGATGGTGCTCGAAAGAAGACACATTTCATCTAGGAGGTTTGGTGGGTGAACATCCTATCTGGAGGTATTTTTTTTTGGGTTGGGCTGTCTGGAGAAGCTAGTGCCATTGGGTCCTCTCAGTTGGGTTGGGAAGCATGAGGTGGAGACGTTGTTCGTAGGCTACGTTCGAGCCTTCGTGGTTCATGGAGAGCATAGTAAATCACCTCCTTCTTTGCGACATGCTTGCTATAACTTGGTTTTTTGTTGGGACATGGGTTGGAAAGGATTGGATAGCTCTAGAGGATGACCATATGCATTTTTTTGGAAGGTTGAATGCTTCATAATGTGTGTTGTTTTTATTTTGGTTTCTATTGTCTATAGAATTTTCCTTTCCCCCATGGGAATTATTTTCCATGTACAGTGTAGACGGGGTAGGAATAGAGTTTGTAAGCTTGATAAGCGTAGCATTTTTTATTTGTTTCTATTTCTACTCGAGGATATGTATGTCAATTCTTTTTTTTTGTTTTATAATGTATATGGTGTGGTTCATATGACGCCTCAGCCAGGAGAGGTGATCTACGGTGTAATTAAATTAATAGGTTTGTATAGTCTCATAAATTTGTGGTCACTTGGAACTTCAAAGTATAGGGAGCCTCACAATGGATATGAATGGTAGTATTAACTGCCTGGCTCAAATATATTTCTTATTCTAAGGCTCAAGCCTAACTTTGTCCATCTATTTCTCCTTCTTTTGTAAATGTAGTCACTCCTCCTAATATGAGTTTATGTTATGACCATGAAAGCTACACTAGATATTGGTCTGTGACTAGTTAACTTCGCTGGTCCATTATTAGTCTTTTTGACATCAAACGAATTGTGATGGCTCGGGGTGTTGGATCGTCTAGAAATGTTGGCCAGGGTAATGAACGTAGACTAGGGAAAAATTACAACAGAGCTTCATCCTCTGCCTGAGCCTCGAAGAGGAGTGGCCATCAAAAAGATGCCCATATCCTCTAGGAGGAGGTTCTGACCTATAATGCAGGAAATCCAACTGGTGTTAAGAAAATGATTTCTTAGTGGGAGGAAGATCTAAATCAAGAGAAATAAAATAAGTTCAAGTGGAATATTGGCGGGGTCTTGTTCCAGATCTGGGGAATACTTGTGATAGTACCACCGAGTTTAAAAAATCAGTTCACCTATATTGGATAATGAAAATTTTGGTGGCCAAAGATATTATGACCCCTCAGATTAATGCTAGGAAACCTGATCTGAGTTTCCAAGAAATTCAAAAGGAGTTTCAGTTGATCCAAATCCAGATTCATAAATAGAACAGGCGACTTGGTCGCATTGAGAAACATATATTGTGTCTCTCTCAGTTATAACTTCCCGATTCCAATGCAAAGGACCTAGCTTCTATAAAGTCCTGAAATGATCATATGTTTTTTCGAATTATCTATAATTATTTTTTGGTTCACTTTCCTGTTATATATATCGATTAGTATTGAATTTTATAATTGTTTAGATAAAAACTAGAAAATAGACCTTCAAACCTAAAGACTTAAAATTTTTATATTTTAAATACCTTAAAAAGATACCAAGATTCCATTATCCTTACCCTACAATGAACCTTTCATTACATATTCCCTTTCATTACATATTCCCTCTCAGCCATTAGAGTTTGTCTTTTAGCTACAAATCCACCTACAACTAGAAAAGTTCTAGAGGATCAGATTTGTAAAAATATTATTCGAGCTTCGTAACACAGGGAAAAGGTCCCTTTAGCCGCGCATGGAGGTTGCAGTCTTTACAAAGGGAAAAGGTAATTTCTTTATTTTTTATCTGTAAAATATCATCAATGGAGCCACGTTCATTTAAATTTTATTAAATTATAATTACTGGTTTGAATTTTTTTAAATAAAAAGTATTTAAAAAAAATATAATATATTTATTTTTTATTTAAAAAATTATATAAATAAAACTATCTTTTAGTTATGTAATTTTTTTTAAATTATAATATAAAAGTTTTTAATATATATATTTTAAAATTTATAAATGTATTATTTAGATGACCTCGTATTATGTTATTGCTTTTCCATTTTAACGCTGTATAAATATCTTAATCACGCTCAAATCTTTACTCTAGTCATACACTTCATTTGCTTGTTTGTTTGTTAAACACTGTGAGGGTTGTTGAGTAAAAAAAACTTATTAATTCATATTTTTGTAAATATAGTAATATAAAATTTTAGTATATGGTAAATTTTATAGTTGTATAATTTAATAGTTTAACTTCATTACAAATAATATATATATAGTTATTTAACAAGCAATATATTTATTATATTAGTTTAAATAAATGAAATATTGTCAAAGAAGTTGGTAAATAAAATTTATGGTTGTATTTTAGATAAGATCAATTTTGTCCACTTGTCTTAACAACATTGATTTATTCAAATATCTACATACTATATAAGATTGAGGCTATTCACAATTTTGTCCACTTTCTTTTAAACTATATTTAGGGTTGATTTATTTACATACTATATAATTTTATTATTATAAGTCATTCACAATATTGTCTATTCAAATATCTACATACTATATAAGATTGAGGTTATTCACAATTTTTTCCACTTGCTTTTAAACTATATTTAGGGTTGATTTATTTGAATGTCTACATACTATATAAGTCTATTAATATAAGTCATTCACAATATTGTTTATTAAAAAACACTTTGTTCTTTCATTCATGTATGTCTTTATTGTTTTTTAATCCAGTTTACTTTGTTCATCCATTCATGTATGAATTCATTGTTTTTTATTCCACTTGAGCTATCATTTAAATCAAGAAAAAATATCTACAATGTAGCCCTTGTTCAAATTTGTTCAAATATGGTAGTTAGTTCATACCTTTCAAAATTCAATAATTAAATTAAGTGGAAAGAATGCTAGCTATGAGACCTTGTTATATATTATTTTTATTATTTTGAGAACCATTAAGTTACAATTTGTCAAAGCATAATTTCTGCACTGTTTTTTAAAAATTCATTGCAAATAATTTATGATTTATCTCATAAAGTTATAATTTTGGGGATCCATTCCATACACCTCCGTGCTACTAAGAAGTACATGGGTTATGTACTCATTCCTTGTTATTGAAAGTGACGTTATGCACTTAGACACACTTAGCCTTTTCTATTTTTTTAATATTTTGTCTACTAAACTTTTGTAGGCAGTTTATGTCACTTGATGATTACATATTATTATGTTACTGCTTATATAGTGATATCTACGATTGATTTTAAGCTATACTTTTGTCTGTACTGGTAAAAAATTTCAATTTTCTATAGTGAACATTATGCTTTTCGTTGAAATTTCTAGGTGACGTATGCCTGCCGCTACATTCCCGGCTCTGGATTTTGAGGGTGGACGTCATCTTGGCATGGATAGTATAGAGTATGTACAGGAAAAGGAGATTCTTCATGCAGTTGTGGGTTAAGTTGGGCTTCTTTGAACTTTGGTGGCATAAATTTGGTTTTAAGAGTGTTGCTAGACAATTTATTATGCTATGTTAGTGCTAGTATCTGTTCCTCTGAAAATTTTCTATTTATAATGTAATGCTCGTGGTGTATTTAGCTCATATGATAGGCATACAAGCTCATGTGGTGAATAACCATCATCATCAACTACAAATAATGTTGAGGTGATTCCAAACTAAATATGACCCTTATCTTCCATATTATTTTCCATTTAATAATGACGTGGAGCATTCGGGAGGTAAAAAAAATTCAATTCGAGGGTCGATATAATTTCTTGATTCCATCCCACTGAATTGGTGGCGATTGTAAAGGTCGTGAGGTGGCCACTAGTTACTCTGCGCGTGTGTGAATGGAGGGGAGTTAAGGCACGAGGGACATGGGATATTTATGGTGATGGTCCTCGAAACAAGACACATTTCATCCAGGTGGTTTGGTGGGTGAGCATCCTCTCTGTAGTATTTTGGTTCTAGGTTGGGCTATCTGCAGAAGCCAGTGTTGATGGGTCCTCTTAGCTAGCTTGGAAAGCATCAAGTGGAGACATTGTTTTCAGGCTACGTTTGAGCCTTCCTGATTGATGGAGTTCGTAGATGGGTATGAATCTTTCCTTAAACCGCCTCCTTTTATGAGATATGATTTCTATAACTTGGTTTGTAGTCGGGATGTGGGTTGGAAAGGATTGGATAGATCCAGAGGATGACCATATGCAGTTTTTCGAAGGTTGAATTCTTCATATGTGTGTTGTTTTTATTTTGGTTTCTCTTGTCTATGAAATTTTCCTTTCTCGCATGGGAATTATTGTCCATGTACACTGTAAAGGGGTAGGAATAAATTTTGTAACCTTGATAAGGTCAATATTTTTCATTTGTTTCTAGTTCTACTAGAGGATATTTATGTGAATTCTTCGGCTTTTCTTTATAATGTCTAGGCTAGTTTTATATAATATAATATAGACACATGAATAGTTGACATTCAAATTATATTATTTGATACATACATTAAAATATATTATTTATGGCTTTTAGTGAAAGTGATATTTTTTTACATCTCTTTTATAGTGAGTTGTAATATTAATAGAAACTAACCGAATATGTGTATGCATTTCAAATTTTTTAGGGAGAGGTGCTCTCTACCGTATGTTTTAATGTTTTGTCGTATAAAACTAGTCTAGATTTATTTATATTTTAATTTTGGATTTACCAAGCGTCTAGAAAGATAAAATTCCCTGAGATGTAAATCTCTTTTAGAATAAAAATAAATTTAATTCTTCTAAATACTTAATAAATTCAAAGTTAAAATAAATTTAAAATAATATTATAATCACTATTATTTTTAAAATTTAAAATACATTTAATTGTTATTTTTAAATAACAATATTAGTAGGGAATAAATAATACATGTCTATAAAGATAACTTTTTATTAAACAAAACTCTTGATTATTATATAATGTATTCAATATTTTAGCAACCATTAGAGTATTTCCCGCACACTTTTTATGAAAGGTAACTGTGAATAAGTTATTATTAGTCTCAGAAAGTTATAGTTTTCGGAATCCATTTTACTAAAAAAAAATACGTGGTTTATGTACTCGTTCCTTGTTATTCAAATTGACGCCGAACATTATTTTTTATTTTATATATTTTGGGTTTTTAATTTTTTTTGGACCATCAAATATGATTATGGCATTTATTCATCGTGAATTTAATAATAAAAAATAAGTTAAATAAATTGCTGAAAATAAATTATGAATTTTTTAACCTGATTTAAAATGTTATTTGATAAAAATTTTTAGGATGATTTAAACATAATGGAAAGAAAAAGTATCAAATTTATTGAGTGGAGAGGCTTATTTTACAATTAAAAATAATAAAAATATTTTTTTCTCATATTAACTAAAAAATAAAAATAAATAAATAACCATATAAATAAACAATTAAAAATCTATTAACAAAACAATTAACTTAGTAGTTGATATTTCATTTTCATTTTTCAAGTAATAAAATACAGAGATATAATTTTACACATAAAACATCCAATGTAAGTTATGAATAAAATCTTTTAAAATGAAATAATATAAAATCGCTCAATACACATGTTATATAATCTTTATAACATTCAAAAATACAATTTAAGCAATAAAAATCACAGATTAGTTTTTTGCATTCTAAAATAAGTTTTTAATAATAGAAATTTGACCTCTCTAAGTTTATGTTAAATTGTGCTTTAGATGGATTTATGCCGGTTAATATTTGAAAGGTGTTATTGAGTTGATGGGCTCATTCTACAATCCAGTATGAGGAACATATGTAATTATGTGATGTCCTAAAAAAATAATAAAAATATTTTTTTCTCATGTCAGCCAAAAAAATATAAATAAATAAATAACCATATAAATAAACAATTAAAAACTAAAAAAATAATAAAAATAATTTTTTCTCATGTCAGCCAAAAAAATAAAAATAAATAAATAACCATATAAATAAACAATTAAAAATTTATTAACAAAACAATTAACCAAGTTGTTGATATTTTGCTTTCACTATTTAAGTAATAAAATACAGAGATATAATTTCACATATAAAACATCTAATATATAAAATATTTTAATATGAATTAATATAAAATCACTCAATACACATGTTATGTAATCTTTATAACAATAAAAAATGCAATTTAAAGTATAAAAATTACACATTGTTTTTTGCACTTTAAAATAAATTTGTAATAAAAAAATATGATCCATTTCAGTTCATGTTAGATTTGTACTTTAAATAGATTTATGCTAATTAATAATATAGAAAATAAAATATAAAAATAAAATGACCCAATCTATACTTTAAATGTATCTATACTAATCAATAATATAGAAAGAGAAATATAAAAATAAAATTGAATAATATAAGTAACAAATTTTTAAAACCAAAGTGTAAGGTAATGAATTGGATCATCGATAAAAGATAGATATTTCGAATCATCTCTGGCGCCCCAAAAAAATTTATGTTTTAAACATTAAACAAATTTATAAAAGTTTGGATATTAAACAAATTCATATCAGTCTACATAATATTAGGCCATCCAGACATTTTTTCTTTCTTTTTTTCTAAATTGGGCGGGACCTTACTATTTTCTATTTATAATAAAAGGACAGCCTACAAAATATAAAAACCATGTTGTGGCCTCAACTTGCCCATAGGAAACCAGGTCTGTTGGCCACCTGTAAGCGTGAAAAGCATACCAAAACTGAAATTGTTTCATCTGTCTATACTTAACTAGAGCTATCTGACCTCTTACTGCATTGTCTACCTTCTTAGAACATAAAGAAAGTTCATATACATATACACAATGCATAAAAAGAAAATACTGATAGGCAACTATCCATCGGATGAGGAAACTGGGGCAGGGTCCTTCACTGTTGACCCGGGCATATCAACTTGCTGCATCTACTAGAGAATCTTCTCTATGCGGCCTACCCTATCATCCATTCTACTAATGCGGTTTGTTGCCTGGTATTGGGTGATCTTAATGTGTTGCAATTGGTCCTGGATGTCTGTCAACAGATCTTGAATGCCTGGTTCTATCTTTAGCTGGCCTGCCTTAACATTGGCAGGTGGGAAACTCTGCATTGCTTTTGCTATGAGGAATTTTACTATCCAGTATGTTTGAATGGTTTGATTGAACAGGGTAAGCCGGCCACGAGTGTTGCCTGGGTCTGTAATGAAGTCTAAGATCTCAACTTCTATTTCATTAATTATGCAGTGCGCTTGTACAATACAGAGAACCGGTGCACTAGCTTACGCCGGGCGCACCGATGAAATACATTTTTTTTTTTTAAATTCACGCAAGGGACGACATGTATTGGGATCTGACTATGCAAATCATCCCGTTGGTTGGATGTCTTAGGTCTATATTTAGAAATAAAAACCTTATAATTTAAATTGAAAAGCCCTGATTCTAAAATCATGGAAAGAGGGAGAAGAAAGCGCATAAACCAAATGAATGTAAGGTTTGTATTTTTTATTTTTTTATTTTTTTAATAGAAACAAAACATTCGTGATGTGCCATAATGAAATAGCACACCGGCTGCATGTTTTAGAAATGGTCCACTGAGAATATATATATATATATATATATATATATATATATATGATTACAGTACTTGCGCGGTGTGCTGGGATAATAGAGCGCACTGATGCGCTCAGGTATACAAGGCGCACCATAAAAATAAAAATAATAATAATAATAATTTATGCAAGGGCTGACATGGATTGGTATTCGACTATGCAAGTCGTCCCGTGGGTTGGATGTCTTAGACTTATATTTAGAAATACAACCCCTATAAATATAAATTGAAAATCTCTAATTCTGAAAGCACCAGAGTTTTGGAATTCTGATTGTCTGAATAGTTCCGTTCGAACGTATTTCCCTGCTCCACAGTGCTCTCGTACTCTATTTGCTCCAGGTATGTATCCTGCAAATGTTTGGCTGAAAATTTTTGCAAAAATAGTGAAATAATGAAAAGTGTTTAGTATTTAAAGAAATGTTTTATGAAATTAGATTTTCAAAAATATTTTGTCCCCCATTTTTCAATTTACCACTTCCTTTTCACTTAAAGAAAATAGGGTTGTGCTTTTTTTATTTGCGGTTATTCGTCGCCAGTGCGTCCCTTAATCGAATCACACCAGTGTGTCAGGTTATAAAATGGCACCGGTGCACATTACCAAAAATGCACCGGTGCGGTTATCTGTGCGCCAAAATTTATTGTTGTTTTGCTCAAATGCAAGGAGAAAATATCATATATTATATGGAATGGATAGTTCTTCAAAATCCAACTCGTTCCATAATATTTCTCAAAGTCCCTCGTGGAGTTCTCCCTATCCATCTCGAGACGTAATATTTACTTCAGATTTGTTTTATATTTTCACTATCTTATTGAATTTATGTTTTTTATCCATGCAGTCAATCATGCATAGCTTAATTAAATTTATAACGTATACAAATTTGCAGGTTCATGCAAATTCAACATTGAGTTCAGATGCACAAAATATTCAAACTGCTCCAAAACGTCGAAAGTTCTTATCAGGAGCTGCATACCGCAAGGCACATTTGGTAGATGAAAATGCCAACCGCTTCACCCTGCCAATTGTAACAATCCTGAGACAATGATGGTAATTATAATTATAATTATTTGGTATATATATTGATTAATATGTAATTATTTCAACGTAAAAACAATTTATAATCATGCAATATTGTCAATGTGGTTACTAATTGATATCATATATTTTGTACTAATCATGTTCAAATAATTTTTTTTTAATTATTAGGATTCTAGTGATGATGAACGACCTACCTAAAATCTTCAGTTGCACGCCACGACAATGTCAAATAGAGAGAAGACTGAATTAAGATAAAAAAATTGGAGAGGAACAATACCAAGAATGGTTGAATCAACCACCGATTCAATTCCCGCTACGTCCAGTTTCACCAATTAGGAATGACTACAAGAATAGTAGTTCTTCACAAGCTAGCAATGGAGGCAATCAAATAGAGGTTGATATGGATGATTACTTAAGGGATATGACTGCCATGGAGACAATGTTGTTAGATGCATTCCAAAACGATGATCAGCTAGGGGATGATGCTCATATCGCTGACACCTTTTTCGAAAGACTTAAATTTTCTTCCACCACCCCTCTCTTTAGACCTAGCGGTCAATCAAATTCTACCTAGTTGGGGACAACGATGTTACTGTACAACTTGAAAGCAAAGTTTGGCTTGTTGAATGCATGTTTCTCTGGACTTTTAAGGTAAGTTACCATAAAGTACTCCCTTATATAAATTTGAAATATAATTAGTACACTGCAATGAACATTACAAATGGTAAATTTTATGAACGTTAATAATTATCTCGACATTAAGAAAACCCTTACAGAAGAGTGACATACGCTTTCAATGGTAAATGAGAGAGAACCCAAAGGCGTCCAATAATGACACCAGCTGAATGGCTTAGAGCATATGAGAGAGAGAAAGAGAAGGAGTTCATAGAAATGTTCGATTCAAATGGGGAGCCTATGTTTGATGATCCAGATTTCTTCGACACCTATGTTGAGAAATTGCCCATTGGGATGAAAAGGAAATCTATCTTTTATGACCTCCCATATTGGGAGTATTTTAACATTACCCACTTATTAGATCCCATGCATATATTTAAAAATGTTTCATCTTCTTTATGGAGGCACATATCATCGAAAAAAAGTGACACATTGGCTATTAGGAAAGATCTTATTACTTCAAAAACTAAAAAGAAACATTGGCCAAGATGATTAGAAAGTACGGGATCAGAGGCAGGCATTGGTCCCTCTAATTCATGGGTTTTCAAAGAAGGTGATGTCCCATAGATTTTTAAAAAATATGATATATCTTTGGCAAAGGAGGTTATAATGGGTGTCAGGGTGCCAACTTCATATGGGTCTTCACTACGGCGTTTCTTCACCGTGGATGACCATTTTTCGCGGTTGAAATCGCATGACCATTTGAATCTTCTCAGAGTACGTATAATGTCAAAAGCATGATTTTATTATTTGTTATATTAATAAATTTTATCCCATGCGGGGATCATAAAACGAAACTAATTTTGTATATTATTGCATGTGTTTATAACTTTGCAGTGTCATTATCCTTTGCTCGTGTGTGGGTGTGTGAAACATGAATTCCCTCAAGACCTAGGACGTGACATATCTAAATTGTTTGCATTCGTACGTTGTATCACGTCAAAGGAGATTCATGTGGCTAGCATTCCACGGTGGCATCAAGAGATAGTTGATATTGTTTGTATGTTTGAGAAGGAACTTCCGAAGAGTTTCATGGACTTACAGGTTCATCTTCTAATCCACCTAGTAGATGAGGTTGAATTAGTTGGGGTGGTTTCTTGTCATTGGATGTTCTTCTTAGAGAGGTACATGAAAAAATTGAAAGGTTTTGTTCGATAAAGGGCAAAACCCGAGGGGTCTATGGCAGAGGGGTACATATCGTATGAGTCTTTCTATTGTGCCAGCGAGTACATCAAGCAGATTGACAATAGACCAGGTGCGATGATTTGGGACGATGAAAGGGATGAAGACAAAAGAGAAGGGAGTTGCTCCAAACGAGTGGAAAAAAGCGCTTGATAAAGAGTAAGTGACTTATAATTTTTCAAATTTGCAAAAATTAATTAATATTCATGTTGAACTTTGATATAATGTATATTTTGGTCTCTAAGTACTATATAATGTTGGTTTGATTTCATCTGCAAATGCAGAAATTGAAGCAATCAATAAATTCATTCTTTATAATTCTGAAGCAACACAACCATGGGTTGCATTGTACGAACAAAATAGGATGAAATGGGATAGTGATAGCAAAGAATTCAGACGCTTGAATGGTATAAGTGTGCCTTATCACGATCATTTAAAAAAAAATATTGCAAAAATATGCCACAACAATTGGGTTGTTGACCAAGTCAGAGAGAAATACGGTGCTACCAGTCGTTACCCGTGTGCTGAAGAGGATGTGCTAAACGTAGGGATTGGGTGCAGCAACTTGGTAATAATATTTTTAATTTATATGCAAATTTTAAACTTATATTAAGACATCTATATTTCATATTTTAACTTTTGGGTTATTATAAGACACATGAAACTATATTTTTTTTAACTTTTTTATAATAGGTGCATTTATTCCCATCTATGTGGGCATATGGACACCATTTTTGCACAGAAAATGCCGATGTTGGAAACATCATATAAGACTGTGGAGTGGAAGTCGAGTTCAATCAATCTAGTCGGTCTAGCCATCCTGATCAAAACGTAGTACGAGGGACATTAGGTTACATCGGAAAGATACAGGAGATCATTGAAGTGGATTTCTCTTCTTTCCAATGTGTTATTTTTAGGTGCAAGTGGTGGGACACCTTTGATCAGAATAATGTAAAGGAAGATCGCAATAGTAGGCTGATATGTATCAACTCTATAAAGATGTGGGATGAAGCTAAGGAGCCCTATCTTTTCCCTAAAGAATGCAACCAGGTGTTTTTTTACCCAGATGTGTTGGATAGGGATTGGTGGTTCGTATTGACACATGACCCTAGATCAAAACATATTTTTGATAAAAACAGTGTTATCATGCCTTGCGAGCTGGAAGATAATGAAGGTGATCATGAGAAACGAGAGTGATATGGTACATGCAGTTTTATTTCATCAATATTTATAATTTTTAATATGGGTTTTTCAAAACATTATAATATCTGTTTTGAATTAATTGGTAATTTGCATTGTGTTAATGTTAAAATAAATAATTCACTTGATAATTATTTTCAATTATGTTGATCTCAAAAACTATGGCGTACTGTATAAATTAGTTCTTTTTTTGTATCTAAGATCATAATAAAATAATAATAATTCTAAAGTACATGAATTTATTTGCATTATTTTCTAAACTTTCTTATGATACAATAAATCATATTATTCTAGATTTATTATTTTATAATTATTTAAAATTTACAAATTTACAAATTTAGAAATTTTAATAAATTCATTTCACATTAATACAATTAAAATTTTATTTCGCATGGTAGAGACCAGTAGAAATCACTCAATAATTCCTAAATTTTTCTGGCACTGATTGGACTTGGAGTCCTGAGGTCGCAGCATAAAACTCTACAATCAACCTGTAGCTCTTCAGGAGTGGAGTACGGGGGCAAGAGGAGGACGTGATTGCCTCTCTTGAGGGTTGGGTGGACACCAACAACCAAATACACATTCAGATAAGTGACTGTTATTTTAGAATTAAATAGATAGGAATATTGTTTACATGTTTTTTGTGCATAATTAAATGTTGTTTAATTTCACAAGAAAGTTGTTTATCTTTTGAAACATTTTCTTTCTTATGGAAAAGTGACAAGTGATGAATTATAATAAACTTCACAAAATACCTGCGAATTCTCTGATTATTTCTATAATAATTTGTAGAATAGTTCTGTGTACATTCACATCAGAGAAACAATTATTATCTATGAGATACTTGAATCTACAGCAGATAAATATCAAAAGAAAAATCAAAACCAAGAAACTTAGACAATTGAACATAGTATGTTTCTTTCTTGAAAGATCATTTATCTATGAGGATGTAAACAAAATTTCTGAAATAAAGAGACATAATGATTGAGGAACATTTAATTAAAATTATAAACTGTCGTGACAGGAAAATAAAATCTTTTAGAAAGATTACTGTCTAATTAACTAGTACAATGAGAGCTTTTGGTTATGAGCACGGGGATGAAACTCTGACCCAGTACTCGTCGCCTCCTCTAACTAAACTATACATGAACGAGACTGTGAGGTGGTCCGATCACTGAGACATAATCTAGCTAAAATGAAATAGACCAAAATATATGTATCGTAAGCATGAAACTAAAATTTGGAGATTTAAACTACGGTAAAGAAAATAAACAAATATTTCCAAGTAAACAAGGTTAAGACCTGATTATCGAGCATATTTACATATTATCAATTCGAACGAACCAAGGAAAGTAAACATATTGAAAAACTAGAACTGGAGCATGTTCAGACATTTGCAAAAACAAACTTTATATTCCATTAAATAGCAAGTATGCCACTGTGTGTAAAAATATTGCATACATTCCAAATGAAAAACAAACTTTTACAATAGAAAATTTTTACAGCATTTGCCATTTCTAGATTGCAAACTGAGTAATTAGAAATGAACCCTTCGGTAAACCCTTCATAATAAAAACAGGGTGAAATTGTAAAGAAATAGGAGTATGAGAGAAATACTATCCAAGGCCCCAACGGTTCTAGCCAAATACTCTCTTTTAAAACTTTACAATATGTAAAAACAACCAAAACATAAATAATGCCGATAGACAACTCCTTAGGTAGAGCCGATTTTGGGTTCATAAACCCCCAAAAAGGCTAGAAGTTCGCTAGAGACAGATAAGACTTCTGAGTCTGAGTGCAAATAGTAGGAGTACCTGGAAGCTGAGATAGACGTGTTATTAATGCACTGAAGCAATTGGAATTTTCAAAATGATATTTCGATGCAAGAGAACAACCAATTGGTGAGAGCACTGACCTGCAACAAATATCCATGAAAACCAATATGTGAGAGAAATTTCAAGACGCTAAATGTATTCATACTCAAATAAAGAACTGTGTTAAAACAATAAGGATCTGATAAGGAATTTACCCATGGACAAGATTTCGTATAGACATTTTGATCCTAGAATTGAAATCGTTCAAAACACCGAGAAACATAATTAATACGGGATTTGGTTTAGTAGTTAAACCTCGAAAATTCGGTATGCACGAAGGAAAATTTGTATATGAAAGGAGGGTGGAATAATTTACCTGAGCTGCGGGTAGTGAGGAGAACAGGAACCAAAATGAAAGGAATAGCAAAGGCAACGGAGCATTGGAAGCTCATTGTGTCCTGTATTGGAACCTCCATATCACTATGCCGCAATGCCATGGGACGCTACACCTTTGAGATCCTCATAGACTGGAGTGAAAGGCTAGTATTGGTGAAGCCGAAGCTTGGAAAGAAATCACAACGATGACAAACTTCAGAGCGAAAGAGCTACACAATGCAGGCGCAGTGACAAAAGGCCGGTAACACCTAGGGTTGGAGGGGTTAATAATGTAAATTTCTACCTAAACGACATCCATCGATCGCCCATAATTCGACGGTGAATATCTCAGGAAAGACCATCGAAAAATGCAAGAAATCATGGTTAATATTAAATATCTCGGGTGGGTTTAATAACCAATACCTTCTGCATTTATTTTCCATGACGTGCCAGCTTTTCCTCGACAGTAACAAGGATAAACATCTTGCCATATGCGGGTTGTAAACTATATGCAACATTAAAGTTTGATACTGACGAGATAATACATTAACCTTTAAAACAAAAACATATAATGTGACAAGAATTCCCATGGTGGGCGATAAGTTATAATTATATGTTTGTTTAAGTTTAGAATCTTTATAAATATTGGAGTGGGTTGGTGTTGTAGAATTATATTAAGTATAGTTCAGTATTGAATAGTAAGTTTAGCTTCTGATAGTGATTTTAACTATAGAGTAAGAAGTAATTTTTTTATTTTATTTTGGTGTGTGTGTGTTACAAGTGGTATTAGAGAATATTTCATACGTTGGAACCCTAAGGGTCAACTAACGATTAAGTTGTGTGTATACTAATGCACAGAAAAGAAGCACAACAGGAAACATCATGAGAAGGGGATCAACGCAAAAACCACCGCAGAACACAGGGGAACCCCAAACACAACTAGTAGTGAGCCCTGAGATGTGGGTTCAGCTGAGTGTGGATTAGCACCAGCAAACAAGTAGACTATTGGAGGAACAACATCATCAAACCATAATACTATTGAATATAGTACATAAATTACAGGAAGAAATGGTGCAGGTTTGAAGTCATAACAAGCATTTGATGCAAGAGTAAGAAAAGATACTCAAGAGCCTGTTAGACAAGAAAAATCAGGAAATGGAACACCCTAGTGTTGATAGGGACATGCAAGAAGGTGATGAGCGAGAAAGAAGAGACCACACCACTGGCAGAGTGGAAAGAAGCCCATCCCAGAGAAGCAACAAGAACAAAAACTATAAGGAAGCAGAATCTGGCAATTTGTCGGATAGCAAGAGGTTAAGAAGCAAAAAGTGGAGCTTTAGGGAAAGTTTCAAAAAATAAAACCACCAAAATTTGATGTTGAAGCTGAGGAGGTGAAAGAGGCTTGGTTGATAAACATGAAAAAACATTTTCAGCTGTATGAGTACAGTAGCAACCTAAAGGCCAGATTGGCTATATATTAGTTAAGAGAGAAAGCCACTCTGTGGTGGGAAGAAGTAAAGAATTTTCGCAGCATTGAGGATCAAGATGTTACCTGGGAATCGTTCCAGCAATACTTTAAATATAAGTATTTAACATAACATTTCTACGATGAGAGATATAAATAATTTCATGACTTGAAGCTAGGACATATGACCATGGATGAGTATTTTACCAAGTTCATCTCTATGTTAAGATATTTTCCATACCTCCGAGATGAAAAGGCTAAGGTACAAAGATTTATGAGCAGCTTGCCAACACATATGAAAGAGTGAATTGAATTTGTAAATCCCAAAACCATGGATGAATCTATTCATAAGGCACGAATGTGCTATTAGCAGTCCAAGGCAAAATGGGAGGTTGGAAAAAGTTGGCATCCAAGGAAAGGACAGAAAAGCAACTCAAACTTCAAAGGCACCAAAAACAATAACTTTAAGAATTTTGCACAAAGTTCTGTTAGTAAACAGTTTGGCATAAATCATCAAAGAACGTGGTGGCGAGCTGAAGAGAGGCCTACAGAGGCATCTAGCAACCCTGAGCAAGGGAAAATAACTAGACCACCCCTACAGTGTTGGGGGTGTGGTGAAGCACATTATTACAAAAAATTCCCATAGCGAGCGAGAAGTGAGACAGTTGCAAATTTGCAGGATGCTTCTACAGTAGGCGATGTGGCTCAAAACATACCTCGTATCAACGCAACGTTGGAGGATTGATAGGTAGATTATCAGCTAGCAATGATTGAGTTGGAAGGTAAATTATTGTCTCAATCTATTTCTATTTTGGTATACCTAGGTGCAAGTCTAAGTTATGTTAATTCCAAAATAGTGGAAATATGTAAGTTAACAAGTCAGAAATTCAAAAGTCCTTGGCTGGTACAGCTAGCCACAGGAGCAAAAAGAAATGTAACTGCCAAAATTCCAAACTGTACTTTGTAAATTTCAGAACAACAATTAAACGTAGACCTGAATATACTGCCATTAGGGCCATATGATGTTTTCTGGGTATGGATTGGCTAGAAAAACATTGGAACTTAGTGGACTAAAAGGACAAAATCATTTATTACAGAATGTAAGATGGAACACACAAGGAAATTCAGGGAATCAGGAAACCCCTATAGCTACGTCCAATTACAACATCCTAGATGAATAAGTGTATGAGGAAGGGATGTCAGATTTATGCCATCCAGGTGGGATATGCCAATTCCAAGGAAAAATCACCTATGATGGAAAACATACTAGTGGTACAAGATTTTATGGATGTATTTCTAGAAAATATCCCTGTATTACCACCAAGAAGAGATATTGGTTTTACAATTGAACTAATGCCGGGAGCATTGCCTGTGTCAAGGGCTTCTTACAGAATGAGCGCTCCAGAATTAACTGAATAAAAAATGCAGTTACAAGAATTGTTGGACAAAGGATATATTCATCCAAGCATGTCCCCTTGGGGAGCACCAGTGCTGTTTATTAAGAAGAAGGATGGAACCATGAAAATGTGCATGGACTATAGACAGCTCAACAAGTTAACAATCATGAATAAATATCCTTTACCAAGGATTGATGATCTACTCGATCAGGTGAAGGGGGCCACAATATTTTCAAAGATAGATTTAAGATCTGGATATCACCAGATCTGAAACAAGGATGAAGACATTTACAAGACTACTTTTGTAATAGGTACAGACATTATGAATTTGTGGTGTTACTGTTTGGGTTATAAAATGCACCAGCAACCTTTATGAGGTTAATGCATGGTATATTCCATCCTTTTCTAGATAATTTTGTACTTATATTCATAGATTAAATTTTAATATATTCTAAAAACTGGGAAGAACATAGAGAACATTTAAGGATTGTGGTGGAAATGTTAAGAAAACACCAGTTGTACGCTAAGTTCAGCAAGTGTGATTTCTTCAAAACAGAGATCCAATACTTAGGCCATCTATTATCAGCAGAAGGGATTGCTATTGATCCAGAGAAAATAAAAACAATCATGGAATGGTGAGTACCCTAGAATGTGGCAGATATTCGATCCTTTATGGAATTAGCTAGGTACTATCGGAGATTTATCGGGGGATTTTCTAGAATTGTTTTTTCCATTACCTCCTTGTAGAGAAAAGGAAAAGTCTTTAGGTGGATGGTTGAGTCCCATAAAAATTTTGAGAGGCTAAAAAAGTTATTGACCACTGCACCAGTGTTGAGGGTAGTTGACCCCAACAAATAATTTGAAGTTTGTACAGACGCTAGTAAAGAGGGTGTTGGGGAAGTTTTATCTCAGGAAGGAAAGGTAGTGGCTTATGAGTCAAGAAAGCTGAAGGAACATGAACAAATATATTCAACCTATGATCTAGAGTTAACATCAGTAGTACATGAACTCCAGGTATGGAGACACTACTTGCTGGGTAACAAATTTGTGTTAAAGACAAATCATAACATCCTAACTAGTTATTTCAAGCAAGCTTATTTAAACTCCCGACAGGCAAGGTGGAATTCCTTCCTAAGTGAGTTTGATATGGACATCCAGCATGTGAAGGGTAAGGAAAACTGGGTAGTTGATGCTCTCAGTAGAAAACTGCACTGTGTTTATGAGCTCTACTATAATCAGCTTGAATGTAAATTCTTGGATCAAGTAAAGGAGGAAGCCCAAAATGATCCTTAATATAAATTCCTATGGCAACAAATAGAAGAGAGTAGAAAATAAGGAAGTACTTATGGATATGGAGTTGATAAAAATCAGATTCTAACCTTTAGAGGAAAGGTGTATGTACCAAACCGTGTGGACCTAAAGGAGCTAATCATGGACGAATACCATCGTAGTAATTATGCGGGTCACCCAGGATACCAGAAAATGTTAACTACTATTAGAAAAGTATATTTCTGGCCTGGTATGCATAAAAACATTACTAAGAATCTAAATAAATGTTTGGAGTGTCAACAGGTTAAGGTGGAGCATCGACATCCCTCAGGATTGTTGCAACCCATATTGGTACCTAAATGGAAGTGGTAGGTCATATCCTTGGACTTCATTATAGGTTTATCACGGTAAAAAAGGCACAATGACTCCATCATGATGGTATTTGATAGATTGAGTAAATCTACACATTTTATACCTGTACAGTCTACCTACAAGACTGTACAGATAATAGACATCTTTATGAGAGAAATTTTCAGGCTACATGGAATTTCGAAGACTGTTATCTTGGGCATGGATGTAAAGTTTACCTCAGCATTTTGGAAAACTATGTTCACAAGTCTTGGGACCCAAATAAACTACAACACTACTTATCATCCCCAGACAGATGGTCAAACATAGCAGGTAAACCAAGTGTTGGAAGACATGCTACACATGTACGTGATGCAGCAGCCAACCATATGGGAAGACTACTTGGATCTGGTTTAATTTGCTTACAACAATGATTATCAGGAGTCCCTTAAGATGAGTCCTTTCGAAGCCCTATATGGGAGGCAGTGTTGCACACCCATAAATTGGAGTAGCCCTCAAACAAAATTAATGTTGCAACCAGAAGTGTTGGCTAAAATGGAATCAGAAGTAAAGAATATAAGACAAAATTTTAAGGCTGCACAAGATCGGCAGAAGATTTACGTAGACAAGAAGAGGACTTATTGGGAATTTGATGTGGGAGATCATGTATATGTGAGGATCAAACATAAGAAGAGTACCTTGCGGTGGACCTCTTGTGTCAAGTTGGCTCCCAGGTTCTGTGGACTTCTCCAAATTTTGGAAAGGGTACGACTTGTGGCGTATCGGCTAGCTTTACCCATTCACATCCGCGTACACAACGTGTTGCATGTGTCATTGTTAAAGCAATATGCGCATGATTCAAAGCACGTAATTCATTGGTATGTTGGCTCCTAGGTTCTGTGGACCTTTCCAAATTTTGGAAAGGGTACGACCTGTGGCCTATCGACTAGCTTTACCCATTCACATCCGGGTACACAATGTGTTTCATGTGTCACTGTTAAAGAAATATGTGCATGATTCGAAGCACGTAATTCATTGGTAGAATATACAGGTAGGTTAGAATTAAAAATCCTAACTTAAAATATTATTTCTGGTTGAACCGCAACACATACCTAACCGGAGAGAAATTATGCTCCAGAAGCGAGTCATCACCCAGGTTAAAGTGCATTCGAAGCACTTCGACCCAGATGAGGCTACCTGGGAGGACGAAGGGTTTCTGCATGAGGCTTACCCAGATCTATTTTATGAGTTGGAGTGAGACACCAAGGACGGTGTTACTTCCAGGGGGGAAGTTGTGACAGTTGCATTTAATGTTAAATAGTTCATTAGGGGAATTTTGAAGTCTAAAATGGGCCTCCTAAAGAAATAATAAAATAATAGTTAAAGAAATAAAATAATATTTATAAATTTTCATTTACTTTTTGCACGACAATCCATGTAACTATGGTTAAATTCAATTCAAAAGGTGTACCAAAATAAAATTAATAAAAAAATTGTATTGATGTGACTATAAATAAGAATTAGCTTTTCAAGAAAATGTCATTATCATTGAACAACTAATGCATTTGTCCTTTGTACTTAAATAACTTAAAATAAATTATAAATATAAATTCAAAAACTCTTAATTGTATAATATATTATTAATTAAAATTTATATTATTTAAATTATATAATAACATGTAATTAATATAATATATAAAAGTAATATAATATAATATAATAAATGTAATTTATTATTTTATGTATTTTTTTTTATATTACATATTCAATTGATTTGATTTATAACATAAGACAAAATAAATATATGAAAAAATACCAATATAATATTTATTGAAAAATGTGTAAAGACATGAAGATTATGTAAGTATATGCATTGTTTCTTTCAAAAAATGTAAAATAACAATAATAATATTTTATTCAAAAAAGTGTGAAATGACATTTCTTATGAGTACTTTACTTTTTATTATTAGTACTTTACTTTTTGACTTTAAAAGTACTTAGATCACTACCATAGTTAACCATGAATTTTTATCCACCATTGAGAATGTAACAAGTACTTTTAACTCAAGCAATACCACCTCAACCATTAGGGATAATGTCATCCCCTAAAATGTGATTGGTTCTCATAAAGTGAATTTTGAATGTACATTTTTCTTAGGAGGCCCATTTTAGACCTCAAAATTCTGCAAATGTATTAACTAGTTAAATGCCATTTTTATTTGTTGAAGGAAAAATACCGAGACAATTAATGTTTTGCTAGAAAATTTATTTTCTTTTTAATTGTGAATAATAAAATTATTTATGGAAAGTAATTCCATAAAAAGTAAAAAGGTTGATGGTAAATGTTTTTCAAGAACTGAAAGGTGGTTGGATAGTTTGAACAGTTACCTGCTCCTCTAGGCATAAGAGACTCATCCCAGTGAGGAATAGGGGTTTTGTTCATGGGTTAAGGAAGGAGTGGATATTTTCCTGAGTTGGTAGAGACTAGTGGAAATCACTCAGCAATTCCTGAATTTTTATGGCACTAACTGGACTTGGAGTCTTGAGGTCATAGCAGAAAACTCTACTGTCAACCTGTACCTCTTCAGGAGTGGAGCACGGGGGCAAGAGGAGGACGTGATTGCCTCTCTTGAAGGTTGGGTGGACACAACAACTAAATACACTTTCATATAAGTGACTGTTATTTTAAAATTAAATAGATAGGAAGATTGTTTACAAGCTTTTTGTACACAGTTAAATTTTGTTTAATTTCTGAGGAAAGTATTTTATCTTTTGAAACATTTTCTTTCTTATGGAAAAGTGACAAGTGATGAATTATAATTAACTTCACAAAATACCTGCAAATTCTCTGATTATTTCTATAATAATTTGTAGAATAGTTCTATGTACATTCATAAGAGAGAAACAATTATTATATGTGAATTACTTGAAGCTACAGCAGATAAATATCAAAAGAAAAATCAGAACCACGAAACTTAGACAACTAAACATAGTATGTTTCTTGCTGGAAAGGTCATTTATCTGTCAGGATCTAAACAAAATTTCTGAAATAAAGAGACATAATGATTGAGGAACATTTAATTAAAATTATAAACTGTCGTGACAGGAAAATAAAATCTTTTAGAAAGATTTCTGTCTAATTAACTAGTACAGTGAGTGATTTTGGTTCTGGACACGAGGACAAAACCCCAGCCCAGTACTCGTCGCCTCCTCTAACTAAACTATACTCGAACGAGACTGTGAGGTGGTCTGGTCACTGAGAAATAATCTATGTAAAAATAAATGGACAGAAATATATGTATCGTAAGCAATGAAACTAAAATTTGGAGATTTAAACTACTGTAAAGACAGTAAACAGATATTTCCAAGTAAACAGGGTTAAGACTTGATTATCGAGCATATTTACATATTATCAATTCGAACAAATCAAGGAAAGTAAACATATTGAAAAATTAGAACTGGAGCATGTTCAGATGTTTCCAAAAACAAACTTTATGTTCCATTAAATAGCGAGTAGGCCACTGTGTGTAAAAATATTACATACAGTCCAAACAAAAAAAAAATTGTTCCAAAAGTAAATTTTTACAACATTCGCCATTTATAGATTGCAAAATATGTAATTAGTAATGAAACCTTCGGTAAACCCTTCATAATAAAAGCACGACGAAATTGTACAGAAATAGGAGTACGAGAGAAAGACTATCTGAGGCCCCAAGTTCTAGCCAGATACTGTCTCTTAAAGCTTTACAATATGTGAAAAGAACCAAAACATAAATAATGCCGACATACAACTCCTTAGGAAGAGTCGAGTTTGGGTTCATAAACCCCAAAAAGGCTAGAAGTTCGCTAGAGACAAATAAGACTTCTGAGTCTTACTGTAAACAGTAGGAGTACCTGGAAGCTGAGCTAGACGTGTTAGCAATGCACTGAAGAAATTGGCATTTTCAAAATGATATTTCGATGCAAGAGAACAACTAACCGGTGAGAGAGCTGACCTGCAACAAATAGCCACGAAAAGGAATTTGTGAGAGAAATTTCAAGACGCTAAATGTATTCATACTCAAATAAAGAACTTTGTTAAAACAATAGGGATCGGATAAGGAATTTACCAGTGGAGAAGATTTCGTATGGACATTCTGATGCTAGAATTGAAATCCTTCAAAAAAACGAGAAACATAATCAATACGGGATTCAGTTCAGTAGTTAAACCCCAAAAATTCGATATGCACGAAGGAAAATTTGTATATGCAAGGAGGGCGGAATAATTTACCTGACCTACGGGTAGTGAGGAGCAGAGGAACCAAAATGAATGGAATAGCCAAGGCAATTGAACACCAGAAGCTCGTTGTGTCCTATATTGGAAACTCCATATCACTATGCCACAAAGCCAAGGGATGCTACACCTATAAGATCCTCATAGACCGAAGTGAAAGGCCAGTATTGGCGGAGCTGAAGCTTGGAAAGAAATCGCAGCGATGACAAGCCTCAGAGCGAAAGAGCTACACAACACAGGAATAGTGACAAAAAGCCGATAACCTCTAGGCTTGGTGGGGTTAACAATGTAAATTCCCGCGTTTAAATGACATTCGTTGATCGCCCAGAATTTGACAGTGAAGATCTCAGGAAAGACCATCGAAAAACGCAAGAAATCATGGTGAATATTACATCTATTCGGTGGGTTTAATAACCAGTACCTTCTGCATTTATTTTCCATGCCGTGCTAACTTTGCCTCGGTAGTAACAAGGATAAATATCTTTCCATATGCGAGTTGTAAACTATATGCAACATCAAAGTTTGATACTGACGGGATAATACATTAACCCTTAAAACAAAAACATATAATGTGACAAGAAGTCCCATGGTGGGCGATAAGTTATAATTATATGTTGATTAAGTTTAGAATATTTATAAAGATTGGAGTGGGTTGGTATTGTAGAATTATATTAAGTATAGTTCAGTATTGAATAGTAAGTTTAGCTTCGAATAGTGATTTTAACTATAGAGTAAGAAGTAATTTTTTTATTTTTATTTGGTGTGTGTGTGTTACATTAAATTATATAATATATTATTATTACGTATTATATTATTAAATAATATATTTTATATAATATAATTTATTATTATATTACTATTAAATTATTAAATTGTTATATATATATATATATAATTTTCAAGTATTATTATAATATTTTTTCATTTAATATATAGTTTGTATATAGTTTATATTATTAATATACGCCAAGTAAATATATAAAATATATTCACAATTATATTAATAAATATGTAATAATTATTGATGATAAAATAGTGCTAGAGATAAATACATATTATTAATAATAACTAAATGTTGTTATTATGTTTTTTTTTTGTTGTTAAAAGTCAAGATTAGATTATCATATAAAAATTTACATCAAGAAATAACAGTGTTGTGTTACATCTAGACAACCCGAGTGGAAAAAAAAAAGCATAATTGACTTGGGTGTGTGCCAAGGCATACAGTGCCACTGGTTGTTTCTGACAAAAAACTAGCAAAAAGCAAGTGGTTACAAAGCTTCATGGAGGAGGATTAAGGGGGGCTATTGGTGGCCCTGCAAAGAAACCAACACAATTGTGGACATCTTAGTAAATATGTTCGACCTGGATCTCCAATGCTCTGAGGTGGTCATGAGAGCACCTCAACTGACGTCACAGACTCTCTAGAGCATATAGAGTTTCATTTTGCATATGTTGGATATTATTTATAGAAACGATGAGCTCATTAAATTATTCATACATATGTTCCTGTGTGTTTTCCAAGTTGAGTTGGATTTGATGCAGTTGAGTTGAGATTGTGTCCAGGGTGGCCAAAACGTTAACTTGACCAGGAGATTGGCTGGAGAGACCGCCATGGCAGCCACTGAGTGCTGGCTCTCATTGGATTCTAAATTCGAGATCGGGTCCCAATTCAGCCTACTCTCCTCTATCTCGTACCCGAGTCCTCCCCTGCGTGCACATCCACGTTCTCGTGGCATGGGATTGTCATCCTTACACCTATCTGTGTTCTGGATCTATCTCCAATTATCTGTGCGCCGTGTAGCCCTTGTAACAACAGTGTCGTCCCATTGGCCACTACCTCCTGTCCAACCACCTACACCCACTACAGCACATAACACTTCTGCCAACCCAACTACTTCTTCACTACGACTGCTAGTGGAGAGGATCCTCCACCTGCAGAAACACCAAATTTCTGGAAGAATGGGTGGGCCTTTGAGCCCGAGCCAACATCGCACAGAGGTTGAATCGTCTGCTGCCGCTGACCTCGCCCTCTCCGTGGGCCAAGAGAGCCACATAATCCACTCATAGGTAGATGTTTTCCTTGCAGAGAATCCAAACACAATTTTCGCCCCAACACCCAGTTTCTCCTCCATTTCCAAGCTACCAGGATCCCACGGGGCTTGGCTTCACTATCCCCAATTCATCGTCTCCCTCTCCTTCCTCCACAGTGCCTACAGTCGAAGCTCAAGCCGAAGATTGAGAGCCAACACCGGTGCACAGAGAATAACCTCCTCACAAACTTCCACCACCACCTACACCTTCATAATGCCAATTCCCTTGCTCGAGTGCTTATTATGCGCATGTCTCCCTCCGTGGCTCTTCACATCCCGAGGGCTCATAACTCTTCAAGCATGTGAGGTTAATGGAGCTCAGTGGCGCATGGCATAAAGATTGTCCGGCCGTGCTACCTGCCCCCATTTGTCCTTTAGGTGTGACACCCCCTTCAGGGAAAATGTTATTATTATGTTAGATGTGAATTATATTATAGTTTTAAATATAACTCTTAATATATTAGCAAAATTTCATGTAACAACTTATATTATATTAATGTACAAAATAATGTTAATATAATATATATATATATATATATATATATATATATATATATATAATATGGATATTATTATTTATATATTGATTAATAATGAGAAATAGCTAACATGTAACAAAATACACAGGTAATACTTACTAATGTGGTGGGTGGTGGATATATTCTTATCTGCGTATGTCGTCCACATTAGTAAATGTGGTTGTAGATGTGTTTCATATACGCCTATCGGTGTATATCAACCACATTGGTAAATGTGGTTGTAGATGTGTTTCATATATGTCAATCGACGTATATCAACCACATTAGTAAATGTGGTTGTGCTAGCTATTTAACCAATCAAATGCAATCAACAGTATAACAATGAAACATTCATATAAGGTGTCAAACACAAATGTTTACGTGGAAACCACACGTGTTCTTTTGATTATAGTGTAAATGAAATCCATAACCTCAATTTACATTATATTTTGCAGGCACCAACCTATAGGAGGCATTGCACACAATGGGGGGTAGTAGCACCCCTGCATGATGATCAAGGTAGTGCCCCAAAAAAATTATTTTGGGTATGAGTACGATCGAGAAGCACTTTTTTGGGGGGATTAAAAATGGCTACACCACTATGCTTAGGGAGGATACATGTGATCCAGGTGGATATCGGTGGCCACCCACCTATTCCATTTGGACCCGCACCATCAATTCTTGCAGCTTTTCACTTTCAGCACAACTTACTATTTTTAGCAGGTTTTCAGGTCGTGCACCCCCGGAGCCATTTTGGGGCCTTAATGATCCAGGTGGATATTGGTGGCCACCCACTTATTCCACTTGGGGCCGCACCATTGTCTCTTTCAGTTTTTCAGTTTCTGCACAACTTATTATTTTTGGCAGCTTTTCGGGTCCTGAACTTCCGAAGCCATTTTGAGGCCCTAAACGATGTTTTTGGGAAAACCGAGAGCGACTGGGCCATTATTTGTCGCATAAAAAGTTGTACTCCTCGGATATATATTTCTAACGACCTATTGAGCACGTCAAACGAAGATCGTATGACAAAGTTACATCCTCGGGGAAGTTGAAACACCAATTTACCCAAACGGGGCCCATAGTTTTGGCGCTTCATCTCCTAGGGTTGGGTTTTTGGACGTTTGGAGTTTCCATTATTTCTCAATAATAAATAGGCCCTCGAGCCTCATTGTAACACACTTCAGAGGTATGTATCCACCACATCTCTTCTAAGAGATATGCTACCAGCACCCTAGCTATTTTTATTTCCATTATGTCTGTAAGCATATTTGAGTCATTTGATTCAAATAAAATGAAGTATTGTTTTTACTGCATCTCTATGTTTATGTCTATTTATGTATTTTATTGCGTTCCTGCATAAATTCGGATCAACATGGAAGCAATATCCAAACTAGGTCAACAAATAGATTTAGAAAGGAGGCATCAATAGATGACAGTGAGGGCTTAATCACAATTACAAATTATTGTACATAGGAGGATCCCATATTGTGTTGGTGCTAATGGATCACACCTAATAATTTAGACCCCAAACCAGATGGTGAAGCATGACACAATTTTTGTAGAAACTTACAAAGTAGGCATATTCCTTATTCATTGCAAGAAGATAAAATATGATGGGGGTACATGTCTAACATAACCTTTTCAATTCATGAAGCCTACCACTTACAAGTGGGTCATCAAACTCTAAAAAAGGAAGAGGTTTGGGAAAACATATGGAAACAAAATGTATGCCCTAAGATCTCTATTTTTCTTTGCCTTCTGCTACAAAATAAGCCATTAACATGGGAAAAAATTTAAAAGTGGAATTACCAAGGGCCATCTTGGTGTGTAATTTGTCTCCTTCATGTAGAATCTCTGTAGCATTTATTGAATACCCGTGCCTTCTCAGTGGGCTTATGGTATATACTAGCATAATGTTTTATGTGTATTGATAGGGACCTTTCAAATATTTCCAATATTGTTGATTGTTGGCACTCCCAGGCATTCTCAAATTCCATTCTAAATCACATTTGAACCCTCTTGTCTGGTTTCCTCCTATGGGATATATGGAAATAACAAAATAGAAGAATTTTTAAGGGCTCCCCCATCCCCATTGGCCTCCATTTGGAGCTATTTTCATTGCCATATCAAAGAATCATTTCTTTGATGGGGCATCGCATGGCTATTATTCATTCCCCTTAGCATCTGCATCACAATTTGAGAGACTTAAATGGAAGAAGGAGCAGTTTGAACAACATTTTGGCATCCCGGGAGGAACCTTTGAAGATACTAAAGAACCCATCCAAGTCATTGTTTCAGACTCAGACCCTTTTTCCTAGTTTCTAGCATGTCTACGCTTCATGGTTCTTTTGCTAAGGATGCTTTTGTACATTGTTTTGAGCCTCCCAATTTTTATATGCTAAATTTTGTATCACCAAATTACCTCGAGTATTACGAGTTAATTTTTGAGTTTGGTTAGGTCTCTTTAGCCAAAAATAGCTTCGCTTTTCAATTTATTTTGTTATTTCCAAATTGTCTTTTTGGCAAGAAATAGCTTGACTTTTCAATTTATTTTGTTATTTCCAATTTTATTTAAATTAATTAAAATTAATAAAATACCAAAAAACAATATTATAATATTAACACACTTATCTACCTAAACCGAAAAATTATTGGGTACAACGAAGTGAGATACACTTAAAAGGTTGGAATTTTAGTTAATTTTATGGAAATATGTAAGTCAAAATGTTGGATATATTTTATAAAAATATTTAAATTTTTATAATAAAATAATTTTACATTTTCAAAATTTAAATAAATAAATAATATAAAAAGAAAAAAATAGTTTTAGACAATTAACTGATTTTAAAATTTAATTTTTAAAAATTTCAAAAATACTTAAAAACTAATCCGACTTATTAAATTGCAAGTATATCAAAATTAAAACTAACCTAATTATTTGGTTTACAAGTAAATTATAATTGATGATTTAACCAAAAAGAAAGAAGAAGAAGCTAACAAGCCAAATTAGGTGGTTTTTCATGTTGTACGATGGTGTGTTAAATAATGTTTATTTTAATTTTCACACATGGTCCTACATATAGCTATATGTTATATAGCTATATAGTGTCTATTTTTATTTTTATAGGGACAAAATTATATATGATTTTTATATAAGATAGATAGTTTTTTTATTAAAGATAATTTGAGTGGGTTTGATTGAGTTTAATGGTTAAGAATGTGTTTTTTTTTCTAAGAGGTATAAGTTCAAAATGAAAAGAACCTTTGTAAATTTAGCAAAGTATGTATGGTTTTGTAAACTTAGTAATCAAATAACTAGAACAAAGTGAATTCTTTATTTTATAAACAAAATATTTTCATACACCAATTTAGTAGTGTCTTGCTTAACTTTAAAATTAGATAATAATAATAATAATTAAACAAAATTCTTGATTATTATTTAATATATTCAATATTTTAGAAACCATTAAGATATAACTTATTAGACAGTAATTCCCTAATAGTTTTTATGAAATGTCATTGTGAATAAATTATTATTTATCCCAGAAAGTTATAATTTTCGGAATCCATGCTATTAAGAAGTACGTGGTTTATGTAATCGTTCTTTGTTATTGAAATTGACGGCAAACTTTTTTTTTTAATTGTTTTGGAACATGATTATTTTATTTATTCATCCTTAATTTAATATTAAAAAATAAGTTAAATAAATTGATTATAATTATAGTTATTAGCTCTTAAAATTTGGGAATCTATATCTTACTAAAAAATTTCTTTAACCTACACTCTTATATTTAATAGGTTATTGATAACATTTTTTTAGATGATTTAAAAATAGTGGGAAAGAAAATGTATTAAATGTATTAATATTGTATTTTTATGAGTTGCTGAGTGAAATTGGGATGGTCTATTCCCAAGACTTTTTGGAACGACAGAATCTATAGATTTGTGATTCTAAGTAAGTGGAAGATAAAAAACACTTCTTTTTAGACTCTCCCACTTTTATTCACATTCGCTCTCAATTCCTTACTATCTCACTTCCAATTTTCTTGACCTATTAATCCAACCCACCTATATGGATCTTGGAGCACGTATTTCCCTTCTCTTTGACCATAGAAACAAGATTTTGAAAAATCAAACTTAGATTCTCTCTTCTCTCTTAAAGTCCACAGACTGCATTTATTTTAATGGACCACCACTATCATAACCACCACCCCACCATCAAAATATAAAAATAACCACCACCACCACCACCAAAATATAAAAATAAAATTGAAATAACAAATTTTCAAAAATAAAATGTAAGATAATGAATAAGATCCTCGATATTAAAGATCGATTTCGAATCATCTCTGCCAACCAAACAAAATATGTTTTAAACATTAAACAGATTTATATTAGTTTGGATCATTAAACAAATTCATATATGTCTACATAATATTAGGCCATCTAAACATTAATTTATCTAATTATCCCATTTAAATTTATTCAACAATGACTGGATTGAAATTAACAAACTAATTTATGTTTTAATGTTATGCATTGAAAATGAAACCAGCTAGACAAACTAACCCTGATGCAATTAACTAACTAAATCCGGCACCAATACTCACAGTGAACAGACACGTGGTAATCTCTATGGTATAAGAAATCTTAGATTTTTTATTTATTTTTAATTGGTCAACCCGACATTCAACTTCAACAGGCATATCAATCGGCCAAGAGAACTGAATCACCGATTTTCTGTATTTTTTAAGGGTAATTCGGCTCAATATATATCTATATATATATAGACAAAGTTTAGATTTTTATAAGCCATAAAAAAATCTGTAGCTCAATTGTATCTATTCGTCTTTAATCCTTCTGCATAATGTAAATATGTATGATTCTCCATATCATCAGTTAGTTAGCACTATAAACACGAATTTGTTTAATCATCATTCACGGGGAGGATGAATTCACCATTGCAAATGCGCATGCATTACACGAAAACCATTGCTATATCATCAGTTTATTACCAAACGCAAAAATGACCCCCCCTACCAATGTAGATTAAAGTACTATCTGCAAAAGGCTCAGAGGCCAACAGTCGCATGAAACCAGACCATTATCAGCGATATGAAATAAACAAATAAGGACGAATGTATAAGCACCATCCAACAATACAAATAATATCAAATAATATTGCAGAAAACTGAAAATCAAGCGCTATTCTAGTGACTAGGAGGTGGCGGCGTTAGAAAGGGGATCGGCGGGAATTGGAAGTTTGGAATTTGCGGAACCTGTGGGAGAGGAGGAGAGGCTGGAATGGTCGGTTTTGGAAATGGAGGGAAACTCAACTGAGGTAGAGGAGAAGTTTTGGGGAGAGGAGGTACAGTCAACTGAGGCAGCGGAGAGATTTTGGGAAGAGGAGGAGCACTTGGCAATGGCGACGTTTTGGGGAGAGGAGGTACGCTCAACTGTGGGAGCGGAGAGATTTTGGGTAGAGGAGGAGCAGTTGGCAATGGAGAGATTTTGGGGAGAGGAGGTACACTGAACTGCGGGAGCGGAGAGATTTTGGGGAGAGGAGGAGCACCTGGCAATGGAGAGATTTTGGGGAGAGTAGGCACGCTGAACTGAGGCAGGGGAGAGATTTTGGGAAGAGGAGGAGCACTTGGCAATGGAGACATTTTCGGGAGAGGAGGTATACTTGGCAGCAGAGAAGTTTTGGGGAGAGGAGGAACACTGGGCAGCGGAGGAATAGTGAACTTGGGAAGAGGGGGAACGCTTGGAAGGGTAGGCAATGAAGGGATTGTGGGCGTCTGTTGGCCTGCTTTCGAAGACTGATCAACATCCTCAGCCATTGCCCGACCACGGATCATTTCCAACAAATCTTCCGAATAACAGGATGGAGGCACAGTTTCATGCTTGTAGCTAAACGAGCCTGCAGTGTACGTTGCAACTCCATGGGAAGCGGACTGTAGAGTAAGCTTTGATGGTGCAGACATTCTGGGAATGTTGCAGTAGTCGTAAGGGCTGTTGCGAGGCTTCACCCAACAATTATTCAATTGATCATCAGACTGAAAAATGTTGGAGGGAAGCTCCACTCTGAATTCTCCGTTTTCGTCCGTCTCTCCGAGAAAGGATATGCTCATCACCTTCCTGTTGAGTTCACATTCCACAACTATCGAAGCACCTGCTCGTTCATCCAAAGGTGAAAAGAAGTATGTTTGATTAGTAATCATGTATATAAATTTTATTATAGAGAATAAAACAAATAGTAAAATGACATGATATGATACCGGATATAACGTAGCCATTTTCAGAAAGCCTATCCTCGAGGCATTTATCGCAGAACACTTTGCCCACAACCAAGATCGATGAGGCCTTCCCTTGGCTTGCATAAGTTGTCGCAGCAGCCAAAGCCAAGTAGCTCAAGAGGAAAGCTAGAACAGAAATTGATGTTGCAGGATTTTCAATGAACGCCATGATAGATGAAGATACTCAATATGTGTTTAATTATGTTGTTTGTGCAGGAGGACTGGGTTATATATAGAGTGGCATATTGGATTGTGCAGGAGGACTGGGTTATATATGGAGTGGCAAATTGGATTCCGCATTCGGCGCATTGGTCGCTCAACAGTCCATGTAAAACAAATACGAGAACAGTTGGGCAGCACATACCTAATTTCCTATTTATTGGTTGGTTACCAACCGAGCCAAATCATTCATATAGCACAGAAAAATGACATGAAACTACGCGTCGTATCTTCCTGTACTATAACCGATCTTTCCATCCTATCCCACGTTGCCCGGCCAAAGCTTCATTGCGTAACGAAATTTGCCCGTTTGCTGATTGACGGCTTGTATAACACCATTGCAGATGGGTTTGTTGTACCGCGGACGACTAGATCACTCAGAATTCAGACTGGGAATTCGAAGAGTAAACTTATGATTTTGCTATTAATTTATTTTATATAAAAGAATTGGAATATTAACAGATCAAGTAACTTAAGATTTTATTATTAATTTATTTAATATAAAATAATAGAAATTCAAAGGAACATATGTCAAGGTTAGGAATTTCAAATATAAAGCCACCAACGGTTTCTGCAACTCTCATGTCGGTTTTATCATTTTTAAGTTTCAAGTACTTTTTTATTATTATTTATTATTTATATTGAACGCATCTTTTTTTAACTTAGTGTTTTTTCCAATAATTGTCCACCTCACAGATTGGTCAATCAACACCACTCCAACGCTAATTGTTTCATATTTAAATGCCCATGTCACAGAACATGTTGTTTCAGTACGCGTCTTCCTATTTATTGTCTTTTCGACATGATTTCGCCTTCAAACTGGGTACCAAAATTGATTCATATGTTTTTGAATAAGACTAATTCTATTTATATGATACAAGAAGAGATTACAATTAAGAGTGATAAGAAGTGAGCCAATCGAAAATGATAAACTATCAACCTTAGTCTCGAAGAGTGAACATGAAACAAACAGAAGAGCACTGAAGTTAGGTTTTAGAGACTAAAGAAGGTAGAAGTTGGGTTCTACCAAGATTGGGCAGAATTGGGCAAGGTAGAATCCTCCATATGAAATTTTTTTTCCTTTCTTTTTGTTGACTTTGACCCATCCAACTTGGTGCGGATGGGCTAGGACCACTTGTAGATTGTTGTCGACTATAGGAGGAGTCTCCTTATCTGTGTCGGAAGAGGAGGACTCATGGGTACAATTCTGAGCAGTCGTAGTGACAGGGGGATCCTCACGGACCTCAGAGGAGGGGTCTTTCATCTGCTTTGCCTACTCCATTTCTGCATCAATCTCCTCTTCATCTGAGCTCGAGGGTTCAACGTCGTCTATTGAAGGTGGATAACATGGTATCCATCTTTTGGGTTTTGGTTTGCGGATATTTTTCTTTTTTGGTCAAGGAGCGAGGGGCGGGTTTTTTGAAGGTGACCTGTTTGGTGACAATGGCGACAACGGAAGGAAGTGTTCTCCTAATCCAGAATCGGTGCCCACAATAAATTGCCAATCTTGAGATTCATTTGATCAGGCAACCCTTTACTTATATCTATTTTAACACATATTCCGCCATGTGTGTAAAGTCCCCAGTATTCCCGAAAGGGATCTGTTGTCAGATATCGGCCCAGGGCATGTCCTATACCTTGAAAGATTGAAGGGTGCCATAAGTGAGCAGGTAAGTTGGGAAGCTTGACCCAGACTGGGATCTTGGTGATGATAGCCATAGAGGGGTCGAAATCTAGGAACCAGGGTGTAAGGAATAATCCTACTGCTTCCCAGAACCACGAACCTTCAGTTACAACCCTTTGGTAGTCCTTGCCATGATCGAACACTACAATAAAGAAGCCTTTTGAGCATAATATGACCGTGCAGTTGTGGGTCCACTTGGCGTAGATCCAGTCGTAGATATCCTTTGTGTGAGGCCAGAGTCCATTGAATCTGCAGATGATGGTAGCTTCTGCATATTTTTGGAGCTGATCTGCCAGCTCTAGATGGGAAATCCCTATGGATGGAACCTCCTCCAACCTGTCAACCAGAAAAGGTTTGGGGGTTGCAGGGGCTTGAGCTTCTTTCTTGGGTTGTGCATGTACAACATTCTTGTAAGAGAACGTTGGTGTAGATGAAGAGTGCCTCGCACCTCCCCCTCTCAAACGAAGGGTTAAAATTATAGTAGCGTCTCTCTCAATGTTATAAGATGAAAGGGGAAAAGAGACATCGAGTTGTTTACCTCCATATAAAAGTCTTTGAAGAGATGAGGGAATCCCTAGTCTGTGCTCCAGGGCATGCAGGAGTTTCTGCACTGTATCCATTGAGCGAACCCATAACATCATGGATCTGCCTATGAGGAGTGAGATCTGGATTTGAAAGGCAGGAGAGGGTAGATCTAGGAAACACGGGCTGCCGAGATGCGATGCAGAGCCCAGATTGAAGGTCCTTGCTCAATCTCTGCATTCCCTGACCTTTTCTATATTCCAGTAACAATCCTGTGAGCAAGGGCTACTAAAATGTTTTCGATCTGAGGTATCACGTTGAATCCAAGCATCTTTCCGAAGATACGAGGGGCCGAGGGCCGTCTTTTCTCTACTTTCCAGGCTGCATGGGTTCTGTCATTGAGGAGGAGTCTTATCCAGGTGGTCTTCGCCAATATTGTGTTTTGCAGTGCTCCAAAAACATGTGCGCAGACCCTTTTCCCTCGGATGCCTGCTCGCAGGAACAGGGACGAATGCAGGATCAATCGGGAGCGATGGCGTGGCTAGCATCCTTTGGACGCTTGGATCATCAAATCGATGTGATGACTTGACGGCGGCGGAGGGAAGGGGCTCCATAGCAGGGGCGTTAGGGTTCTGATTCAAACTCATTGAGTTTTTCAATTTTATTGATCAAATTTATTCATATGATATGTAGAAAACAAATGTATACTTAAATTTATATATTCGAAAAACAAATCTATACTTAAATTTATATATTCTAAATTTCTTGTGAAATGGTATTATCAAAAATTTCATAATCATTTAACCAATAAAATAAAATCAACAAAGAACAATGAACCATTCAAATAAGAAGTTAAACACAAATTTTTACGTGGAAAGTCATGTGATAGAAAACCATAAGTGTTCTTTTTATTATAGTGTAAATGCAATCCATAACCTCAATTTACATTATCTTGTGCATGACACCAACTTATAGGAGGCATTGCTCATAATGGGGTAGTAGCACCCCAACATGAGGTACATGTGCCCAAAAATTTTATTTAATTTTATTTTGGGTATGAGTATGATCCAGAAGCATCGTCTTTTGGGATGGGTAGTAGTATCTCTATATGAGGTACATGTAGTGCCCAACAATTTAATTTATTTTATTTTGGGTATGAGTATGGCCCAGAAGCATTGTTTTTTGGGATTAAAAGTGGCGGAACTACTATGCTTTGGGAATATTTATGGAAGAAATCATTCAAACTAGGTGAAAAAATAGATTTAGAAATAATGCACTAATAGATGACATCCAAGGCTTAATCACAATTATACATTATTGGACATAGGATGATCCTAACTCATGTTGGTGCTAATGGATCCCATCTGAGACTTTACACCCTAAACTGGATGGTGAAGCATGGCACAATTTTTGGAGAAACTTGCAAAGTAGGTTTATTCCTTATTCATTACAAGAAGATAAACTATGATGGGGTACATTTCTAAAGGAACCTTTTCCATTCATGAAGCCTGCCACTTAGAAGTGGGTCATCAAACTCTAAAAAAGAAAAGAGATGTGGTCAAACATACAGAAAAAGATGTTTTCCCTAAGATCTCTATTTTTCTTTGGCTTCTGCTACAAAATAAGCCATTAAAAAGGGAAAAAATTCAAAAGAGGTATTATCAGGGGACATCTTGGTGTCCACTTTGTCTCCTTCATGTAGAATATCTATAGCATTTATTCAATACATGTGCCTTCTGAGTGGGCTTATGGTATATACTGGCATAATTTTTCATGTGTGTTGATAGGGACGGGCTGCAAATATTTCCAATGCTATTGTTTGCTGGCACTCCTAGGCATTCTCAAATGCCATTCTAAATCACATTTGGACCCTCTCGTCTGGCTTCCTCCTATGGGATATATGGAAATAAAAAACAGAAGAATTTCAAGGGCTCCTCCATCCCCTCGGCCTCCATTTGGAACTATGTTCCTTGCCGTATCAAAGAATAATTTCTTTGATGGGGCATCAAAAGGTAATTTCAGTCCATCGAGTTACAGTGGAAACATTTGAGATCATGGTGGTATCCCCCTATACATAATCTCTAGGTCCCTTAGAATTAACAACAACAATGTTATTGATCTTTTGGATCTCCACATGGGATTGGATATTGCCCAATCCCAAGGCATCACCAAGCTCCTGGTAGAATATGATTCCTATATTATCATAAATATTCTTTAGAAAATTTAGAATGACACTTAGATACATAAGGTGTCATCAATATGGTTGTTGAACACTCTTCTTGGTCACGTTTCTTCTGTCATTGCCCTAATTTTGTTTCTTATTCCAATACATGTTCATCAATCTACTAATAAAATAACAAACTTGCTAGCAAATTATGGGTGCTTAGATTCCTCTCCCCTAGTGTCATCCACTTGGAACCTTTTACCAGACTCCCCTCTTAAGGCCATGTGTTGGCAGTTCATTCAAAAAGACTTTCCAGTCTCATATGGGGTGACGGTAAGGAAAATGGGCGGCGGGTTGCCGCCATCCCATCTAGCCAATGGACTAGGCAACATGGAAACATTCCCTCATGAATAATTAATGGGACTAAACTACGACAAATGGACTACCATTCTATCTATTCCTACTATGGAGGCCAATAATTTCGAAACTAGCTATTATTCACCTAGTGTTTGTGTCATTCGAGAGATTTCTTGTGTGGTTATATTGTGAGAAAGGACCTTACCCATGGCTCAAAGCCTACATCTACATTTCGAGTTTTTTTTCTAGGTGATAAGACAAGGGGCATCCATGTTTGGAGCATGTAGGGAATGTGATGAGTTGAGCATGGAATTGTCTACTGTTCTACTCCAATGGAGGGTTCAACTATCACAAACTTACTTTCTTATCCCAAAATTTAACAATTCAGGAGTGTTGGTTTCCTCTTGGCTCAACATAAACACTTTGAAACTGGTAATATTGACTATCTATGTAGAATTGGTACTAGCCCAAGTTATTTGTTCTCCTGCAAGTTGGTCAACTCATCATTGACACTAGTGCTTGGACTTGTCACTTCTTATTTTATATTATCTCATTCACAACAACTTCCTTTAGGTGACCACCTAAGGTTTCTCATTTGCCTCTGCTTCCCTTCTTAACCCTCCCCTATTTTCCCATCCTTAGGCTCCCCGCGTCATCCACAACATGACCTCTCCATATTAAATTATCCTAATTGGTATCATTACCTGTTCCACCTTACGAGATGACATGACACAAGCCCTAATTTTAATGCATTTTGGTTTACTTCTGGTCTGGGTTTACTTTTTATCTTAACCCTTATGTTCTGCTAATGCAACGTGTGTATCTTTGTGGAGGTCCTTCTAGCTACAATGATTCTCTAATAGATACTTGACTTACGTGGCACTCCTCCCGATCCCTTGAATACTTAAGTTTGTTCTTCTCTTTGTGCAACATTTTCTGATACCTAGACTTTTCTTCCATGCCTCGTTAATGGGCACAAGTTAGGATAAGGCTCACATACTACCAAGAGCAGGCCCATAAGGGGAGTACACACATGAATCATCGTCTGAAGGATATTTCCTCCCACTTTCATGACCTCATGCAGGGAACCATTCATGAAGAGCTCACCCATGTTGAGGGGGAAGCTTCCACTCACATACTACCTCTCTCAAACATGAAGGTTCATACTGAATGTGTAGATTGGATTCTGGATACAGGGCATACAAGAGGTCGTTTCAATTAGTACATGCAAATAGTTGATCTCTACTAGCATATGGAATTTTGACTCAGGAGCACTCTCTTGGACCGGTACAAGCATCGCGTGGATATTCTCCATTCTCTTTCCCTGGAGCATTTGCATCACATTTTGAGGGACTTAAATGGAATAAGGTGCAATTTGAACAACATCTCGACATTGCCTCCTTCGCAAGAGGAACTTTTGAAGATACTAAACAACCCATCCAGGTAATTGTTTCAAACTTTGACCCCTTTTCCTAATTTCTAACATATTTATACTTCATGGCTCTTTTATTAATGATACTTTTCTACATTGTTGCGAGTTTCTCAATTTTTGTATGCTAAATTTTGTATCTCTATCTCTTCTATTACAAAAGAGAGTTAATTTTTTGGTTTGATCAAGTCTCTTTAGAGAGAAATATCTTCACTTTTCAATTTATTTGGTTATTTCCAATTTTAAAAACGATATAATTTACTTGATTTAAATTAATTAAAATTAATAAAATACAACGCACTAATATTATAATATTAAACTTCAAACATATCCCTTAACTGACATTTTCATTAATGATTACTTTCAAGTTTAGAGGTAGAAATCTCATTGTATTAAAATTATTATAGGATTGTTTTATATGATTTCCCAAATAATGATATCATTACTTTTATTTTCGTGGATGGTTTCTAGCACACGTATTTATATTTTCATTTTCACCCTTATTTAGCTTAACTTGAAGGACCTTGAATTTATAGGATACAGCGAAAGTGAGATAGGTTTAAAATGTTGGAGTTTTAGTTAATTTTATGGAAATATGTAAGTTAAAATGTTTGGATATATTTTATAAAAATATTTAAAATATTTATTAATTTTTCAAAATAAAATAATTTTTTTTTATTTTAAAATTTAAATAAATGAATAAAATAAAAATTAAAAATTTAATTTTAGAAAATAATTTAATTCTAAATTTTAATTTTTATAAATTTCAAAAATACTTAAAAACTAATCTAACTTATTAAATTGTAAGTATATTAAAATTAAAAACTAACCAAACTAATTAAATTACATGTATATTATAATTAATGGATTAACATATATTTACTAAAAAATAATTTAACGAACCAAATCCTGTGGTTTCTTGTTGCAAGATGGTGTATTATGTACTATATATTATTATGCGTTTATTTTTATTTTATTTTTATATTATATATATATATATATATATATATATATATATAAATTTTAATATTAGATATATTAGAAGTATTAATATAGAGTTGTTTTAGTATGGATTTACTAAATATAAAGAGGAATCAAATTTATTAATAGAGTGTAAATTTGAAAAAAGATTTGTATCTCAAAAAAATTAACACACACTGTGTAACTTTTTATTATTTAAATTGTATTGTTGAATGCATAAATGGATCAAATGCATTGAAAGACTTCAACACTTCTGTAGACTACATAACCTAAACTTGCAATTCTAACAAGCCTTTGCTAAATTTCAATCAAAATTTATCAAAAAACTATACTTAAAGAATGGTAGAAATGAAAAATAATATGAGTATTTGAAATGTTGTATTTTAACCTCAAGAAATCATTATATTTAATATATATATATATATATATATATATATGAATATCTCACATTCAAATTATGTTATTTAATATGGATATTGAAATATTTATGACTCTTATTCAAAGTGATTTTTTTTACCTTTTATTGAGAATATGAATTGTAATATTAAGAATAAACAACCAAATATTAATAATTAACCATATATGTTTATTCATTTCTATTTTTATTATAGTCCGTATTTTTTTTTTTAATTTAAAATAAATTAATATATGTTTATTCATTTCTATTTTTATTATAATCTATATGGTTTTTTTTTTAAATTTGAAAAGTAACATATACCCACTTAAAAGTAAATATGAACATAATCACACATAACCCTCCCCCTAAACTACCAACATTGATCTATCTTAACTATGGATCTAACATGAACCTAGAGAGATCAAATTTCTTCACGTACAAACTTTTTTAAAGTGCAAAATACAATGTTTGGTAAATAGAGTATATATAAGACCAAATACAAATTTTAACCATAATTGATTAAAAGAAATTATATATAGATATATATAAAGTTAATATCAACATAAATTAGTTAACATAGATCTTCAAAGAGTTTATTTAAATTTTGTGTTGAAATATTTTTGAAAAGTATAAGATTTAAACAATTCAATCACACATTTTTATACTTCTAATTAATTTACAACATATTCATTTTACGACATTGAAAGAGAAATAAATAAACTTACACATCCCTTTATACTGGACCATAAAATAAACCTATTAGCTCAATAAAATATGCAAATCAACACAACCATATAAATTTATTTATAAAAGTATATTTATAAAGATAATATTTTATTACACAAAATTCTTAATTATTATATATATTTCAAGTATATTGGGAACAATTAGGTTACAATTTTTCGGAGCGTAATTTGTGTGTCATGTGATTGAGTGCGTTGATGTGGTACAATTAGATGAGAGACGGTGCTTGGGTATATTTAAGGTACAAATGAGATGTTAAGATACTAGTTTAATTTTTTATTTTATTTTAATAATATTTTTAGATATAAGTTTTTTAATATTTAATATGAAAATAAAAAATAAAAAAAATTAATTGGATATGGAAGTTTTTTTTTTTTTTTAAATTAGGCTACTTCTATTATATCATACACGTCAAAATATTACAATTCTCGTTCTCTAGAGTTGGCAGACCAATTTTGGAGGGAAGTATCAAAAGAAAAATAGCAAAATAGGGGCTGCCCCAGGTGGGGAAACTAGCCCAAGAGTAGAGAGGATTATGAGTTGCCCAAAGCGGGAAACCAACTTGACAAGTTATAAGACTGATACCAAACCATAACAGTAAATAGTTCCAAAACATAGGAAAACTAGAAAACATGAGAAGATAACTGGAAAAATATGCGAGTACCCAGCAATTAGGTGGATGGTGAGCTTTCATTATTTTCTGGAGGGTTGGGTGGCTCTTCCACAATCGTGCAAGCATAAAGTGACTCGTCCTCCTCCTTCTTGGACTCATGGGTAGTTGATGGAGGGAGAAACAACACTTGGGCATCTGGAAAAATGGAGAAGGCTGCATGAGTGTTGGCACCGACGTCCTTTCCGGCTTCGTCCGAGCTTGAGCCTGTACTACTGCTTAAGCCATGACCACTATTGGAAGCGCTCTGCATAGGTGGCGCCTTCATTTTGCGAGGAGAGAAGACTGGAATAGACTGCATGGCGGATTTACGAGGCCATTTTTTGGGTCGAAGGCTTAAGGATTCAGGCGGAGGACTAGGGAGATGGAGGGATAGATGGTCGGTGAGGTTGACAGGGTCGAGCAGGTCCAAATCCTCCCAACCCATAAAAAGATTCACCACCTTGCCTGCGGCAGTCGAGGAAGGAGGCCTAGAGGGGAGACCTCACCCACCAGCTCTGTGGCACCACATATTATGTCGTCTCGGCATGGCAAGCAAATGATAGGAGGACAAAGGGGATGAGGTGACCTTTGGAGCAACCGAAGTGCTAGACTTCATGGAGAAGCAGTCACAGAGAAACGAAACAGAGCAGAGGGGCTGAGGTGTGACTGAGTCGCCAGAAGCAACTACAAAGAGCTGAAGGGAAAGAAGAATGGAGGAGGGTGGAGTGGGGGTGGAGAATTTAACGTCCATGGGAGTAGGCCAAGGTCGGACGAGCAGAATTAATGAGTAGCAATCGAAGGAAGTCGAAAGGAAGCTGGTGGGGGTGGCGAATAAATGAGCCATGCTCCAACATTTATCATGGGTTGGGCTACCATGTGCAATCGCGTGGGGAGGATAGGTGCCCTACCACATGAAGCCTAAGTGGCAATCCTTCTCAGCATCTAACACCCGCATCTGAGAGTCAGAGATATTTGAGCACCAAAAGAGTCCATTCATTACTGAGAACTTCATCATCAAGAGTATGGAGCTGACTGTGGTGAGAGAAGCATCGTGAGTAACTCCTTTATTGGCCAGTAGATCCTCGACAACATTAGCAACTCTTTTGATATGTTTGAAAGTGACTACAGTGTGGCGAAGGAGCCATTTCTGGAGGAGCTTGAAGCAAGCCACTAGTATCCAACTCAGAGAATTTAGAGGCTGAGGATCCCGACTGGAGGTGATCGACAATTTCGATGATGATTTGGGAGTCTCCTTAAATTTAAAAGGGAAATAAATTGTTCTCCTACGCTAGTAGGAGGCCTTGAAATAGTCCTTCTAACTCAACAGAGTTGTTGGTGTCCCATCCAATGGAGCCGAAGTAGATCAAAAGGGCATCTCTAACCTAATTTATTAATATCCCACCAAAACCGACATTTTTTGGATTTTCTTTTGAGGTGCCATCAAAATTGAGTTTGAAGAGGCCGAGAGGAGAGGCATACCAAGTACGGGGAGAGTTGGGGGAATGGTTTGAAGGGGGCTCAATGATCGGATGAGAGTGAAGGGATAGTTTCCAATTGGTCCATATGATTTTTTTCAGGGGATGGGAGGGGAAACCAGAGTCTTTCCAACTAATCAACGCAAAGTATTATGATCTCGGTGGATATAGGAGGCCACCCACCTATTCCATTTGGACCGGCACCATCAATTCTTGCAGCTTTTCACATTCAGCACAACTTACTATTTTTAGCAAGTTTTCAGGTCCTCCACTCCATGAGCCGTTTTGGGGCCTTAATGATCCAGGTGGATATTGGTGGCCACCCACCTATTCCATTTTAACCCCCACCACCAGTTCTTTCAATTTTTAAGTTGTAGCACAACTTACTATTTTTAGCAGTTTTTCGAGTCCTGAACTTCCGGAGCTGTTTTGAGGCACTAAACGACAATTTTTGGGCATCGTTCCATATAGAGAGGAGGAGAGAAGAATCGATAGAGATATGGAGTCGGAGGGGGAGAGATGTAGGAAATAAGAAATATAGAGAGTGAGAAGTGGAGAGAGAGAAGGAGTGACACAGAGAGACCGTGTATGTTTGGGGTTGAGATAAAGAGACAAATAAGGAGAGATGGAGATAAGGGGGGGAGAAGGAGATATAAGGAGAGAGGGAGGGATATAGTAACATAGTTGGTGGGTGAAGAGAGAGAGAGGGATAGAGAGATGGGAGAGAAAGGGAAAGAGAGGAAGGAAGAGAGAGGATGTGAGAGAGTGGAGAGAGGGAGGAAAAGAGAGATGGACTTGGAGGGGGATGGAGAGGGAGGTAAGAAGAATGAAATAGAGAGAGAAAGGTGGAGAGAGATATAGAGAGTGAGTGATAATAAAGATGGAGAGAAAGGGAGAGAGGACAAAAGGAGGAAAGAGAGATATTAGCAGGGGAGAGGGAGAGAAGGGGAAGATAGAGATATAGATGGAAGGTGAAGAGAGGGAAGAAGAGGGAGATGGGGAGAGGAGGGGATTGAAAAATAGATTGATATATATGGAGTGCTAGAGTGTGTGTGTTTAGGGGGGTTAGATAGAGAGACAAAAAAGAAGAGATGGAGGGGGATATAGATATGGATGCAGGGTGGAGAGAGGGAAGAATATTTCTCACACTAGATGGATTGATATAAGTGGAGATGGTGATTTATAATCCTATTTTATTATTTTCACTATATGAATCAATTTTAGTGTAGATATTTATTTCTAATGATATTTGATTACTTGCACTAGTTGCATTGATTTGAGTGTAGGTGGTGATTTCTAATAAAATTTGATTGCTTGCACTGAATTTGTTGATTTCAATTTAGATGTCGATTTATAATTATATTTGATTACTGGCACTAGATGAATTGATTTCAATGTAGATGATTTCTAATCCTATTTGATTATTTGCACTAAATGCATTGATTTCAGTGTAGATGGAAATTTCTAATACTATTTGATTTCTTTGAGTAAATGCATTGATTTTAGTGTAGATGTTGGTTTCTAGAGAGAGAGAGTGAGTGATAAGGAAAATGGAGAGAGAGGGAGAGAGGAAAAAAGGAGGAAAGAGAGATATTATTGGGGGAGAGGGAGAGAAGGGGAAGATAGAGATATAGATGGAAGGTGAAGAGAGGGAAGAAGAGAGAGACGGGGAGAGGGAGTGATTTACAAAGAGATTGATATATATGGAGTGTGAGAGCGCGTGTGTTTATGGGGGTGAGATAGAGAGACAAAAAGGAATAGATGGAGGGGGATATAGATATGGATGGATGGTGGAGAGAGGGAGGAATATTTCTTGCACTATATGGATTGATATAAGTGGAGATGGTGATTTCTAATCCTATTTGATTATTTTCACTAGATGCATCGATTTTAGTGTAGATATTTATTTCTAATGATATTTTATTACTTGCACTAGATGCATTGATTTCAGTGTAGGTGGTGATTTCTAATACAATTTGATTGTTTGCACTGAATGTGTTGATTTCAATTTAGATGTCGATTTATAATTATATTTGATGACTTGCACTAGATGAATTGATTTCAATGTAGATGATTTCTAATCCTATTTGATTGTTTTCACTAAATGCATTGGTTTAAGTGTAGATGGATATTTCTAATCCTATTTGATTTCTTTGAGTAAATGGATTTATTTCAGTGTAGATGTTGGTTTCTAGAGAGAGAGTGAGTGATAAGAAAGATGGAGAGAGAGGGAGAGAGGAAAAAAGGAGGAAAGAGAGATATTAGCGGGTGAGAGGGAGAGAAGGGGAAGATAGAGATATAGATGGAAGGTGAAGAGAGGTAGGAAGAGAGAGATGGGGAGAGGGGGTGATTGGCAAATAGAATGATATATATGGAGTGAGAGAGCGTGTGTATTTAGGGGAGTGAGATAGAGAGACAAAAAACAAGAGATGGAGGGGGATATAGATATGGATGGAGGGTGGAGAAAGGGAAGAATATTTCTTTCACTATATGGATTGATTTAAGTGGAGATGGTGATTTATAATCCTATTTTATTATTTGCACTAGATGCATCAATTTTAGTGTATATATTTATTTCTAATGATATTTGATTACTTGCACTAGATGCATTGATTTTAGTGTAGGTGGTGATTTCTAATACTATTTGATTGCTTGCACTAGATGTGTTGATTTCAATTTAGACTTCGATTTATAATTATATTTGATTGCTTGCACTAGATGCATTGATTTCAATGTAGATTATTTCTAATCCTCTTTGATTCTTTGCACTAAATGCATTGATTTCAGTGTATACGGTGATTTCTAATCCTATTTGATTTCTTTGAGTAAATGCATTGATTTTAGTGTAGATGTTGGTTTCTAATCTTATTTGATTTATTGCATTAGGTGCATTGATTTCAATGTAGAAGTTATTTTCTAATCTTATTTGATTGCTTGCATTAAATGCATTGATTTCAATGTATATGTTGATTTATGATTTGATGTAATTGGATATATGATGGTACATTAATTTTAAAGTGATTGGAGTAACAATATGCATTGATTTTAGTGTAAGCACAAAAAGTTATTGACAATTTACATTGATTTTTGTGTTATAGTAATTTAAACTATTAATATTGGAGAGCAAGAGAGACAAGGTATCATGTTTACTACAAAATCTCGAACTAAAGATTTAAATGGTTTACGATTTAAATTTTCTTTTTTCATATAATTGATATGAAAAGATAACAAAACGAACAAGGGTGGCAATAAGAATAGTAGAAGAAAATAGTTTGAGATTGATCACAATGAAGACTATTTGTAATATGAGTACATTATTATTATTCACATTTTCTATCTTTCAACACTGTTATTTTCACTTTGCATTCAAAAAATATATTTCATCATTTTTCATCATTATAGTTATTAACAATATTTATCATCTCAACGAACCGAGGTAACTAAGAAAATTTAAAATTAAAATGACCAAGTTAATCTCATAAATATTTAGCATATTTAAAATGATTATATTAATATTTGATATATTTACATATTATTGTTAAAATTAATCTTATCTTCGATAGATTCTCCTTGGTAGCACACGACTGAAACCAGCCTAGATCCATCTTAACTTTGGATCTATCAAGTGCCAAGAGGGATCAAATCTCTCTACGAGGAAAAGTTTGCACCTCGAGAGATTTGATCCCTCTCGACGCTTGATAGATCCGGAGTTAATATGGATCTAGGCTAGTTGGTTTGACAACTATATAAAAACCATAAAAAGAAAAACTTGGTATTATAATAATGAGAGAGTTCTAAAAAAATTGGGAATCAATAAAATTACAATGTTTCACGTTTTTTTTTAAGAATAATAATATTACAATGTTTTAACGGTCAGTCAAAAGGTTTCAGGAGTGATTATTTCTTCTGTTGTCCACCTAAAGTGCCATTTCACCCTTTCGTTACCTCAAAACTTCATACTCTTTTGGTGTCCTTGAGCTTAAATTTAATCGATGGAAAGAATGCTCTCAGGTGCCCCTTGATATTATCTTGGAAGTGGGAGGATCAAAGGAGTAGGAACATGTTGGTTGTGACACTAATTGTGGTGTTTGGTTGAAGGAAAGTTCGCTAGTGGAATATTTGGTTAGATGAGTCAAGCGCTGGGAAGACCCATAAATCACGTGACCACCTAAGACCCATAAAGCGCTGGGAAGGCACTGGATTGTTATCCAAAGAATATTTTATATGGCTATGAAAATGTGTGAGACCTCAAGGAAGCATTGGGAAATAGTTATGTTAGAGATTTAGGCAAAACATAAGTGCCTTAGTTTTCTTTTTAATTAAGAAGGCACTAGATTATTATCCAAAGAATATTTTATATGGCTATTAAAAAGTGTGAAACCTCGAGGAAGCATTGGGAAAATAATTAGGTTAGAGATTTAAAGGCAAAATAAGAAGAAGATGAAAGCTAGATTAGAAATATATATATATATATATATATATATATATATATATATATATATATATATATATATATATATATATATATATATATATATATAGTAGTTTTGAAATTAGGGTTTTTTTTTTTTTTAAAGGAACTGCACTCTTGGTGCTTTTATCACGCTGCCCCTTCCATGTATTACCACACTGGACGGTAAAGCAACAGCCTCCTAATTGAAAATAACAGTAATCGTTTAGTGTTCGACAGTTCATCCACCTTGAAGTCAATGCCACAAGTGAAAGCCATAAAAAAAGTTCCTATCTAGAACAAATAAGTAAAAAAGTTCCAATCTAGAACAAATAAGTAGGCTAATTATCCCAAATCGACAGATTTTTGCCAATTTACACAAACAGTGAAATCCATAAAAAATAGTTCCAATCTAGAACAAATAAGTAAAAAAGTACCAATCTAGAACAAATAAGTAGGCTAATTATCCCAAATCGACAGATTTTCGCCAATTTACACAAACAGTGAAAGATTATTCTAGTTTTTTTTTCTTTTACTATTTACATTTTTGCTTAGGGAAAACATAATTAGGCAAAATTTTATTGATTTTCACATACATGTCAAAATATTTTTGAGAAGTTGGATGATATAAATAGGAGGGAAAGGAACATATTTGAGATGACAGTGGATGATAAATTCCAGTGTGTTAATGGTGTTTTTGGTGTCTTGTCAATTCAAATAACATAAATTGATGGAATTTAGATGACAAATTTCACAGATTTGCTTTCTTTGAGGAACGTGCTTCAATATCCATACATTTTGAGTTTTTGGAATATGGTGAGAGGGAATTTTGGTGAGGCAGTTATATTGTGAATCGTTTTTAGTTTTTATGGATTGCATGAAAAAGAAAAATAGAATATTAATTTTGAGAATTTTGAAGTGTTTTTGAAATTTTAATGTGTCAAATGAAATTTATGTATTTATGTATTAGTATCCAGAAAATATTTCCTTTTAATTAGGTAGGTTGGTGTTTAACATATTGTAGGAACTACATAATGAAAGATATAAAATCTATCTATTCAAACAACTCTTTAGAAATGATTAGTAACTTTCTTAATGAATATTGAAACAATGATGTTTTTTTTTTCCTGTTTCCAATGAAGCATGCTATTTTTTGATAAAACTAACTAAAAGCACTCATATATTACACACAAAAGTTGTATGCTAACAACACACACCCATATTACATTCAGATTACTCTATTAAATAGAGTTTTTGATGCAGGGGCATGAGGCTTAGAGACAAAGGCTTCATTATTTATTTCAAAAATCCAAAAAACGTTACAAGAAAAGGTGTTGGTACCTTTAGCTGTCAATTTACAGTTGAACTAGATAGGGTTGAACTAGTATTTAGGAAGATTAAGCAGATTTAGATTAGATTCAGTATATTTAGCCTTCAGTTAATAGATTTAAGGAATATGTTATGTAATTAGGATTTTATCTAAATTTGAAGAATTCGACGCTCAAAGAGAGGTCGACTGTTATGTAAAAACCTATAAATGTAACCTATGAGAAGGAGGAAATCGAATTTGGATGACAGAAGATTTAATTGAGAGGGTTTCACCTCTGTTTTAGTCAATTTGCAGAATTTGTTTATCTGTTGTTTCTTGGAAAATTCCCGGAGGGTTTCATCTTTCCGAAAATCCATTCGATTCATGTTTCTGTGTAGAATTTGAATGTAAATTAGTTTCTATGTAAAATGGTTCAGAGGAATCGAGGAATTATGGTTCTTTGGTTGAGATTGGTTATCCGATAATCAATCTATGTTTATTTAGTTTGTAGCGGAAAAGGAGGGTTTCAGAGGAGTTGAAGACAAAACAAGGAAAATAAGAGAAATTCCGTGTTTAAACGCTTTTGAAACAAAATTTTGTAATCAAGCGATTTTGGAAAAAAACCACTTGTTGTTGTCACACAGCTTTTGGCGTGCGAGCAGTTTTAATTCAATTGAACACGATCGTATAGTATCGCGACACGTCACTAGCGCAATACCACCTATTTCGCGTTGCTTTTGGATGATAAAGTACAGGGGCTAATTCTATGTGATAACCGTCAGATCGGGATCGTCGGAGATCCAACGGTGTTCACATGGATAGTTGCGTGGAGGTTTAAAAAGGTATGGACCTAATGGAGTAATGCAATAGAGTTTTATTAAGAGTTTGAAATCCGGAAATGTGATGCCGAAAGGTTTAAAACATTGTTTTAACAGTCAATTATAATGTTTCTGAAGGGGTTTAAACATTGTTTTGAAAGCTTTAAACATTGGTTAAAGTGCATCATAATTTTTTAAAAGAATAAGAGAACTTTGATTCCGAATGTTATAAAAGTGATTTATAACATTTCCAAAGGGTAAAAGGACTTTAGCTTTTGTGGTGATTTTATTAATTTGATCAAACAAACTTAATAAAGTTTGATGACCGAGAATGGAAATGAAGACCGAGAACTAATTCCTCCTAAATTAGAAAACATTGTAACAAAGTTTGAGCAGCTCTCCTTAACGCTTGCACCCACACTGCCATCATTTGTGGTATCAGAGCAGTCTTTGGAGCATTTTTGAGATACTAAACAAGCTTCCAAAAGTTAGAAAAATAAATCCAACATGGTTGTCAGAATTGGTAGAGGAGGTGGTGCTTGTAGAAGAAGAGGTAGACCAGTTGCAAATGTTGAAGTACTAGAAACTATGCCACAGATTCAAGCCAGATTGGAAGCAATTAAAGTAGGACAACAGAGAGATCCTGAAGATGTCAGTGAACTTGAAGCTGAAGAAGAAGAAGAAAATGTTGAGCTTACTCCTGATTTGAGATTCTTTAAAACAGTTTTAGGATCTACATCCAAGCCTAGACTTGAAGTATCAACTTTTGCAGGAGGATTGAATCCAGAAGAGTTGATAGACTGGATCAATGAAATGAATAAATTTTTTGATTATGAAGAGATGAGTGAAGAAAAGAGAGTTAAGTTTGTTGTCACAAGGTTGAAAGGACATGCAGCACTTTGGTGGGATGGAGTGCAAGTAGAAAGAAAGAGAGTTGGTAAGCAGCCAATCAAGAATTGGAACAGAATGGTAGCAAAGTTGAGAGGTAAGTTTTTTCCTAGTGATTATCAGCTTTCATTTTTTAAACAAATGCAGAATCTTAGACAGAGATTAATGACAGTAAAAGAATACACACAAGAATTTTACAAAGTGAGCATAAGAGTAGGACAAATTCAAGATATAGCAGAGAAGATTTCCAGGTACATAAATAGTCTCAGAATGGAGATTCAAGATGAGATAAGTATATTGTCTCCTAAAAAAGTAGAAGAGGCTTATGAAATGGCCTTAAAAGCCGAAGAAAAACTCCTAAGAAAGCAATTTGCCAAAGGAAGAGGTACTTTCTGAGGAAGAGGAAGTCAAGGTGGTAGAGGAACATCTACAGCACCAAGAGATGGAGCTAGCAAAAACTCACCTCAGTATGCACCCACAGAAGGTGATACAAGTGGCAAAAGGAATCCTTACAGAGGAAGAGGAGGCAGAAATAGAGGAAGAGAAGTCAGTTGTTACAGATGTAACAAATTAGGACATAGAGCCTATGAGTGTACAGATAATGTGGGGACAAATAAGAGGAATGCAATTGTTGCTCAGACTGAAGAAGAAGCGTCAAATTTGCCTGTAACAGAGAAAGAAAATGTGCCAGAAAAAGAAGAATCTTTGGTGGTTAACAAGGTTTTGTTAAAACAAACAAAGGAAGTTGCTGAACTAACACAGAGAAAGACTTTGTTCAGAAATGTATGCAAAGTTCAAGGGAAATGATGTAAATTGGTAATTGATAGTGGCAGTATAGATAATTTGGTCTCTACAGAGGTGATATAGAAGTTGAAATTTAAGACAAGGTAACATCCAACACCCTAGAAGGTGTCATGGATTCAGAAGGGACATCAGCTAATAGTAAAGGAACAATGTGAAATATAATTGCAAATGGGTAGTTACAAAGATAAAATCATGTGTGATGTGATGCCTATGGATGTGTGTCACATATTGTTGGGTAGACCTTGGCAGTATGATAGAGCAAGACTACATAATGGAAAGAGAAACACTTACAAGTTTTTCAAAGATGGTATGAATCAAACATTGTTACCTATGGAAGAAGAAGATGCATCTAGCAAAAAGTTTGATCCAAAGGCTTTACTTTTGAGTGGAAAATAATACTTGCAGCATATTGAAGATGATGAGGTAAATTTTTCTTTAGTTTTCAAACCTAAGGTAGTATTTACTTCTACTAAAATTTCTAATTTTCCAGTTGAAATTCAAGAAATTTTGGGGAGTTATTGTGATATTATTGTGGATGATTTGCCTGATGAATTACCACGTGTAAGAAGAATCGGCCATTAGATAGATTTGATTTCAGGATCAAATTTGCCAAACAAAGTAGCTTACAAAATGACTCCTACAAAAAATGAAGAAATCAGAAAGCAAGTGCAGGAATTGGCTGATAAAGGTTTGATCAGAGAAAGTTTGAGTCCTTGTGCAGTACCTACAGTATTAAGTCCGAAGAAAGATGGAGGTTGGAGAATGTGCACTGATTCAAGAGCAATTAACAAGATAACAATCAGGTATAGATTTCCTTTACCTAGAATTGAGGATTTGATGGATTGTTTCAGTGGAGCAAGATATTTTTCAAAACTAGATTTGAAAAGTGGGTATCATAAAATTAGGATACGGGAAGGAGATGAATGGAAAAGAACCTTTAAAACAAATGAGGGATTATATGAATGGATTGGTTTATCAAATGCACCTAGCACATTTATGAGGCTTATGAATGAAGTATTGAAGGAATTTATTGGTAAATTAGCAATAGCATATCTGGATGATATATTAATTTACAACAAAACAAAAGAAGAACACTTGAGACATCTTAATTATGTCTTAAGGAAGTTACATCAAGAGAAGTTACTGGTAAATTTAAATAAATGTTCATTCATGAAAGAAGAATTGGTATATCTAGGTTTTGTTGTTTCTGCTGAAGGATTAAAAATGGATCTAGAGAAGATGAAGGCAATTGTGGAGTGGCCTTCACCTAAAAATGTTTTTGAGGTAAGAAGTTTTCATGGTATTGCTAGTTTTTATAGAAAATTCATAAGGAATTTTAGTAAGATCAATGCACCTATCATTGAAACCATAAAGAAGGAAAAACAACCATTCAAGTGGACTGTTGAAGCTGAAAGGAATTTTCAGTTTTTGAAGCAAAAGATAACTGAGAAACCTGTCTTAGTTTTGCCTGATTTTAATAAACCATTTCAAGTAAAATGTGATGCCAGTGGGGAAGCTATTTGGGTTGTATTAAGTCAAGAAGATAAACCTGTAGCATATTTCAGTGAGAAGCTGAATGAGACAAGGAGGAAATACTCTTCTTATGACAAGCAATTTTATGCAATTGTACAGTCATTGAAGAAGTGGAGACATTATTTAATGTCTAAAGAATTTGTGCTATATTCAGATAATCATGCTTTACAGTATATTATGCAAAAACCTAAATTGAATAAAAAACATGCAAAATGGGTTGAATATCTTCAAAGTTTTAACTTTTTATTGAAGCATATAAGTGGTCAAGCAAAAAAGGTAGTTGATGCCTTGAGTAGGAAAAGCATTCTTGTTCAAGAAAGTCAAATTGAAGTGTTAGGTTTTGATTTTCTTAAAGAACTCTATAAGAAAGATTTGGATTTCAATGAAGCATTTGAAGCATGCTGTAATCCTATTTTAACAGACAGGAGTCAGTGGTTAGATTATTTCTTGCAAGAGGGTTTATTGTTCAAAAGAAATTAGTTGTGCATACCAAATTGTTCTATGAGAGAAAATTTAATCAGGGAGAAACATAGTGGTGGACCTGCTGGACATTTTGGTGTTGATAAGACTTATGAGCAACTAAGTCATTTTTATTTTTGGCCAAATATGAGATTTAAAGTGGAAAATTATGTGAAGAATTGTAAAATTTGTCAATATGCAAAAGGGAAAAGTCAAAATGCAGGTTTGTACATTCCATTAGTTATTCCAGACAGACCTTGGGATATGGTAAGTATGGATTTTGTTTTAGGATTTCCTAAGACACAGAGAGGGAATGATGCAATTTATGTTGTAGTTGACAGATTTTCAAAAATGGCACATTTTATTCTATGTTATAAAACTAGTGATGCTACTCATATTGCCAATTTGTTTTTCAAGGAGATTGTCAGATTACAAGGGTTACCTAAAAGTATTGTTTCTGATAGAGACACCAGATTTGTTGATAATTTTTGAAGGACATTGTGGAAGAAGCTTGGTACTAAACTAAGTTTCAGCTCAGCTTATCACCCTCAGACAGATGGGCAGACTGAAGTAGTGAACAGAAGTTTGGGTAATATTTTGAGAAGTCTTGCAGGGGAACATCCTAAACAATGGGATCATATTTTACCACAAGCAGAGTATGCATATAATGATTCACCTAACAGTAGTATAGGACAGAGTCCATTCCATATAGTTTATGGAATGCACCCAAGAGGATCATCTGAATTGAGGAACTTGGGAAAAGCAGAAATGAGAAGTGTTGAAGGAGAAGAGTTTGCTTCAGAAATTCAAGCAATACATGAACAGGTAAAGCAGCAGCTACAAGACAGCAACATCAAGTACAATAACAGAGCATATTTGAGCAAAAGAGAAGTTAATTTTGAAGTTGGTGATTTGGTTTTAGCATACTTAAGAAAAGAAAGATTTCCAAAGAGGGAGTATAACAAGTTAAAATTCAAAAATATAGGACCATGTAGGATATTGAGAAATTTTTCTACAGATGCTTATGAAATTTAATTACCATCTAATATTGGAATATCTCCAATATTCAGTGTTGCTGAGTTGTACAGATATGAATATGGTGGCACAAATGACAAACCAGAAGACAGAGAACAGATTGACTGGGTAAAACAGTTACCCACAACAAAGAAATTATAGGCAGAGCGGATCCTAGACAAGAAAGTGTTTAAGAAGAATAGGGGACAGGAGTATTTTAAATATTTAATCAAGTGGAAGGATCAGCCAATTGAAGATGCTACCTAGATGATAGAAACCATGCTGCAAAAATTGGCCAGTTCTGTGGAGAAGCTCATGGACAGGAGCCCATGAAGATTTTTGTCCTCAAGAGTCTGTTGCAGAGGCATGAGGCTTAGAGACAAAAGGCTTCATTAATTATTTCAAAAATCCAAAAAAAGTTACAAGCAAAGGTGTTGGTAACTTTAGCTATCAATTTAAAGTTGAAATAGATAGGGTTGAACTTGTATTAGGAATATTGAGCAGTTTTAGATTAGATTCAGTATATTTAGCCTTCATTTGATAGATTTAAGGAAGATGTTATGTAATTAGGATTTTATCTAACTTTGAAGAATTCAATCCTCAAAGAGAGGTCGACTTTTATGTAAAAAACTATAAATGTAACCTATGAGAAGGAGGAAATCGAATTTGGATGATAGAAGATTTAAGTGAGAGGGTTTTGCCTCTGTTTTAATAAATTTGCAAAATTTGTTTATCTGTTGTTTCTTGGAAAATTCCCTGAGGGTTTCATCTTTCCGAAAATCCATTCGATTCATGTTTTTGTGTAGAATTTGAATGTAAATTAGTTTCTGTGTAAAAGGATTCAGAGAAATCGAGGAATTCTGGTTCTTTGGTTGAGATTGGTTATCCTATAATCAATCTATGTTTATTTAGTTCGTAGCGGAAAAGGAAGGTTTCAAAGGAGTTGAAGACAAAACAAGGAGAAGCAGCGAAATTCCGTGTTTAAACGCGTTTGAAACAAAATTTTGTAATCAAGCGGTTTTGGAAAAAAACCACTTACTGTTGTCACACAACTTTTGGCGTGCAAGTGGTTTTAATTCAATTGAACGTGATAGAATAGTATCGCAACACGTCACGGGCACAATGCCACCTATTTCGCATTGCTTTTGGGTGATAAAGTACAAGGGCTAATTCTATGCGATAGCCGTCCGATCGGGATCGTCGAAGATCCAATAATGTTCGCATCGATAGTTGCGTGGAGGTTTAAAAATGTATGGACTCGATGGAGTAATGCAATAGAGTTTCATTAAGAGTTTGAAATCTAGAAATGTGATGCCGAAAGTTTTAAAACATTGTTTTAATAGTCAATTATAATGTTTCCGAAGGGGTTTAAACATTGTTTCGAAATCTTTAAAGATTGGTTAAAGTGCATCATAATGTTTTAAAAGAATAAGAGAACTTTTTCTTCTGAATGTTATAAAAGTGAGTTATAACATTTCCAAAGGGTAAAAGGACTTTACCTTCCGTGGTGCATTTTATTAACTTGATCAAACAAACTGAATAAAGTTTGATGACCGAGAATGGAAATGAAGACCATGAGATAATTCCTCCTGAATTAGAGAACATTGTAACAAAGTTTGAGTAGCTCTCCTTAACTCTTGCACCCACACTGCCATCAATTTTTCATATCCAACTTATTCTTAAGTTAGAAGGAGAGGTTGAGAGAATTTCTCGACCATCACAAACCGATATCTCAAATACAGGATGTAAGCATTAATTCCAACATCCCCTCTTATTGCTTACATTACATAAATTTATTGAAAACATAATCATTCTTTAGCTTCTCAGTATAAGCTCCATCAAGTTGCCTCATAACCCTCGTAAAGGTGTAGTCAGTAAGTTGGATTCCTGAGTTCGGCTCCTGAACTCCCGAATCAAGGACCTCCCGAAGTCAATTACTGGACAACATCCCAAACTATTTCATAACCTCATTAGGACACCACTCCACGTCTATGACCAATGAGGGATAATTCCCTAGATCCACAACTGCCATAATATCTCGACAACCATCCATGTTGAGCCTTACTACCACTTGATCTGCTCAAACACAATTGATTACATGTTTGCAATCACTAAACTCTAGTCATTCTATGGACGAGCTCCCATCCACCGAAATACACGGGTGCTAACCGTTGTACTCGCCAGTTATCTAGGGAAGCCTTCTAGGTAGAGAATTTATCTAGAATCAACTATTACATCATACCTTTTTATCTGATTTTGACAATTCATACTCACTTAATTTACAAACAATTTACAATACTACTAAACCATAAAGATTTAACACGCTAGATTCAACCATAGAACTCAGCCACCGACAAAGAGCTTTATTCTTTTTGCAAGTGTTTGTGTCACTTATTCCATCAACGTCAATGATCAGAAATTAGAGGATATATGCCAAAGAAATAAATCCACCTTATTAAATTTTAAACCCCGATAAAATTGCACTTCCCATAGCTTAGATATGTAGTCTCTTAAGGCATTGAAATAAATATCCACATTGTGTTGCTCAATGGCTGTCCTCATTTTAATAATAAGGTTCTCCTCATCATGCATTTATTTTCCTCCTCCTTCGAAATCCTTCATCATTGTATTTATCAATCGCCCTGCTCTATCTTTCCTATCGGATAGGAAAATTGACGGGATATCCACTCTTGTGATAGCTGCAACTGAATTTTCCCCCTTGTCGAAGAAGGAAATGGATTTGTACCCATATTCGTCGTCCAAGAAGGTAAAGGATTCGTACACATTGGAGGGTACATAATTAAATTGAACAGAATGTAAACGACTTTTCAGTTCACACAAATTCTTATCACTTTTGTCCATTCCATGTCAGTTGTATTTTCCAAGTGTTTTCACATCTTGGCACAGACTCCTTATAATACGCCAGACAACGCAAAATAGATACTGGGCTGTATACACGGATCTATGATGACTCCACATAGTTCCAAAATTAAGAACAGGCTGTAGGCACTCCGCTGCAGATCTACATACGCGTCCTGGGTAGAACTATGCGCTATATTGTGGAAGCTGAAATTCCAAGGATTCCTTACCTAAACGGAAAGCCATCACCATTTCTCCATCTAGAAATTCTTTGTTTCCACATTTAAATTTAAAATTTCCATCAGAAGACATCCTCTCCTGCTCTACAGGTTTTACTGGCCAACAATTCACACTTATATATACAAAATAACACACTATTAAGTAGCAAAAAATCACACTCTGTGCAACAAATTACATTCTCTCTCAATCCCAGTATGAGCTTGAAGCTATGATACCATGATAAACATAACTAAAATCACTCATATATTATACACAAAAAGTGTATGCTAAAAACACACACGCAGATTAAATCAGATTACTCTATTAAATAGAGTTTTTCATATCCAACTTATTCTTAAGTTAGAAGGAGAGGTTGAGAGAATTTCTCAACCATCACAAACCAATATCTCAAATATAGAAAAGTAAGAATTAATTCCAACATTTTTGCATTCTTGTTGGAATCATGTTAGTTTTATTCTTCCATTTGGCCATTGTAAAAGTGGTGATAACCATTTTGTACTTATAATATTTTGAGTGTAATATTCCAACACATTTATGCTTTCTAGTTGGTCGATAAATAATTAAGTTTTTTAGAGGAGAAGAGTTTGACATATGACAACCAATAAAATTTATAGTTGAACAATTTTTTAAAAATTCACAGTTAAACTCTCAAAAGTTGTTTTTCTTTCTTTATTTTTTGAGGCATTGAGTTTTGATCACTTCATCCACTTTGAGCTAATACAAAATGCAACTATTGTTTAGCATACACATTCTTTTGCTTCTTCATCTTATGAAATGATGTAATTATGGTTTAGGCCACAGAAAATTTTAGTTTTGTAATATGGCTTGTTTGCATATAATGATGATTATTTTACGTTATCATCCAGCCTAAGATATAAGTTTCAACCGTGTATTCCAAATATTTACGTTTTACATTAGGTTGATGTTACTATTGTTTAAATTGGTCTATCTCTTGTTAATTGGGACACTATTATCTATATTAATGAAACATTTCTTGCTAACTTAATTAGGTAGGTAGGGTGCCCCAATCTATGCTATCCTTCTTGGGCTATCGTTTATTGAATCCCCTTGATGAATCTTATTGGGTTTGGATTCTGGCCTTTTTCTGTGAGCTTTCGTTTGATTTCCAATGGATTATTGACTGCAACATTAGATGGTTGTTTGTTGAATATACAACTTACTCGGATAGACTTGCATGCAGATATGGTGGAGAATTGGCTTCAAAGCTTCCTCTTGTGGACATTATTATCACTACAGCATATCCTTTCAAAGAGCATGTTATAATCCACGCCAACATAGTTCTTTCTGTACTTGCAATTGATTATCCTGTCAAAAATTTCTCATGCTATGTCTCAGATGACGCTGCTTCTCTCGTCACTTTCTACTCTCTCGTAGAAAATTTTAGATTTTCGAAAAAATGGGTTCCTTTTTGTAGGAGGTTCGTATAGAAACTAGGGCTCCTTTTATGTATTTCTAACAACAAAGCCCTCAACATTCCAAAAGTTATGATTCGAAATTTCTCCACGAATGGAAGGAGATGAAGGTGTGTTAGTCTATGGATCTAGTAGGAAGTTCCTTTATCTATGAAATTTTGAAATGTTTTAACATTTTGAATGTTTTGTAGGATGAATATGAAAGTCTGAAAAGGAGGATTATGAAGGTATCGAAGATGCGCGATGAAGTCCTATTAGATTCAATATGCAAAAATGGTGTTGATGACTTCGCTCATAGTAGCTCAGACGTGCACAACCACTCCAGTGTCGTAAAGGTGCAAAAAATTATGGTAGCACTTGGCGAGCCAAACTGAGGGGATTGAGTGAGCATATTTGGTGAACAATCCAGCAGGGGCTTGGTACAACTTGCTGTTTTGGACATTGATGATGCTGCTAGGTCTCCCTGATTTTCAGACCTTTTTCTTAGGTATCCATTACAAATCTTTGGAGAAGGAATTGAAAATGGAGAAAGTGGGAGATTGCATACAGTCGAGGTATGAACCTAAGGACCCATGATAAAGGTTGGGGTGGATTACTAACACCGTGTTGAGTTTGTTTTCAGGTGCATGGCTAGGATGGTTTTCTTGTACTCTATGTGGGGTAGTTATACTAGAAGGGGTGTTTTTACTGGACGTAATGATCCTCTCCATATTGATTAGAATCTGATTGTTGAATGAATTGACCTTATGACTGGGTTATGAGCTGTGGATGTCCCTGCCCATGGGAGGCTGGATTTCACTTCTCGGGGCCTGGTTTCTTGTTTGAATATTTGGTTATTCCAATGGATATACAGATTTTACTGGATTTTTCAAATCATATTGGAAATTCAATATCATAAAAGATATTTTCTCAACGACGGATGAACGTCTCCCTCCTTCTGACATTTTGGCCTGTCCTTATTTTTAGGACTGATACTTTGTATCACCTTGAAGTACCAATGTCAGGGTAGTTGGGTTGCCATATTAACTACCTAAGAATGGCTGAAGCTACACTACCATATGTGGCGGACGGTAGTACTGTTTTATGCTCATAGGTGGCCGTTGGGACAACTCACGGAGTCAGGCTCAATTAAATATCCTTGATTGGGATTGACGCGGGTGGTGGATGTATTTTTCCTGAGATATATTATTATATTTTTTAATTAAGACTTTGGGATGGGCGAAATAGAAACATTTATTGCCAAGTGTAATGAGGAGGTGCTGGAGTTGTCGTTTCTATGTGAACTTGGGGTGGCGAAAGAGGCAGGAACAAAGAAAACTGAAATTACTCCAAATCTCCATTGTTTGGCACCTATGGGATATAGTTCACAAAAAATGCAGGAGGAACGTGCCATTTCAGAGGCTAATCGAAGCTCATACCATTTTTCAGATCTTGAGGAACCACAGGGTGGGGTGACGAAGCCTATCAAACTGGGAGCACAAGGTCAATTACTTAGTTTCGACAACAATGTTATGTGGGAAAGACTAGAAAGTCTTACAACCAGAGAAGCGATAGGCAGATGGAAGTTTCAAAACCATGGAAAGGGTGATGTTATGAAGTGGGTTTTAGGATCTTGGGAGAATCTGTTGGGATACAAGCCCATCATTAGAAAATTAGAACGGGGCTATTATTGTTTCCATCTGTTAAAGGAAGAAGATGTTGCCACGGTCCTTTGTCGAACCTGGGTGAGTGGGAGGTGCTTATTGGCCTTACACCGATGGGATATTAGTTTCCACCAGTATTTAAATTCCCCTGTTAATCATCTACTTTTGGTAAAACTCGACGAACTACCACTGCAATTCTGGAGTCAAAAGGCTTTAATGGAGATTGGGGATTGTTTAGGAAAATGCCACTACATGGATCCAAAGTGCTTTGGCATCTACGATAAGCATTCGGCATGGATTCTAATTGAGGCATCGTTTTCCCGACGCTTGCCTGCCTATATCGATTTACAGTGGAACAGTAAAATCTATCGAAAAGTTGTATATTATTGGGAAATGTTGTTCCGCTGCTACTGTTGTCATGCAATGGGACACCTTCTGAATAATTTCCCATGGAGAAAGGATTATGTTATGGAAAAGAGGATAATGGCAGATAATTTGAGGCACGCACGGACCTGTGGTGAGGATGCTAAAACACCTATGGTTTCTACGAAGGCGACAGGTAAGTCATCCCCCTGTATTGATCATATTAAGGATATTAATTCTGAGATTACTTTTCCCATTTCGAATGTGGAACCTGACATGTATGTATCACCAATGTACTTGCCAAATGTTTCGTTTTGTGAGGGTGGGGGGGGGGGGGGGGGTTTATCTTCTTTTATCCCTCGGGGTATGAGGGTTAATCTGACTTTGAATGAGATTCCGGTGGCAGAAACACTTGAACATCCTGGGGTTGACTTGGTGAATCCACCTACCCTGACAACTCTATATTAGCCCATTGAGAAACTTGACACTGTCTCTGATCCATTGACAGTGTACTTTGACTCCCCTTTAAACAGAGCGATGAATTCCCCATCCTCGCGGAACTCCATATGGAGCGATTTAGATTTACTGTTGTCTAGAAATGATCCTATCCTGAATCCGCTTATAGTGAATAAGGGCAATCATTCATCCCCCAAAATTGTAATCAGTCCGTCCTCGAGATCAAATGTTACTATAAGGTGGGGAAATGGTAAATCTAAAAGAAAGAAGAAGACTGTACTGGTATCAGAATTACAGGACATTTATCCAGATAGCAATTTTAGAGATGTGTCGGTATCATTAGCCATTAGTAGGGTCATTGGAGCTTTGACCCCAAATAACCTAGTTCCCCCATGAAGATTGTCTCTCTAAACATTAGGGGTCTGGGTGGGAAAGAAAAATTCCTATCGATCAAGAATTTTCTCTTTTTTTATAATCCTACTTTCATTTTTATTTAAGAAACAATGCATTCTGCTGATAGTGCTATCATGTATTTTCGTGATATCTACATTAACTGGCATATGGTAGAAATTGATGCAGATGGACAATCTGGAGGGTTGGTGGCTCTATGGGATCCCAAGTGGGCGAACATGAGAGCCTTCAGCTTCTTTGGAGGCATCCTTCTCTCGGGCCTATGCAGGGGCTTTCAACAACCGAATTAATATTATTAACATGTATGCTCCTTATAAGGACAGGTTTATATTTTGGAGGCGAATAGAGGAGTGTGGGATTCTATTACTCGATAAGCTTTTAATTGTAGGTGATCCAAACTGTGTTTCAAATGATAATGAAATTTGGGGTGATAGAGGGAGACGAGATACGATGTCAGAGGAAATTAAGAAGATCTTCTAGAACTCTGGGATCAGTGATATTCCATTTATGGATAATAGCCCAACATAGGTGAATGGTAGGAAAGGTGGTGAATTCATAGGGAAAATGTTGGATAGATTTGTTATTAGCAACTCTATGAGATTACATATCGACAATATTATAGGCCAATTACTTTACAGTGGGATTTTGAAGAAATGAAAGGTTGCATACCTTTCAAATTTAATAGATCATGGTTGAACATTGAATCTTTTAATTTGTTGATTCGGGACTATATGAAAAAACATAAAAGAACGAAGGAAATGTTAGCAATGACATATCTTACTATGTCTCTGAGGGATTTAAAGCAAGTGGTTAAGAAGTGGGCAACGAGACAGAAGAAACAAATTAAGGTCATAATTATAGAGATTCGAAGGGAAAGGATTGAGATTTTAAAGGACATTGAGGAGGGAAGACAGTCGGATCATTATTGGGATAAATTGAAGCTATTGGAAGAAGAATATAGGACACACCTGCTCATGGAGGAGTAGGAATGGAGACTAAAGAGCAGGGCGACATGGTTACAATGCGGGGACAAAAATACTAAATTATTTCACAAAGTGGAAAATGGGAGAAGATGCTCAAATGAAATTTGGGAGATTGAAGCAAATGGGCTGGCTGTAAGCAAAGGAGAGGATATAAAGAGGGCATCGGTTGAGTATTTTGGTGGTTTATATGAGAAACAATTTCCGCCGAACATTGGTGTACAAATGGATTATATAGAAGATTTCCCTGTCATGTTTGGCCAGGAGGAACTAATCACATTAAAACAACAAGCCAGTCCCGAGGAAATCAAAACCATTCTAAAATATTTTGCAGTAGACAGGAGTCCAGGTCTGGATGGATGGACCCTGGTTTCTTTTTGAATTTCTTTGATGAATTTTCTTTGGCATTTATGGAGATGGTGGAAGATGTAAAACATACAGGAAGAATGCATGGAGCTATAAACTCAATTTCCTCACATTGATACCTAAAACGAAAGGGAAGCTGAATTTTGATGATTGCAGACCCATTTCCCTCTGTAACATCCTTTATAAGATAAAATCCAAGATTATAGCAGAAATAATTAAGGACATTATTTCCAATTACATTACAAAGGAGCAGGCAGGTTTTCTGAAGGATAGGAGTATCCATGAAACTGTAGCCATCACACAAGAAATTCTTCATTCTATGTAGACAGAGAAACTGGATGGGGTGGTCATGAAAATAGATCTAAATAAGGCCTATGATAGGGTCGAATGGAATTTCTTAAGAATGATATTATTCAAAATCAGTTTGGATAAGGAGATGGTGGCATGGATTATGGCGTGTATAACAAAGACTTCTATGGCAGTTCTAATAAATGGAACTTCATCTGCTTTTTTCAATCTAGGCCGTGGATTAAGACAGGGATGTTCGTTGTCCCCATTGTTATTCATTTTGATCATGAATGCCTTAAGTTTAAAGCTAAAAAATGCAAGGAACAATGGCAACTTTAAAGGATTGAAGATTTGCAGAGAGAAGATGGTGACCCACAGCTTCTTTGTCAATGACGTACTTGTCTTTGGGGAGAAGGAGAAAATGAATTGGGAAGGATTTAGAGTCATCCTGAGTGGTTTTTGTAATGCAACAAACATGCTGGAAAGTGAAGTAAAATCACGTATATTTTATGAAAATAGGGAGGATGAGGTACTTGATGAGTTGGGGCCCCTATTTAGCTTTAAATCAGCCCTACTTAGAAATGGTTTGACATATTTGGGATTTCGGCTGAAGCCGACAAGATACACAGTGGAGGATTGGAAATGGCTAGTGGTGAAATATAATAAAAAGATCCATGTTTGGGCATCTAGATGGTTATCGAGAGGAGGTAGGCTTATTTTGTCTCAAGAAGTTCTACAAAAGTACACAGTCTACTGGGCTCATATTTTCTGGATTCCAAAACAGACAATTGCAGAGATAAACAAAATAATTGCTAGATTTATATTGAGTGGAGGAAAAGAAATTAAGTCTATCCATTTGGAACGCCTGGAGTGTTTAACGAAGTCGAAGGAGAAGGGAGGATGGGGTCTGTTGGATCTAGACACTTTTGGGAAGTCCCTCATATTCAAATCAATGTGGAGTTGTATAACAAAATACCTCTGGGCGAAAATCATGAAGATTAAATATATAGACACAAGGGAACCAAAGGAAATCCTAATTACAGGATGGGAGGTCGTCAAATATAGATCAGAAATCTAGAGAGGGTTCAGCAACTGCTGGTTAGAATTCAAAGAGAACTTAGAATGGAAATTTGGAACCAGAAGCAAGATACAAATTGGCATTTTAAATATGTTTGGCTGTGAACCTTCCACACCACTAGGAAGTGGGATCCTAGACACTTTAAATCGAAGAGGTATTTTCTTCATGGGACAAATAATAAGGGAATGGAATTCGGATATCCCGAGTTGGAAAAAATACCATGAGATGGGACTGGAAGAGAACAATAAAGAGGATTGGGAAAACTACGTCAAGTTACTAAGAGGTATGGGATTGAGAAAGGACATAGAAGGAGACAGGTTGACTTGGAGAGGAACTTCAATGAAAACAAAGATCAATACGAAGGAAGCTTACGCTATTCTGACAAGCAAAAGACTAGAACAGGAACCAGATAGTTGGTTCAAAATGATTTTGAAAGTAAGGGTACAGATAAAAATGGTCATCCTCATGTGGCTCATATCGAAGAATAAAAATTTGACATGGGAAAACCTGCAAAAAAAGGGGTGGTAGGGTCTGGGAAGATGTCCGATGTGTGGAAAAAATGGGGAAGACAATATACATTTATTTTACAGCTGTGATTTTTCTTACGAGACTTTAAAAATGCTTTGTCAGATACTAAAACTTCCATTTCCAGAATACAGAACAACTACCGATTGTATAAGTTGGTGGTTCAGGAGGGGCCGCCATATCAGAGCCATACCGATTATATTACATTAGCAAATATGGTGTGGGAGAAATAGAAGTATTTTTGAAGGGAAACACAACACACCATGGGAGATCTGTGCAAAGGTATATAGTATAATGGATAAGCTTAAAGTAAATCAGAAGCCCCCAAGGGATTTGTCCATAAAGATGAGACCAATTGAACTGCAATACCCCGTCGCATTTTTTGATGGGGCATCGCAAGTCCATAACTGTGGATGTGGGGCATGGCTAATGTTATCCCCGGAGTGCCACTACAAAATTTACTGGAATGGAGGCATAGGGACTAATATGCGGGCTGAAATCATAGCACTATGGGGCTTGCTGTGGTTCGTCAATCAACTATATATGGAGGAATTATGGTTTTTGTAGATTCAAAGGTTATCATAGAACATCTAAACAAAGGAACATAGCTAAATCCAGTTTCTCTCATACATTGGTTGGATAGAATCAAATCTCTGAAGCAATCTTTCTCTGTTATCTTTTTCAGCCATGTCTATAGAGAAAAAAATACTGAAGCAGACAGATTATTTAAGAGGTGTTTAAATGGATGCTTCGGTGATATGTTCTATGAACTCCATAACGCAAATGGGTAGGGAGCGAAAGGTATGGTCAATTTTAGTTAGAAAGGGAACTCTATATTGTGGGAAAAGGAGAGGCAGAGAGAATACATTGTCAAGTAAGTTATAGCTTTTTGTTTTTAAAATTTGTACCTAAAGTTGGCTGTGTAAAGGAATGCTCCTATCAACGAAAAGTGAAAATTTTGTTTTAAACCACTCTGATATGTATAAGAGGTAAACATTGAAACAAGAGGAAGAAATTGATGTTTTAATGATATCGAAACCCGGAAAATAGTTCTTGAATTGTGAAAATTGTAAAAACCAAATCTGGATTTTTGATTTTGCATAGTTATGTGCCTTGGTACACTTATATAAACCAAAAGTATTTTTCGTGCTGAAAAAGAAAAGGTAGGGTGCCCCAATCTCCTATCTCTCTATAGGGTTCTTCTATGCTACAGCTTTATAGTGTTTCCTTTGCAACAACTAGTACAATTGCTAGTTAAATAATTTTGATTGTACTCTATTAAATATGCATGTCTCAATCCATTATATCTTAAGCCAACATAATCTTACTTTTTAGATTTATACATAGAATTGCTACTCCATTATCATTAGTCATAGCTTAGTGCAGAATCTCTGAATTAGGTAGCAATAAAGCAACAATTTTAGTTTAAACTGGCTTACTTTTGTTGGCCTTTATGGACTTAAAATGATTTCAACACAACTATGCTTCTCGCCTTTATGGGCTTAAAAGCATTTCAGCAAAACTATGCTTCATGTTTTCTTTAAGGGTGCTAATGTCTAATTTGTTGATTTTCTAAGATAAATAAACATTACAGGCTTTGCAAAAAGATCTTTATGACATGTTTCTAGGAAGATTTATATCCAACTAAACTATGCAGATTTGATTCCAACCTTTTTTTTTTTAATTAAATTATTTATTTTGTTTGAATTAAATTATTTGAGTTGTTGAGCTTTGCACTTTATTTCGTCGATTTTCAGTTTCAGCTATTTTCTTGTGATTGAACAAAATAATTTTCCCATGTAAGCAATGTGTGAAAGTTTGCTGAAAATTTTGTAAGTCTTTCTTTTGGCCATTATTTCCCTGGTATCATAATCATTCTTGTAAATCTACGTTTGGATAATGCCAGCCTTGTGTTATACAATAATGATTATGATATGAGCATTAGACTGAACATGAAGATTGAGCAAAGGCGCTTAAGTGAAAGCGGAATGCCTTCTCAATTTCCCTTGTAACACGTTCAATTGCTACTTCTATTCTACCAGTGACTCGTCCATCATACGCTCTTGCTCTAGCTTTTCAATTTATGCAATTTCTATTGGCACATATTATAGCTTCTCTTAATGTGCTTGTTATATAGCAGTGACCATAGTTGCTTCTATGTGCAGTGTTAATATGAAATTTGAATACACTTGAGAAACCATTTAAAGAGAATCTCTAAAGATAGCTTGTGAGTGTGTTTTATCAATTACATTTCTATCAAATAAACATTAAAGGTATTGAAAGTGAAATCAACCACCAACCAGGCACTACTAATAGGTAAGTTGCAACAACTCAAATTGAACAAAGGTACAATCTCACCAATTCAGTATCCTTTTAATGCATATCATCTTGTATGCATTTCGATCGATAGCATTCAACAAGAGAAACCCATTAGATACATTTCACAGGATAGAAACCTTTGTTCTTGCATTGCCTTGTAGGTGTCAAGTAAGCTCAAGCTGGAAAGGTTGTCAAATCCAGCCATATAAAATGAGGAAGAGAGAAAACACTTAAATAGGTTTGAGCTCAACCCCTCATATAATAAAAAGGTAATTGTTTTCCTAGATTCATTAGTTTTCCAAAGAATTCAATAAAATAGCATCCTAATCTCCTCAACAAACTCCTTAATTACTAAAAGAAGCAGTGAATTTGGATCCACTCTCCTCTAAAACAAAAAAACAAATTCACGGAAAATAATATGTTAATACAACCAATTTCTACACCAAGTCAACAATGAATAATCAATGAATCGCTTATCTCTTTCCAAAATGGTTGACTACGTAATCAAGCTTCAATAATCTTTGGACTTTCTTATTGAATTTCTTTGCTATTTATTTGTCATCTAATTGCCTTATTTATTTTTGTGGTCTTGGAATATCTTGGCAGTAGTTGGAAGGGGTGTTTAGTGATTTAGCTTTAAAGAGATTTGATTGCGTTGTACTATTTGATTTCTATCTATATAAAAAAGGATCTACAATGATTTGACTAAGCGTGTGGCTAAATTGTTCCTTGCCCTCCCTCCTATCGTCAGGCAATCCATGCTTTTTTTAGATTCATTCTGGAAAGGTGTGGCTTGGTTTTATCTTCCACTAGTGCAAAGTACGACTAGTCTCGCTGAGAAAAAGCCTTTCTTTTATTATTATATAAGTTGCTATGTTATAAGAAGAAGAATGAACAAGAAGAAAGAACAACCTGCCAAAACCAAGTAACACTGCTTTTTTGGTAATAAGAGAAAAAACAGCTAATTTTTTCAGACTGTTTTTTTCCTTGAAAATCATTGAAATTCAGGTAAGATTTTAAGAAAATTCGGCAGGGATTTTTGTAAATCCAGATTATAGCTATCAAACTTCAATATTTCGGGTGCTCTAGAGGTTTGCAATGGTGCTGAATCCATTTCCACCATCAAAAATATGATTCAAACACTCCTATTACAAGATTTCTTAAAAAAAAATTACCCAGATTCCGACCAATTTTAGCCGTTCTCCCTAACATTTTGTTTATGCATGCTAAAGAGCAGCTAACCTTTCTAAATAGAAATAGTTCTGCTAATTCTTTTTACTGACAAGAAAGTATGGCAACCAAACATATTCTAATCCTTGCTGTAAGTTGGGATTCTATAATATGTGTTCTGTATAGGTATGTTGATGATTTCTCTTTGTTCTCTCATGAATTTTTTTGTGCTTCATTTTGTAATTGATTGTTCATGATAAAATGTTTGTGTGTAGATTGTCTGATGTTTAGCAGGAACATGCTATTGTTGTTGAACGCTTAACCGCTATCGCTGTTGAACGCTTAACCATGAACAAAACTAGATTATTGCTACTCGCTACCCATCAATATTGTATTCGAAACTCTATCCAGAGCTATTCATGGGAACAGTATATGGAGCGCCATCATAAAATGCAAGTATATAGAGGGTGATGTTCTTCATCAGCTTTTATGTATGCAGTTCTCATTTCCTCGGTCAATTTCTACCATCTGGTGGAGCTTCAAGAAGATTCTGGTTTATGTGGCAGACCGGTTGGCCTGGCCTTTCAGGGATGGTGGCCGTATCCCATTGGGTTTCAAAAATATAATTGCTTTTCCTCCTAATTCAGGGCCATCGCCGCGTTTGCAATTCCGTTTGGCACACAGAGGTATTCTCTATCTATCTCAGACAATACGGTGTTGGTCTTTCGGGGCTTCTGAGTTTAAAAGCGCTCTACAGCTGGGTCTGGGGGAGGCAGAGGCTTCTGAATGGGATCAAGTGAGGGATTATCTGCGTGTTGCTGGGCTCCGCTGAGATATAGGGGGTGATCTCGTTGTGTGGGATGGCCCTTCGAAAGATGGCAGATTGATTGTCGAAGATATATACAGAAGTATAAATGCCTCTACATACCAAGGACAAATTTCCATGATTTTTCTCCCTTTCTGGCGCTGGAAAATTCCCACAAAGATTATACTGTTTGGCTGGTTGATCTGGCGGGGAAAGGTCTTGATTGGGGACAATCATGTTAAACGAGGTTATCATGGGCCGTTCAGATGCGTCATATGTTGTGGTGAGCTCGAGACCATTTCTCATCTCTTTTTTCGTTGCCCTGCTGTTCTCAGTTTGTGGTGGCTCTTTAGTTCTCACTTTATGGATCCTGCATGGTCCACTGGTGATTTCAACTCATCTGCTTTAGAATGGGACAAGCTGCGGGGCAAGTTCAGATCGCTGCTTTTCTTCCTCATATGGGAGGTATGGTTGGCAAGGAATGGGAGGTATGGTTGGCAAGGAATAGGTTGTTATTTGATGATGTTCCTTTTTCAGATTCCTGGCATTTTCTCTGCAATCATGAGGTGGATGGATGATCGTCCTTCTCCAGTTGTTTCCATATGGGATGGCTCCATTTGTATCTGACCTCATGAGATGGCCATTCCGGCCATATATTTTGATGGTGCATGTGTGGAAGGTGTTATGGGATGCGGCGCCTCGATCAAGTTGTCTCAGAGGGAGAGGATCCACATTTTCTGGAACAGGGGCCCGAGGTCTAATAATAAAGCTGAAATCATGGCCCTCTAGGGTGGCCTTTTAGCAGCCTCCAATCTCCAGTTGCTGGATGCTCATGTATACGGGGACTCTAAGGTTGTAATTGGATGGGTGACAAACACTATCGCTATGATGTACCCGACTTTACAAGAGTGGGTGCATAGGACGCGCAGATTATGGATGATACTGAATAGGCCACCCATCAGCGATATTTTCAAGGAGAACAACACCAGGGCTGATGGGCTCTCCAAAAAAGGCATCAACTCTGATTTTGGTTTAATGTAGGTGTCACACTACAAAGATGGAATCCAGATCTGGCAATCTTTTATTCCGATTCCATAAGTATGGCGAACTGGCGGAGGTAGGTGACTATTTTTCTCTTTACAGGATTTCTACGACAGGTATACTTTTTGGTCTTTCAGGCGAGCCTGCTATGTACATGATGCGCTCTCACAGATTGGGCGGCTCTCCAAGGTTTTGCAGATGTTTTTACAGGCTATTATCTTAAATCTTAATCATTTAAACAATCTTCCTAAATTTTGATAGGTCTTTGCTAATGGTTATCTGCTGATGTATATCAATATTTGCTATATTTCTTTTGTTTCTGCTATTTCTACAGGGATGTATGAGATAGATTTCCTGATGGGATGTGGTTTTAACCCCCGTAATCTGATGTCCACTGTACTTTTGCCTCTCTTTCTTAGATAGGTACAATACTGCCGGATGAAATGTATCGTCTTTCTCGCTGCCATAGCTGAGAATATCATATTATGTGTAAATGAACTGATCAATATTAAACATCAACGTTTTTTTCTGCCTAAAAAAAAATGATAGAGTTTCCAAAACATTGACCCAGATCTATGATACTACGTCTACGTGTAACCTTTGAAATCTCGTGGCAAGGACTAGCTGCCCGGCAATTCTCCTTGTTTTTAATAGTCAACAAATCAATGTTAATGTTTTTCATATTTTTCAATTTCGGTACGGATCGAATTAACAAGTTTTTTCATTTAATATATAGCTAATGATTCCAGCTATCAAAAGTTAATGTTGAAAGTCAAGGAAAAGCTAACTGATAAAAAATATGGCGACTTTATCGACATGATGTCTATGGAAATTCGTACCAAGATTTCATTATTCTTACCCTATAGGCCGAGGCTGCAGTCTTGTCTTTTTTTTTTGAAAAAAAAACCACTGTATCTATCATAAAAACAGAGCAGTACATGTACAGAACATAATGCAAAGTCAGTATTGAAGCTCATATACATGACTAAAAACAAAGCTTCGACAGTTTGCTGATATCTCTGTATAAAACAGATCAAGATGTCCACTAAGAGCATCATTCTACATTTGATTCAAATAACATTTGTACGAGGATTTTACATGCAGAATATAAGCCTAAAAACTAAGCATTACATTGCACATACGCATTCAACTCCGCAGTCTTTACAAAGGGAAAAAGGTAAATTTTTATTTTATTTTTTTATTTGTAAAAGATCATTAATGGAACCACGTTCATTTAAATTTGATTAAATTATAATTTTATCCTTAATGCAGTGATTTGTCAACCACCTCACTATAACACAAATCTGAATTACTTGGTTACTGGTTTGAATTTTTTAAAATAAAAAATATTTAAAAAAATATGATATATTTATTTTTTATTTAAAAAAGTTGAATTTTCTATATAAATAAAAATGTTTTTTTAATTATTTAAATTTGTATTTTTCTTAAATTAAATATAAAACTTTTTAATATATTTTAAAATTTCTAAATGTATCATTTAGATAAGAAGAACTAGTATTATGTTATTGCTTTGTTATTTTGATGCTTATAAATTTGTTAAGCACACTTAAATTTTTTACTTTAGTTATACACTTCATATGCTTGTTTGTTTGTTAAATACTATGAGGGTTGTTAACTAAAAAATTACTTATTAATTTGTTTTCCTCTAAATAGATTAATATAAAATTTTAGTACATGGTAAATTTTATACTAGTATAATTGTTAGTTTAACTTCAATACAAATAATCATACTATATTTTTTTATAGCTTTTAACAAGCAACATATTTTTTATATAAGTTTAAATAAATAAAATATTGTCAAGAAAATTGGTAAGTAAGATTTATGGTTGTGTTCTAGGTAAGATTAATTTTGTCCACTTGCCTTTAAAGTATATTTAACATTGATTTGTTCAAATATCTACATACTATATTATAAGACTAAGGTTATTCACAATTTTTTTGACTTGTCTTTAAATTATATTTAGAGTTGATTTATTTGAATGTCTACATACTATATAAGTCTCAGGTCATTCACAATATTGTCTATTAAAAACACTTTGTTCATCCATTCATGTATGTCTTTATTGTTTTTTACTCCAATTTAACTATACTTAAACTAAGCTAGACTATCTACAATGTAGCCCTTGTTCAAATGTGTTCAAATGTGGTAGTTAGTTCATACCTTTCAAATTTCAATAACTAAACTAAGTGGCAAGAATGCTAGCTATGATGCCTTGTTATATATTATTTCAGTATTTTAGGAACCATTAAGTTACAATTTGTGAGAGCATAATTTTTGCACCGTTTTATAAAAATTCAATGTGAATAATTTATGATTTATTTCATAAAGTTATAACTTTGGGGATCCATTCCATAAACCTCTATGATATTAAGAAGTACATGGGTTATGTACTCATTCCTTGTTATTGAAATTGACGCTATGCACTCAGACACACTTAGCCTTTTTATTTTTTTAATATTTTGTCTGCTTAATTTTTGCAGGGAGTGTATGTCACTTGATGATTACATATTATTATGTTATTGCTTATGCAGTGACATCTATGATTGATTATAAGCTATTATTTTGTTTGTATTGGTGAAAATTTTCAATTTTCTGTAGTGAACATTATGCTTTTCGTTGAAATTTTTAGGTGATGTCATCCTGCGGTTGCATCCCTGGCTCCGGATTTCGAGGGTGGACGTCATCCTGCCATGGATAGTACAGAGTAGGTATAGGTTAAGGAGATTCTTCATGCAGTTGTGGGTTAAGTTGGCCTTATTTGAACTTTGGTGGCATAAATTTGTTTTTAAGAGTGTTGGCAGACAATTTATTATGTTATGTCACTGCTAGTATTTGTTCCTATGAAATTTTTCTATTTATAATGCAATGCTCATGGTGTATTTAGCTCAGATGATAGGCATAGAAGATCATGCGGCGAATAAACATCATCATCAACTACAAGTAATGTTGAAGTCATTCCAAACTAAATGTGACCCTTATCTTCCATCTTATTTTCCATTTAATAATGACAGATTCTCAATGGAGCAGACGAGAGGTCAAAACAAATTCAATTCGAGGGTTGGTATAATTTCTAGATTCTATCCCCCCGATTGCGTTGAAAGTTTGACAATAATCCTCCTTGGGATTCATCTGATGGAATTGGTGATGATTGTAAAGGTTGTGAGGTGGCCACTAGTCACTTTGTGTGTGTGAATGGAGGGGAGTTAAGGCACGAGGCATGCAGAATATTTATGGTGATGGTGCTCGAAACAACACACATTTCATATAGGCGGTTTGGTGGGTGAGCATCCTATCTGTAGGTATTTTGGTTCTATGTTTGGCTATCTGGAGAAGCTAGTGCCATTGGGTCCTCTTAGCTGGGTTGGGAAGCATGAGGTGGAGACGCCGTTCTCAGGCTACATTCGAGGCTTCCTGGTTCATGGAGAGCGTAGTAAATTGCCTCCTTCTTTGTGACATGCTTGCTATAACTTGGTTTGTAACTGGGATGTCGGTTGGAAAGGATTGGATAGCTCTAGAGGATGACCATATGCAGTTTTTTAGAAGGTTGAATTCTTCATAATGTGTGTTGTTTTTATTTTGTTTTTTGTTGTCTATGGAATTTCCCTTTCCCGCATGGGAATTATTGTCCATGTACAATGTAAACAAGGTAGGAATAGAGTTTGTAAGCTTGATAAGGGTAGTATTTTTTATTTGTTTCTATTTCTACTCGAGGATATGTATGTCAATTCTTTGTTTTTGCTTTATAATGTCTATGGTGTGGTTTGTATGAGGCCTCAGCTAGGAGAGGTGATCTACGATGTAATTAAAGTATCAGGTTTGTATAGTCCCATAAATTTGTGGTCACTTGGAACTTCTAAGCATAGGGAGCCTCACAATGGATATGAATGGAAGTGCAAACCGCCTGGCTCAAATTTATTTCTTGTTCTAAGGCACAATCATAACTTTGTCCATCTATTCCTCCTTCTATAAATGTAGTCAGTCCTTCTAATATGTGTTTATTTTGTGACCACGCAAGCTACACTGGATATTGTCTGTGACTAGTTAACTTCGTTGGTCCATTAGTAGTCCTTTTGACATCAAGCGAACTGTGATGGCTCGGGGTGTTGGATCGTATAGAAATGGTGGCCATCGTAATGAACATAGACCAAGGAAAAATTACAACAGAGCTTCATACTCTACCTGACCCCCGAAGAGGAGTGGCCATCGAATAGATGCCCAGATCCTCCAGGAGGCAAGTGTGACCTATAATGTAGGAAATCCAACTGGTGTTAAGAAAATGATTTCTTTATGGGAGTTAGATCTCAATCAAGAGAAATAAAATAAGTGCAGTGGAATATTGGCAGGGTCTTGTTCCAGAACCGGGGATTACTTGCGATTGTACTACCGAGTTTATTAAATGAGTTCACTTGTATTGGATAATGAAAATTTTGGTGGCCAAAGCTATTATTATTCGTCAAATTAATGCTAGGAAACCTAATCCCAATTTCCAGGAAATTCAAAAGGAGTTTCAGTTGATCCAATTCCATATTCATAAATAGAACATGTGCCTTGGTCGCATTGAGAAACATATACCGTGTCTCTCTCAGTTAGAAATTCTCGATTCCAGTGCAAAGGACCTAGCTCCTATGGAGTCCTAAGATGATCAGATGTTTTTTTGGATTATCTATGGTTGTTTTTTTTGTTCACTTTCCTATTGTATATGTCGGTTAGTACTGAATTTTATAGTTGTGTAGATAGAAACTAGTGGATAGAAATTCAAGCCTCTAAGGCCTTGCTTGAAAGACTTAAAATTTTTAGATTTTGGATGCCTTACAAAGATACCAAGATTCCATTATCCTTACCCTACAACAAACCTTGGATTACATATTCCCTCTCAACCATTAGAGTTTATCTTTTAACTACAAATCCATCTACAAAAAAAGTTTTAAAAGATCATATTTATAAAAATATTATTCGAGCTTCGTAACCCAAGGCAAAAGTCCCTTTAACCACACATAGAGGTTGCCATCTTTACAAAGGGAAAAGGTGATTTCTTTATTTTTTATTTATAAAAGATCATTAATGGAGCCACATTCATTTAAATTTGATTAAATTATAATTGTAAATTTGAAATACTTGGTCACTAGTTTGAATTTTTTAAAATAAAAAGTATTTTAAAAAAATATGATATATTTATCTTTTATTTAAAAAATTGTATAAATAAAATTATTTTTTAAGTTATGTATTTAATTTTTTTTTAAATTATAATATAAATTTTTTAATATATATATTTTAAAATTTATAAATGTATTATTTAGATGGGAAGAACTCGTATTATGTTATTGCTTTTCCATTTTAACGCTTAATACATATCTTTTTTTTTCTAAGTTAGAGTAATCTATTAATCAAAGGAAAATAGTGTACACCTGGCCGAAGCCAAAACAGTGCCTACCGGGAGGCATTTTTAACTGACAGAGACTGATATTGGGCTGCCCATCGGGAGGGAGACCAGCCTTAGGAGCCATAATCTGAAAAAATCCCACGCGGGGGATCGAACTGATATGTTTTTTACTGAACTCTAGACACATATACATTGCATATCTGCTGCATTGGATTCTAACAGTACTGGACCACTGTAGTGTCTGAGAATGGACTTTTACAAAAAAAGAAATAACAAGGCGACCAAGCAAGCCCTCAAAGAGAGCAGAGAAATAACAAAAAAGACAGGAGGAGAGGGCCGAGTTACTCATCCGGCGCAATTTCCTCGATTTTGCAGCTGTAGTCTTCTGGGTCGCCTTGGGCGTGGGAGCAAGCGGCGGAGGAGTGGACAACCGGCAGAGTTGCATCGACATGGCCCGGAACGACCCCAGCTTCGACCTGCAAAGACACTCGGTTCTCAGAAGGCGAACCCCTCATATCCTGTTGCTTCACGTCCAAATTAGCACTGTCATCCAGAGCATGCTCGTCAGGCGGAGGCTCAGGTATTGGTTCCTCCAGGAAGACGACCGAGATGGCCACAGTAACCCGGGGTTTATTGAGAGCACAGTCGAAAGAGAAGAGGGCAGTGTGGGACTGAGCTGGCAGAGCATCGCCAGAAGGCGAGTCCAGCCGACGTCCAGAACGAAGCAGACGCCCATGAAGGAGACGAGGCAAGCTACCCGAGGTCGCAGAGGAATCCGACAGAGAGGAGGAGAAGGATGGTGAATGCCTTATGGCCGAACGAGAGGATCCCCTACGACACCGCATCCTCTGTCTAACTCTAGGCATGATTGCAACAGAACAGGAGCTAGAGTGCTGAGGCGAATGAGAGATGAAGGAATTCCGCTCAGGAGGAGAGCCATGAACCACAGTTGCAGACACACAGGAACCTGCAATTGATATGTGAGAATTTTCCTCAGGCACCAAACAGCATGTGTGACGACTGCACAGCCCTGTAATGGTGCGGACTCTGGCTTTATCCAGAGCAGGATTACAATTCGACAACAATGGCGAAGGGGCGGACGACTCCATGATAAATAACAAACCGATTCTGCAACCTTCCTGCCTGCGCATTGAATGACCAAGCCTGGAAGTCGAATGTGAAATGCGGTTGCAGTAGTCGAGGCTGCCTCGAGAACCTGATGCATTGAAGTGAATCGACTCCATATCCATACCATAAAGATCAAGCGCGGGTAATAAATGTGTTCAGGTGGGCGCTAAGGATCGAAGAGGGAAGGCAGGTGGCCTCCCGTCCTTGCGCCGAGCGTCCCATCGATCCCACTATCGCCACTTGCACCCGCATCCGGGGGGGTCGCCTCCTCCTGAAGTAGAATGTGGCAGTTCCTTTTGTGATCTTCATTCTGGATTATATCCAACGTCCCTGCCTTAAGATTGCTTTCACAATCCACTCCCAGATTGGCAAGCAGGTCCGCAACCCTATTGCCTTCTCTACGGGTATGCTTGAACAAGAGAGCACGATTACCCTGAAGCCATCTAGCCATTTTGTCCAGGCGCGCCTCCAGACGCCAGCTGCTGGAGATTTTGCGTGCCTGGGCCCCATTGAGAAGTTGGGCAGCGATGTTGATGAGAATTTGAGAGTCACCTTCAATCTCAATAGGATGCAGACCCGCTTGCTGAGAGAGAAGAAGGCCTTGCCATAATCCTTCCAGCTCTGCCGAGTTATTTGTGTCCCAGCCAATACTTCCCATGTAAACAAGCAGAGGCATGCCAGCATGATTCCTTATGATACCACCGAAGCCAGCTTTGCCTGGATTGCCCTTTGAGGCACCATCAAAGTTGAGCTTAAAGGTGTTCCGAGGGGGAGGAGTCCACGTGTGATTGATTTTGACGGATTGGGATCGAGTGTGCTTCTGAGAGTTGGGCTGAATGCTGAGACCCCAGTTCTCCCATATAGATTTCTCCTTGGCTTGCGATGGGAAATCCTCTGTGCTCCAGGACTGCAAGTCTAGAGTCTCCTTGAGATTGTGACAATAATTGCTCCAGATGATATCTGTAGGGGTCCTTTGATCCTTGAAAATTTGTTTGTTCCTCTCTTTCCAGATGGTCCATAGGAGGAGACCAGGGATAATTCTCCAGATATGATTGAGAATTTCGCTTGTGAAGGGGTGTTGATGCCAATCTCGGAGAGTTCCTCTAATGTCAGTATCGAGCTTACAGTTTCGTTGGCATCTGAAACTAACTTTCTCCCATAGCATGGATGCCAAAGGACAGGCATAAAGAAGATGCTGTTGAGTCTCTTCATTTTCCCCACAATTAGGACAGATAGAGGGACCATGGAATTGTCTCTTGCGGAGATTGTCCCATGTGAGAATTCTTTGGTGACCAAGGAGCCAGAGGAAAGAGGCGACTTTAGGCCAGACTCCAAGATTCCAGATTTTGCCCCAAAGCGGGTCTTTGGGCATGGGATCCATGCTGAGGATCCTGTAGGCTTCCCTAGTGGTGTAAGTTCCTTTAGGCGAGTGGCCCCATCTTAAAATGTCCTTATCTTGCGAAACTCTGATGCATCGGGTACTGAGGTCATCGGTGATGGCTTTGCTTTCTTGTGCTGTGACATTTCTGATAATTCTGGCTGTCTGTCTCCATTTCCGATAACCCTGGTTGTCGGTCTCCTCCCAGTGAGTATTAACTGTCTCAAGCTGTCGCAAAGGCCAGTCAGGATCCATGGAAGGATTGAAAGTGTTGGTGAGCTTTGGTAATTGTTCCCAAGAGTCAGTCCAAAATCTTGCAGAGGTGCCATCTCTTATCTCCCAGAAACTGTGCTGTTGAATGAGAAGGTGGTGAGTCTTGGAAGAATTCCATATTATAGATCCATTCACTTCCGGAGTCATTCTGACAAGTTCATCTTGGGGACGATTTTGAGCATATTTGGCTTTCCAAAGAATGGCCCAAGGCTTTTCAGGAGCAGTGAGCCAATTCCACCAGATTTTCGCATTCATGATGGCGTTACTTTGAAGAGGATCCCGAAGGCCAATTCCACCTTGCTCTTTGGGTTTGCAGACAGTGGACCATTGAACAAGGGCCCATTTTCGATTGGTTCCTTTTGATCCCCAAAGAAAGTTCCTTTGGAGGGCTTTGATCTTGTTGAGGACCCATTTGGGTGCCGCTAATATGGAAAAAAGGTAAAGAGGCAAGGCTTGGAGAACAAATTTAATGAGAACCAACCTGCCTGCTAAGTTGAGGGTACGGAAAGTCCAGGAGGAGAGACGGGCTGCCAATTTATCAAGGAGTTTGCACCAGGAAGCATGTTTAAGCGGGGAGCCAATGAGAGGAGCACCTAGGTAAGTGGAGGGGAGGGATGCAACGGAGAAGCCAAGGATACGGGCAATGGCCAATTGTGTGAGGGGAGGGGTGTGAAAGAAGAATATCTGGGATTTGGATTTGTTTATGCTAGTTCCTGACACATCATAGAAGACTTGCAGCAGGGAATTTAGCTTGGAGGCTTCTTGAACAGAGGGATAGCCAAAGACCATATTATCATCCACGAATTGTTGGTGGGTGGCAGCTGGTGCATTGTGGACAGAGATGCCTTGAATTTGCTGAGAGCTTAAGGCAGAGGAGAGGAGGCGCCCCAAACCTTCCGCCATCAGAACAAAAAGAAAAGGAGATAGGGGGTCTCCTTGACGGATGCCACGAGAAGGGGTGAAGGTGCGGGAGGGAGTTCCGTTAATAAGTATGGAGAAGAATGAGGAGGAGATGAGGCTGTGGATCCAACGAACCCAGGTGGGGGAAAAGCCAAAGGCCAGAAGCATTTTTTGAATATAGGTCCAGCTTAGTTTATCAAAAGCTTTGGAAAGATCGATTTTAAGAATCATACCTGCTTGTTTGTTCTGCTTTAACGAATGGATGATCTCATGAGTATGAATGATGCCATCCAGGATCTGCCTGCCCTCAACATATCCGGATTGCTCTGGAGAGATAAGAAGAGGCAAGAGCGGTTTTAAACGGTTGGCAATGACTTTTGAGATGACTTTATAGATCACATTGCATAGAGCAATGGGTCTATATTTATCCGGAGTGCTGGCCTCTTCCTCTTTTTGGATGAGAGCAATGAATGTTGCGTTTAAATAAGGGAGAAGCCAATGCATGGCCCGGGATTCTTTAACCACCATCCAAACTTCCTCACCAATGAGATCCCAGAACTGATGGTAGAATGTGGTAGTGAACCCATCCGGCCCTGGAGCTTTTCCGTCTCTGAGCTGCTTCATGGCAACATCCACTTCCTGCCTGGAGACTGGGCGCAAGAGCAGCTGATTATGCTCATCAGTGATAATTTTAGGAATGTTTTGCAGGATTTTGTTGATTGCAAAACTTCTGTCCCCGTGAGGTTCTTTATGCACCGTCTGGAAGTGTTCTAGGAACGCCTGCTCTATCTCTGCCTGTGCTTCTACTTTTTCCCCTGTTTGATTCTTTATGGTTGTGATTGAGTTGTGCATGCGTCTTTGTATTGTAGTTCGGTGAAAGAATTTTGTATTTCTTTCACCTTCCTTCAGCCACCTAACCCTGGATTTTTGCCGCCAAAGTATTTCCTCTTGTTTTGATCGATCTTCCAGTTGGGCTTTGAGTTGCGTCTCTCGAGCCATAAGTTCTTCCGTGTAACCATTCGTAATGATCTGCTGCTGTAGAGTTTTCATTTCTGTAAAGAGGGCTTGTTGCGCCTGGAAGATATTGCCAAACGTATTGTGATTCCATTACTTGATGTGGTGTTTTAGGCACTTGAGCTTGTACTGGAATTGATACATCTTTGACCCTTCAGGCGGTGTTAAGGTCCTCCACTAAGCACTGATGAGATTCTTGAAGGCGGGATGGTTCAGCCAGAATGCCTCAAAACGAAAGGGGCATTTCCTGGAGTCCCCCAGTCGCTGCCATTGCAAGGAGATGGGCCAATGGTCCGAGCCACTGCTTGGCAGAATTGAGGCGGAGATATCCCCCCCTAGATGCACCGCATTGTCAGAAATTAGGAATCGGTCCAGCTTGGAGGTTATGTGTTGGCGTCCCGTTCTGCGATTACTCCAGGTGTGAATCCCATTGTTGTACTGGAGATCTATTAGCAAATTGTTTTGAATGAAGTCCTTGAAGTGGAAATTTTTTGGATCTAGCTTAGCTCTGCCTCCCTTTTTTTCCCCTAGGTTGGTGATCATATTGAAATCACCACCCAGAATCCACAGAGGGTGGGTCCGGGCATTGTTTAAAACCTCCAATGTGTTTAGAAGATCCATTTTCCTGCCTGCTTCCTGAGGGAAGTAAACATTAGAGAGATGACCATGAACATTGGTACCTATGATGTGAAAGGTTGCTTGAATGAGATGGTGGGCTGCGTGAAAATCATAAAGCGAGATGTCTTGGTTGTTCCAGGCAATGGCAAGCCCACCAGAGGCACCCGATGCGTCAACTGCCACAGAGTGACAATCAGGCCAAGCGCTGGAGAGAATTTTGCCTAGAGTGCTGCTGTTACATTTGGTTTCCTGTAAAAAGAGAATATTTGGCTTTTCCATCTTTAACATATTTCTGATCATTCTTAGTTTCCCAGGACTATTGAGTCCTCTGACATTCCATGAGGTGAGCTTCATGGATCACTGTGGGGGAGGGGCTTGTAATACTTTGTCAACTTAGCATATCTTCCTGAATCAACCAGGAGTTTCCCAACTGTGATAGTGCGCTCCAGATCAGTTTTCCGGCCTCGCTTCTTGGAGTCCTTGTTAGATTGACTACCATCCCATAGGCTGTCTGACTGTATTCCTAGTTCTTTTTGTTGAAAATCTCTGGAGATGATGACTTCCAGTCGATCTAACTGTTGGTCTGGAATCTTGTCAAATTCCTTTCTTTTGCAAGCTAGTTCCAGTTCCAGAATATCCAGCCCCATGAGGTCTATGCTTTCAGGTTCGACCTCCATATTTTGAGCTTGACTGCTGCCTTCAGAGTTCAAGGATGGGATGCAATCCACATCCATTCCGTTCGTCTTCCAAACTAGATCAACGGGGGTTTCATCAGCTGAGGGACCTTGGCTCATCGAAGCCTTGGGAGAGGGCTTGGAGCCGGGTGGAGGTGAGGATGGAGGGATTTTGGTCGAGTGGGAAGCAGGATGATCGGCTGGGGGAAGGTTCTCTGGGTTGGAGGCAAGAACCTCAAAGCTATTACTAGTGGAGGGAGTGGAAGAGGTTTGGAACGCTTAATAAATATCATAATCACGCTCAAATCTTTATTCTAGTCCTACACTTCATTTGCTTGCTTGTTTGTTAAACACTGAGGGCTGTTGACTAAAACAGAACTTATTAATTCGTCTTCTTGCAAATACGTTTTCTTGCAAATAGATTAATATAAAATTTTAGTACATGGTAAATTTTATGGTTGTATAATTTGTTAGTTTAACCTCATTACAAATTATATATAGTTGTTTAATAAGCACCATATTTTTTATATTAGTTTAAATAAATGAAATATTGTCAAGGAAGTTGGTAAGTAAAATTTATAGTTGTGTTCTAGGTAAGGTCAATTTTGTCCATTTGTCTTTAAACTCTATTTAACATTGATTTATTCAAATATCTACATATTATATAAGATCGAGGTTATTCACAATTTTGTCGACTTGCGTTTAAACTATATTTAAAGTTGGTGTATTTGAATGTATACATACTATATAAGTGTGAGGTCATTCACAATATTGTCTATTAAAAAACACTTTGTTCCTCCATTCATGTATGTCTTCATTGTTTTTTAATCCAATTTACTTTTTTCGTCCATTCATGTATGATTTTTTTTTTTTTTATTCCACTTGAACTATCATTTAAATCAAGCCAAAATATCTACAATGTAGCCCTTGTTCAAATTTGTTCAAATATGGTAGTTAGTTCATACCTTTCAAAATTCAATAATTAAATTAAGTGACAGGAATGCTAGCTATTCCACCTTGTTATATATTATTTTCAGTATTTTGGGAGCCATTAAGTTACAATTTTTCAGAGCCTAATTTCTGCACCGTTTTTTAAAAATTCATTGCAAATAATCTATGATCTATCTCATAAAGTTATAATTTTGGGGATCCATTCCATACACCTCCGTGCTACTAAGAAGTACATGGCTTATGTACTCATTCCTTGTTATTGAAATTGATGCTATGCACTTAGACACACTTAGCCTTTTTTTATTTTTTTAATATTTTTTCTACTTAACTTTTGTATGCAGTTTATGTCAGTTGATGATTACATATTATTATGTTACTACTTATGCAGTTATATCTATGATTGATTTTAAGCTATAATTTTGTTTGTACTATTGAAAATTTTCAATTTTCTATAGTGAACATTATGCTTTTCGTTGAAATTTCTAGGTGACGTAAGCTCGCCGCTACATCCCCGACTCTGGATTTAGAGGGTGGACGTCATCATGTCATGGATAGTATAGAGTATGTACAGGAAAAAGGAGATTTGTTAGTGCTAGTATATGTTCCTCTGAAAATTTTCTATTTATAATGCAATGCTCGTGGTGTATTTAGATCATATGATAGGCATACAAGCTCATGTGGTGAATAACCATCATCATCAACTACAAATAAGGTTGACGTGATTCCAAACTAAATGTGATCCTTATCTTCCATCTTATTTTCCATTTAATAATGATGTGGAGTAGTGAGGAGGTAAAAAAAAAATCAATTCGGGGGTTGATATAATTTCTTGATTCCATCCCCCGGATCGGGGTGAGAGTCTGGCAATAATCCTCCTTGGGATTCGTCCGATGGAATTGGTGACGATTGTAAATATTGTGAGGTGGCCACTAGTCACTCTGCGTGTGTGTGAATGGAGGGGAGTTAAGGCACGAGGCATGTGGGATATTTATGGTGATGGTGCTCGAAACAAGACACATTTCATCCAGGCGGTTTGGTGGGTGAGCATCCTCTTTGTAGGTATTTTGGTTCGAGGTTGGGCTATCTGCAGAAGCCAGTGTTGTTGGGTCCTCTTAGCTGGTTTGGAAAGCATGAGGTGGAGACATTGTTTTTAGGCTACGTTCGAGCCTTCCTGATTGAAGGAGAGCGTAGATGGGTATGAATATTTCCTTAAACCACCTCCTTGTCTGCGACATGCTTTCTATAACTTGGTTTGTGGCGGGATGTGGGTTGGAAACGATTGGATAGATCTAGAGGATGACCATATGTAGTTTTTTCGAAGGTTGAATTCTTCATATGTGTGTTGTTTTTATTTTGGTTTCTCTTGTCTATGAAATTTTCCTTTCGCCCATGGGAATTATTGTCCATGTACACTATAAAGGGGTAGGAATAGAGTGTGTAAGCTTGATAAGGGCAATATTTTTTATTTGTTTCTAGTTTTACTAGGGGATATGTATGCCAATTCATTGGTTTTTCTTTATAATGTCTAGGGTAGTTTTATATAATATAATATAATATAATATAATATAGACACATGAATAGTTGACATTGAAATTATGTTATTTAATACATACATTAAAATATATTATTTATGGCTTTTAGTCAAAGTGATTTCTTTTTTACATCTCTTTTTTAGTGAGTTGTAATATTAATACGAACTAACCAAATATGTATATTCATTTCAATTTTTTGAGGAGAGAGGTGCTCTAAAGCCTATGTTTTAATGTTTTGTTGTGTAAAATTAGTCTAAATTTATTTATATTTTAATTTTGGATTTACCAAACATCTAGAGGGATCAAATTCACTGAGATCCATAAATTTAATTCTTATAAATGCTTAGTAAATTCAAAGTTAAAATAAATTTAAAATAATATTATAATTAATATTATTTTTTATATTTAAAATACAATTAATTGTTATTTGTAAATACCAATATTAATTGGGGATAAATAACACGTCTCTACAGATAACTTTTTACTAAACAAAATTCTTGGTTATTATATAATAAATTCAATATCTTAGCAACCATTACGATATAATTTATCGGAGAGATTTTCCGCACAGTTTTTATGAAAGGTCACCGTGAATAAGTTATTATTAATCTCAGAAAGTTATAATTTTCGGAATCCATTCTACTAAAAAAATACGTGGTTAATGTACTCGTTCCTTGTTATTGAAATTGACGCCAAACATTTTTTTTTTTTAATATTTTCGCTCTTTAAATTTTTTTATGGACCGTCAAACTTGATTATTGCATTTATTCATATTCAATTTAATAATAAAGAAATAAGTTAAATAAATTGCTGAGAAAAATGATGAATTTTTTAACTTGATTAAGATGTTATCTAATAACTTTTTTTTTAGGATGATTTAAACATAATGGAAATAAAAGGTATCAAAACATTAAAAATAATAAAAACAGTTTTTCAGATTGGCTAAAAATTAAAAATAACTAAATAATCATATAAATAAACAATTAAAAATCTATTGATAAAATAATTAATTTAGTTGTTGATATTTTACTTTCATTTTTTAAGTACTAAAATACATAGATATAATTTTACACATATAAAACATTTAATTTGAGTTATGAATATAATATTTTAAATGAATTAATATAAAATCACTCAATACACATGTTATGTAATCTTTAGAACATTTAAAAATGCAATTTAAATAGTAAAAATTAAGCATTAATTTTTGCACTCTAAAATAAGTTTTTAACAAAAGAAATTTGATCCCTCTAAGTTCATGTTAGATTTGTGTTTTAGATGGTTCTATGTTGGTTAATATTTGAAAAGTGTTATTGGGCTGAGGAGCTCATTCTACAATGCAATATGAGTGACATGTGTAATTATGTCATGTCCTAAAAAAATAATAATATTTTTTTTCATGTCAGCCAAAAAAATAAAAATAAATAAATAACCATATAAATAAACAATTAAAAATCTAAAAAAATATTTTAATTAGAAATTTAGGAACCAACGTGTTTGAACTACCAACTGTAATTCATCATCAGGATAATGAAGAGTGGCTTATACCATGAAGAGAGAAACAATGGTCAAAACCCAAGAAAAATTAAAAAGTTAAAAACAATAAAAAATAAGATTAAAAATATAAAAATATAAAATAAACCAAAAATAAAATTCTCCCAACCCTAAAAAGTTCCAAAAGTTTAAAATGGTCAACAATAAAAATAAAAATAAAATATAAAAAAACCAAAACCTTAACTACCCCATCCTTAAAAACACAAGTCAAAACTAAAATAATATAAAATTAAAACCAAAAACTAAAATGACACCATTCTCAAAAAACAAGATAAACAATTTTTTAAACATGAATCGAGTTAAAAGTCAAAAAATGAAAGTCAAAATAAAAAATAAAAAAGATTTAATAAATAAATAAATACCTTAATAAATAATTTTTTTAAGAAATAGAATTTAAATAAAAATAAAAATAAAAGATTTAATCAATAAATAAATTAATAAATTAGAAATAAATACATTACTAAATAAATTAAATTAAAAACTAGAATTAAAATACAAATAAAAATAAAAATAAAAATAAAAATAAAATATTTTAAATTTATTTTAATAAATAAATATAAATAAATAAAATACTAAAATAAAATAAAATAAATACTAGAATAATAATAATATGATCAAATCATAAAAATAAAACTACCAAAGAATAAAAGAAAAGAAGGACCCTTACAGGGAGTGAAGAGATGGAATCCAACCACTGCTAACTTTCCATCCATCATCCTTGTTCAACATACATGGCCTCTTCTCAATCTCAATCGCCTCCCTATATTTCTGGTGATGGAAATGGTCAACCCTAGCAAGGACTCTAGTGTCTTCCATACAAATATGATGCTTTGTCTTCTCTGCATGCTCAGCTAGCGCTGAGGACTTGATTCTACCATGCCTAATATCTGTAGAATGCTCCTGTGATCCAGGTGGATATTGGTGGTCACCCGCCTATTCCACTTGGGGCTCCACCATTGTCTATTTCAGTTTTTCAGTTTCAGCACAGTTTACTATTTTTAGCAGTTTTTCGGGTCCTAAACTTTCGGAGCCGTTTTGAGGCCCTAAACGACGTTTTTTGGGAAAACGGAGGGCAACATGGGTCCATGGATAGATCTTTCTAATGAGGTATGGTACGCGTCAAACGGAGATCATATGCCAAAGTTACGCCCCTGGGAAGTTGAAACACCAATTTACCCAAACGGGGCCCATAGTTTTGGCGCTTCATCTCCTAGGGTTAGGGTTTTGGCTGTTTAGGATTTCCCATTGTTTCTAAATAATAAATAGGCCCTCGAGCCTCATTGTAACTCAGTTCAGAGGCCTGTAGCCGCCACATCTCTTCTCAGAGATAGCTACCAGCGCCCTAGCTAGTTTTATTTCCATTCTGTCTGTAAGCAAATTTCAGTCATTCGTTTATTAATGAAATGAAGTGTTATTTCCGCTGCATCTTTGTATTTATGTTTATATGTTTATTCTGTTGCGTTCCTGCATAAATCCGGATCAGTGGTATCAGAGCGGTCTGCTTTTTCTCGATCCTTCTTTGCATGTCCCCAACGAGGTCGGGGTATAAGGAGCTGGGGCTCGATCTGGTGGAACCTTTGCAAGATCAGCCTCGCAAACCTCGACGGACGCCCATGGGGGACGAAAAGAAAGATGAGGGAGCAGGAGATCCTATCAAAATATTGCTCGAGGAGGCCCTCGAAAGACAATGGAACGTGATGATGGATAACTTTGTTCAGATACTTCAACGGCTACCCACCGGCGGCGCATCTGCATCCAGCAGCCACTCTGGAGGCGCGACTCCTTTTAAGGTACAAGTAAATTTTGACATTCCCATATTTGAGGGTCAAATAGACGCAGATGCTGTAGATAAATGGTTGAATCTGTTAGAAGGATATTTCTCGGTTCATGACTTTTCGGACCGGGAGAAGATTATTTTTGCACTCCTCAAAGCTACCCCCCATGTTAAGGACTGGTGGGAAACCTACTGTGAGAACAAGGACCAGACAGAACCCTCTCTGTTCTCGGCTGTACCAACTTGGAATTCTTTCCGAGACGCCGTCAAGGAACAGTACTATCCCGTGGGGAGCTATGAGGACAAGTACATACAATGGACCACGCTGCGACAACAATGGGATCAAGATGTGCACGAGCTGACGAATCTGTTCCATACCCTGCGCACAAAGTTGGGTATCAAAGATTCGACTTGTACGAGGTGCTAAAGTGCAACGGCGCCTCTTGCCTGGTACGTGGGAAAATGGGTTCCTTGACTTGTCTCCTTTCTTGGTGCGACATATCTTGGGCCTGGGATGGGGTCTGACGGGGTATTAAAGCGAAGAAGCGAGACTTTGGATGCGAAAATAAAAGCAAGGGAAAGGTGCTTCCAAACCGCGAGAACAAAGGGCAGAGGCAAGACGCCGCCGGCTAAAGACAACTCATCGAAGCCACAAGAAAAGAACAGCACCGCAAAGCCAAAGAAGGACACGGGAAAGTGGTGTGAGTTCCATAAGGGCTCCACTCACAACACAAGTGAGTGTCGGGCCAAGCAGTCGCTAGTGGCCGAGATGAGGGCTTCTGAGTCAGATGCATGCTCTGACTCCGAATCAGAACTTGAAAAGGCGAATGAAAAAGGGAAACAGATTATTGATGCGGAGCCCAACGCCACTGTTGCCACTGCAAAGATCCAAAAGGAGGAACCGGAAGATCCAGAGGAGGAGGAACGTCTCTTCCACTCCCAGATGTGGGTAAAGGGCTCCCCGGTACAGTTCATTGTCGACAATGGGAGCCAAAAGAACCTCATTTCAGCAGACGCCGTGAAGCGGTTGGGCTTGCCGACCACAGCTCACCCACATCCATACACCATCGGGTGGCTTCACCAAGGACGAGATCTCCGCGTTAGCCAGCAGTGCCGCCTTTCCTATAGCATCAAGCCCTTCACGGATGAGGTATTATGTGACGTTGCTCCTATTGATGTTTCTGATGTATTATTAGGACAACCATACTTGTGGAAGCGTCTTGCTGTGTCTGGAATCTAGGCACTTTCTCTCGTCTTCCCATTGTTATTGCGCACAGAAGGCAAGTTTGTCCCCGGGATACCGGAGAGTGCCTCACTATTTTGCTATCTCTTTGGTTGCGCAAAACAATGCGGTCGCTCAAACTTTAGCGCAGAAGGCCCGTTTTCGATCGCGGGGCAAGAAGAGAGCTGCCCGCTGCGGCCTACTAGAGAGAACCAGGGCTCCTCTACACCAAAAACAACAAATGGATAAGGTTGTGGAGGAGGTACGGGGACACCACCTCACCCACAGGGGTTCCTCTGCACTGTCAGGTCAAGCACCCGATTGATCTGACCCCCGGTGCGCTGCTACCTAATGGACGATCTATCGGCGCTCTGTTCTGGAGAATGATGAAATCAAGAGGCAGATTCAAGAGATGTTGCAGAAAGGTCACATCAGACCAAGTTCATCGCCCTGTGGGAGCCCGATCGTGTTGGTACAAAAGAAGGATGGGACATGGAGACTCTGTATTGACTATCGGGCGCTGAACAAGATCATTGTCCGGAATAGGTACCCAATCCCACGGATTGATGACCTTCTGGACCAACTCAAAGGTGCAAAATATTTCAGCAAGATTGACCTGAAGTCTGGGTATCACCAGGTACCAATTGAACCCTCCGATGTGTGGAAGACGGCCTTCAAAGCCAAGGAAGGCCTTTTCGAATGGCTGGTCATGCCTTTTGGGTTGACGAATGCTCCCGCCACCTTCATGAGGATGATGGATGACATCTTGCGACCATTCACCAACTCATTTGTAGTGGTGTACTTGGATGACATTCTGATCTTCAGCCAGACTTGGGAAGAGCACCTTCACCACATTCGACAAGTCCTCCAAACACTGCGGCAACACAAGTTATGTGCCAATTTGGAGAAGTGCACTTTTGGCATGACCCGGGTTCAATATCTGGGATACATTATTGATGAAAGGGGGGTGCATGTGGATCCAGCCAAGATCCAAGTCATTCGGGATTGGCCATCCCCAACCACTATAATAGAGCTTCGCAGCTTTCTGGGTCTTGCTAATTTCTATCGGAGGTTCGTGTTGGGATTCTCTCATATCACTTGGCCCTTGAGTCAAGTCACCAAGGGAGGAGCGAGAGCAAAAAAAATTTGGTCGGAACCTCAACAGAAGGCGTTCACAGAACTGAAAAATCGCCTCTGTTCTGCCCCAGTGCTCACTTTACCAGACTTGCAACAGCCATTTGAGATCGAGACAGATGCCTCTGACTATGATATTGGGGCAGTTCTTACTCAACAGGGACATCCGGTGGCATTTCACAGTGAGACATTGTCTTACACAGTTAGCAAGTACCCCACATTTGACAAAGAAATGTACTCCATTGTGCAAGCTTGTCGACAATGGAAGCATTACATTTTGGGGAAGGAAACAATCATCCATACAGACCACCGGCCCCTGCAGTTCATACAGACACAAGGGAAGTTGCAGAATGATCGCCATCGAAGTGGTCCACATATCTGCAACAGTTTCATTTGAACATCAAGTACAAGAAGGGTAGCACCAATCATGTTGCAGACTGCCTCGACCTTCTGCAAAATTATTGGTGCTCACCACATCACCAGGCAACATTTACAAGACTTCTGATTGGCCGCTTCTCTATGAGAGTGACCCGAAATTCAGCGACACTTACAAGGCACTCTTGGGGGGTACGCAAGTTCCAAATTTTCACCTCCAAGATGCACTTTTATGTCACATGGGACACCTTTGTGTTCCTTCAAGCGAGCGTGCCAAGATGATATGGGAAGCACACTACAGTCGAGTCGTGGCGTGAGTCCAGAAAACATTGGCAATCTTTATGAAAGTATTTCTGTTAGTAGAACCTTCGCAAGGACAGAAGGCACATCAGCTCTTTTAAGCATTGCCATTGCCAGCCGACCATTGAAGCAAGGCACCGTATGCTCACTCTACCTGCCCTAGTCGACGGGAATCCGTCTTTATGGATTACATGTCGAACTGCCTTCTACTAGCGGGGAGAAATGAGCGTGTTTTGTGGTCGTCGGCAGTTCTCGGTGGCCATTATGGCGGTGCGAGAAAAATATCCACCGGCGAAGCCACACTGTGGCTTCTTCTTTGAAGACGAGTGTGGGTGCACTTTGGGATCCCACAGTCTATCATATCAGATCGGGATAGCAGGTTCCTCAGCACATTTTGGTCTAGCCTCTGGTCAATGTTGGATACCAAGCTCACCAAGTCCACAACTTTCCATCCCCAAATAGATGGCCAGACAGAGGTCATCAACAGAATGCTTGTACACATTCTGCGCATGTACAATTCAAAGCATCCACGCACATGGGACGAGAGCCTCCCTTATGTAAAACATAGTTATAATCGGGCTCTCCACAGTTCAATCGGCCATAGCCCCTTTCAGGTGGGCTTGGGATTCCAGCCACTATGTCCCATTGACGTAGCCATGCCATTTGCAGCTGCTCAGGCCAATTCAGCTCATGTCCAGTCTGAAGTTGACAAAGCCAGTAGCTTCATCGAGCGCATTCAACACATCCGCCAACAGGTTCATGATATATTGGACTGAGCCAATGCCAAGTACAAGCAACGCCATGATCAACACCGGGTGCCACACAACTTCCAGGTGGGTGACAAAGTATGGCTACATTTGCAGAAGGAGCGCCTCACTGGACCCCACCGCAAGCTTCGCCCGCTCCGATACGGGTCGTACACCATCACCAAGGCTGTAGGGAACAATGCATTCGAGCTCAGTATTCCACCATTCCTTGGGCTGCACCCAGTCTTCAATGTGGATCGCCTTCGTCCTTACTTCCCACCTCTACTGGACACCTCGGACATTGCAGAACAACTCACACCAACTGAGTTAAATCCAGACTGCATGGAACAGGCCACCACCGATTGCATCATGGACATGCAAATCAAGAACACTCGCCAGCAGAAGATCCAACTATATCGGGTTGTCAAAGCTGGCCAACTCCTGCACCAAGGAAAGTGGTTCACCAGGGACCAAGTTCAGCAGAAATTTCCTCATCTCATGGAGGAACTTAACGCAATGGGGACCATTGCTTCCTAAGGGGGGAGGAATGATCCAGGTGGATATTGGTGGTCACCCGCCTATTCCACTTGGGGCTCCACCATTGTCTATTTCAGTTTTTCAGTTTCAGCACAGTTTACTATTTTTAGCAGTTTTTCGGGTCCTAAACTTCCGGTTCCGTTTTGAGGCCCTAAATGACGTTTTTTGGGAAAACGGAGGGCAACATGGGTCCATGGACCGATGTTGCCCATTCCAAATTTGTAGTCCTCGGATAGATCTTTCTAACGAGGTATGGTACGCGTCAAACGGAGATCGTATGCCAAAGTTACGCCCCTGGGAAGTTGAAACACCAATTTACCCAAGCGGGGCCCATAGTTTTGGCGCTTCATCTCCTAGGGTTAGGGTTTTGGCTGTTTAGGATTTCCCATTGTTTCTAAATGATAAATAGGCCCTCGAGCCTCATTGTAACTCAGTTCAGAGGCCTGTAGCCGCCACATCTCTTCTCAGAGATAGCTACCAGCGCCCTAGCTAGTTTTATTTCCATTCTGTCAGTAAGCAAAATTCAGTTCGTTGATATTAATGAAATGAAGTATTATTTCCGCTGCATCTCTGTATTTATGTTTATATGTTTATTCTGTTGCGTTCCTGCATAAATCTGGATCATCCTGGATCCTTTTATTAATCGATCGACTAGTTTCACCAATGTAGTGAGTCCCACAAGAGCACGGAATCAAATAAACACCTTTCACGCTTTTTGGGTCCAACTGGTCCTTAACCGATTTAAGGGAGCCCCGAATGGTGTTTAAAGGTTTAAAAGAAGATGAGATCTTATGCCTCCTTAAAATCCAAGCGATCTTGTTAGTAGTACCTTGAATAAAAGGTAAATGGATGATGCTATTGGTAATTATAATAGCAATCCCACTACAGCCACAGTCAACGCAACAGGGAGGTCGTATCAGATGGTGGGGAGGCTGGCGTGTTATGCAGAGGCAATTGTGAAATGGTAAGGGAGGTATTATAACATCAGTTATATATATTATAACTGGGAGGGCTCATGAAGGTCTGTTTGCTTCCTGCAATACATATTAGTCGGAGGGTTATATCATAAGCAATACACAATGTAAAGAAATTGTGTGCATTGATTTTCGTGTAAGTACAAAAAATCATTAACAATGTACACATATTTTTTGTTATAGTAATTTAATTTATTAATATTGGAGAACAAGAGAGATAAGATATGATATTTACTACAACAAATTGAGCTAAAAATTTAATTTATTTACAATTTAAACTTTCTTTTTCATATAATCAAGATGAAAATATGACAAAACTATCAAAGATGACAATAAGAATAATAGAAGAAATCACAATGAAGGCTATTTGTAAATTCTTATTATTCACATTTTCTATCATTCAACACTATTATTATCACCTTGCATTCAAAATTTCATCATTAAAGTTATTAACAATATTTATCATCGCAACAAACCAAAATAACTAAGCAACTTTAAAATTAAAATGGCCAGATTAATCTAAGACATATTTACCATATTTAAAATGTTTATATTAATATTAAATATATTTACATATTATTGATCAAATTACTATATTTTCCTTTGTCGCACACTACCAAAACCAACCTATATCCATTTTAACTCTGAATCCTCGAGAGGTAACAACTATCTCTTGAGGTGCAAACCTTTTCTCAAGTTTTTCACTCAAAAAATAATTTTGCACGAGAGTTAAGATGGATCTACGCTAATTTTATATAATAGAGTTGTAACGTCCATGTAAACTATATTTTTACCATGATTTACAAAACAGTGAATCAAGAATCGGTTAAAATGGGAACGAGTTCTTGAATCAGTTGGACAGTTGAAAGACTCCCATTTTTCTTGGTTTGAGAGGTTCGATGAGGGGGTGTCCATGAGTAGGAACGAATGCTCTAGAACCAGGTCGTGGAAGTCCAAGGATCCGAATGCCTTGCAACCAAAGAAGCCGAAGGCGGACTTTGGATACAGTAGAAAGACCCTGGTTGCGTGGACATTCTTCGCGGGATGCATATTTGCAGGGGGCACCTTGTTCTTGTTCCAGGAAACCTGTAAAATAAAATCTTTAAACGGTGGTCAATTCTTTACTCTGGTTGCCTGGAAAAGCTTCACTAGAGAGCAATATCCAAGCAGCACAAGAGAATGAGCAGAGAACGTCGTTGGCCACGAATTTCTCTGAAAGTCAGGCGAGATCAGAAAGAAATGTTGGGAAATTTCCCAGGATTCGAGGCATGTTAATGAGCTTCGGGTCAGCTTGGGAGACTGCAATTGCAAATTAGTATGGCAATCCACTTGGAACCGAGAGTGATGGACTTCGACGAATCGATGAAAGTAAAGATAAGTAAATAAACTTGATCTTTCTCTGAATATTATATATGTTTATTGCATGTGGAAAATGATAAGGCCGATCATTATTCTATATTTGCTGTTGAAACTTAATATATAGAGAATTCGTGTTTTTCGTAAATTTCATAATCCAGATTGGAATGGATATTCATTGGAGACAGGAATATTTATTGTGCCCAGTCTTATCGAACTCTCTGCTTGCCAAAACTCCTTGTTAACGGTTTGACCAAATATGGAAGTAATGTTTGTTTAGTAAAACAAAGATATAGTTATTATTGTTATTGGTATTTACATTAAAAAAAAAAAAAAAACATGCGACCTTCTAAGAAAGAAGAATCTTACATGGAAAAGACTAATGAATTAGTAAGTCCATGGATAGTTTCACAAATCTATGGATATTTTCATAAAAACCATGGGTAGTTTTTCCATGGTGTTGACAAAGATTAAGTATAGATGGTGCTAATTCCTTTTATTTGATAATAGTCGATTGGGAAGAGAGTCGGCTGCCAAGATAACAATTTTGGCTAAATTTATTTATGATATAATCCCTTTCTTTGTGAGTGGAACTATATAGTTCACTGGTTAGTTGAAATATATAGATCATTTATTTTACAATTTATTCTCATATCAAGATGGGTAAATATATGAGAAAATAATTCAAGGGAAATAAGTTGATATTTTTCCTTCTTATATGGAGATGTTTGAAATGCATGCATATTTAAAATAGGCATGTGTTCATTGTGTGAATTTATTTCATGCATGTTTGGATAAATATGCATGTTTTCATATTCTCTATGCATTGTATTTAATGCATTTAGATAGGAATTTTTAATTAAAATATGATTAACCACGTGATTTTGTGGTTATTTCCTAAAAAGAGTCCTTGTTGTCTTTTCTTGAAAAGACTCTTACTTTAATATTTTAGAAAGATAATGTTATTAGAAAGATAGAATGGTGAAAGGGAAACTTATTGGTGGGTTTTTGGAAAAGAATCCATGTTATCTTTCTTGAGAAGAATTCTATTATGTTATTCCTTGCTATTATGCCAATCTTTTACATAATAGTTAAGAGTGGTAGTATACTAAGAATTTTGTAAAAAGAATTCATGTTGTTTTAAAGATGGCTATTATGATAATCTTTATTTTACATGAAAATAGTAATTTCATGATGATAGAAATCTAAGAAGGGAATAAGTGTCTCCTACAGTAAAGGAAGAGCTATCTCTCTTGCATGTACAAAGAGGGAGAGTTATCTCTCTTGCATGCACAAAGAATAGCCATTATGTTATAGAAGCATGCTCTTTGCATGTATAAAGAAATATTGAGCTATCTTACTATTTAGGAAAATATGTGAGTACATTTATGATATCAAAACTAATATGTTAGTTATGTTAGTTCTTTTGGAACAAGGTCATGCATAGGCATGCAACCTATGTATTAACTTTTATTGAAGAATAATATACATATATGTATGTAAAAAGAAAGCTTGTAGTATTGAAACTACATTGAATATGATTATTAGTAAAATCTTGAAAATGAGACATGTATTTATATTCTTCATTGCATATTTTTACATATGTTTACATGCTCACTAGTGTAGAGACTTTCTTTAGAAAGACTCGTGAAGGAGGTTATGTGATTTTTTGTGTAAGTACTCCTTAGCGAGAGTATTTTGGAATTCGGTATGCATTTGCATGCATGGAAGGAACAATTTTTTATGTTAGATGTAGCTCTTGTCTTGCAGGAATGTGTGCTTATGCAATGGAAGCATGAGTTATTGTGATGATTTATAACCAGCACATATGAGGTATGTGCTGTTAAAGAGAAAATGTCAGGGTGATTTACTTGTTTTGTCATGAATATACATGAGTACAGATATGTGAAATGATTGATTAATACTTTGTGAATCTTGACATCATTTTATGTTGGAAGCATCATAGCAGAGAATGATGATGACAGTTACAAAGGTATATTATGCTTGTCATGTACACAGGAAAATTATGCTTGTCCTGGTGGCAGGAAAATGATTAATGTTCATGTAGATGAGTGCGAGTTGCAGGAAGGTCCAATGTACGATGTGCATCCATGCCACCAAGATGTGAAGATCTGAAGATATGAAGACCAGAGGGAAAATGGTATCATATTTACTGTAATGACTTTAAGCTAGATACTTGCATAATTCCTTGTAAGATTATATAAACGATGGTTAAGGGATGGTCTCCCTTATAAGCCATTGAGTGATGGGCTGAACACCCTCACGAGCGTTTAATAATAAAATTAAACGTTTGCTGGTTTTCACCCTACGGGGTTTCCAGGGTATAATGGTTTCCAGATGATGAGGTTCAGTTCTTTCTTGTTATGATGTTCAGAATGGCAATTATGTGATGACTAATTGAGTAATGAAATGAATGGATGTTTGCATCATTTAGTATTAAGTTAATATACTGTAATGGAGGTTGTTAAGGGTTAAGGAGTTACTATTCTTATTTATAAACATTCTATGTAATGATGATTAACTTATAAAAAAAATTTAACTCCTTACATTTCCCTGTGAGGTTAATGGTGTATGTTACAAGTGGTATCAAAGCTAAAGGTTGCAACACTGGCGCCTTTGGGATTTAGCGAAAAGAAATTGAAGGATCCAAGATGAAATGCGCATATGTGAAGGAAGGCATCGCATCTCTAATCAGGTTGAACAATGAGTTTCAAGAGATAAGTACTAATATCTTTCTTGTCTTGAAAGTAATAGTTATTGCATTTTTGGAAAACACAATGCTTACAAAGTAAATAACTGTTAAGTTAGAGTTTATTTAAAAAAGATATGTATTTTCCATGTGCGTAAAAACTTCTATTGTTGTGTTGAAGTTTTCATGAAAGAAGATGGGATTTTGGTTTCTTGAAAAATGAAACATGTGCGTGTTTCTCTTGAAAATTTAACTAATATACATTTGATTTTTCTAGAAAATAAATATGTATATCTTGAAAATAAACCTTGCATGTAAATCTTGCAACTGAAGGAGACAAATATAGAGTAAAATATGGTTTTACTTAATATGCAAGATTGTGCTAGTTCTTTTGGAAAGTAATAAAGCATTGCTAATATGATAATCTTTTAGAAAGATATACCATGGTAAAAGACCAAAATACTATGCTAGTTTTGCTGAAAAGAACCCATGTGAGTTCTTGCAAAGATTACTAGTATGTATCTTGAAAGGTGTGAGCAGTAGTAGAACACAAATAAGTAAACTTACTTGCCTTTATATATATCTTATTTAAGAAAAGATAGGAAGCCTGTTTTCTTTTAAAAGGGATTTCATACAGGTGTGTTAAATGAAATGGAATCCAAGTTCTTTTCTTGAAAATAAATATAGGCTAAAAAGAATAACCTCTTGAATATACTACATTGCTAGATGGAATATGTCAACTTCTTGATTTAGGTATGTTAAAGGTTAAGTTAACCTTGTTAAGTGTTGCATATTTTTTTATGCATAAAAGAGGCAATCCATGATAAATTATTGGAAACAAAGTATGATCAACTTGCATGTAGAATCATAGAGGAACAAGGTTCTTTGCATGCAATAGTTGTATTAGATTTCATCGGAAAGAACATAAGTCTATATGTGGAAATGATAAACATGTTTTATTATCATACTTTAGAAATATTCTTTGGAAAAGAAGACGAATTACATGTACAAAACTAAAGTAATGTTTTGGTTTCCTTGCAATATATACATGGCTAATGTGGGTATAATATTTCGAGAATAAGGTATGCATTCTTATGTTTTATTACATTAGTTTTATGGAAAAGAAAACCATGTTTTGCATGCCTATATGTTATGTGTCCTCGAAGAGGAATCATGAGTTTGCTTACTCGATTATGTTAAGTACTCTATTGGGAAATTAAGATTAGAATCTTTGTGCATTGTATACATAGGAACAATAACCAATGTGTTAGCTTTAATATAATTGCATGCTCCAAAGGCAAAAGCTGAAGTGGTGGGTCTTTTGTAAAAGTTTAAGTAAAGCGAATACACAGTGTGTTATTTTCCATTAAAGGAATTTCTGAACAGATATAGTGATTTGTCTTGTATAAATGTGAGCGTGTGTGGAAAATGTCATAATAATGTGGGAGTTATATGACATGAATGAATAATTACCTAGTCACACTAATGTAGAGATGTTAGAAGAAAGCATGTTGTGACATGGTATTCACATCTCATATATGCAATTGAATAGGTGTTAAAGGATCATTCAGAGATTGATTATTTATTGATTAAGGTTTTATCTAATCATGCTATAAAATCTTATCGATGCTGCTAAAGAAAACATTGTTGTGGAGGAGCAATGTGAATTCCTGATGAGGATGAGTATTGCAGTAGGGAGAGAAGTCCTTCAAATGAAATAAAGATAAGTATTTTATGTTATTTTATTTTAAGAAGTCTATGCATATGCATGTTGATTCCTTTAAAAAAAAATGAATTGTTACATACATGGCATTGCATGAGCTTCCATTTAAGAGAGTTGTTAAAAATTACATGCTATTATAACTGCATAAGAATATGCATATGAGGTTAATATGTGTGTTATGCTTTATTTATTTAGGAAAGAAAGTATAAAAGCATGAAAGAAAAATAGTTATTTTTCATTTGAGCTTGAAAAGAAGAAATTGTTTTGCATGCAATAAAATTTCTAAGTTACCGTGCACTACTTTAAAAAGATGAAAGTGTATAGTGATGGTGTGTGAAACTAATGCATGAATGCAAAAGATAAAGAAAGTCCTACTATAAGATGATAAAGTGTTAAAATTAAATTGAATGAAGTCTCTTAATGGATCAAGTTGTGAGACTTCACTAAATGACTAGTTAACTAACTAGTGTTTGCATGAGTCGTCATGGATGCATTAAAACTATTGACTAGTTATGAATGAATAACTAATGAAAGTTATATGCATGAATCGAATTTGACTAAAGCTATTTGAAAGTTGTGAAAAAGTGATTATGATAATTACTTTGTATGTCAGTTTGTTGGAACAGAACATTATGGGAATCGGAAATGTTTGCATAAGATAATATGTTCTTGAGAAATGCATATTTACGATTAGTATTGTTTCTTATTGTAAGCATGGGTAGCTTAATAGAAACAGAAAAATCTGTGAAAATAAAACATCGCAAACATGGCAATGTGGATTGCAACAGTAAACGTTAAAGTATCATGTTTTAATAATGTACAACACATGTATGTTACTTCCAGGGGGGAAGTTGTGACAGCTTCAGTAAAGCTAACTAGTATTAACTAGCTAAAGACAAACTTGTTGAAATTAATTAATGAAAGAAATTCTTTCTAAGCTGATGGTAAAAATGTTTCCAAGAATAGGAAGTGGTTGGGGACATTTGGAAATACAGTTACCTACTCCTCTGAGGATAAGTTGGATCCCCGGGGAGGAGTAGGCGTTCTGTGAAATTGGTAAAGGGGGAGTATTTTCTCGAGCTGGTTGGGACGAGTAGAAAATAGCTTACAGCAACCCTTGTAAATCCAAAAACATCTGAGTATGACTGGAATTGGAGAATTGGACCGGACTGTCCCGAATTTCTCTTCCAGGCTTTTCTGAGTGTGACTGGATTGGCCATCCCGATGTCACAGCAGAATAATCCACTATTGACCCGTGACACTATCAAAATTCTGGAGCTAGGGGGCAAGTGGAGGACGTAATAGCCTCACTTGATGGTTGGGAGGACTACAGTTTGAAAGACTAAATTTCCAGATATGTATAAAGAGCTTAGCACTCGGAAAATGAATTACTGAATGTATAAGTTCATTTATAATATTACTAATTTGTTTGAATGTCTTAGCAGATGCAAGGATATGCCTATGGTGCATGGATTGACCATTGGTACTATTAGAGAGCTAGAATATCTCTGAGTCCTTTGTGAAGTACTGTATAGATGTCTTTAGCAGGAGCTAAGACGGTGTGCACGTGATGCATTGCTGAGAGGGTTGGTCTCTCTGAGTACTTGTGGAAGTACTTCGGTTAAAAAATCTCTATATATGCAAGAATGTTTGATGGTTGCAAGTATTTTTATTTGATCGAAAACTATGTGACTAATGTGATTGAATGGTTAGTCATACATTACAGGCTCTTTCCAGGAAGTGTTGATGGGTGTTCAACCACTCTATGAGAGCTTGCATAAAAGCCATCATTTCTTTCAATAGTGATTGGTAAGTTCGTATAGAGACTTTTCTATACTTTTGTGAATTGAATAACGGATATGCAGTAGAAATGGAAATAAAATTTTCTTTGCGCTATACATGTTTATGAGTTTGGATAAAAACATTATTGTCTCAATTAATGGCATTTAAGGAAATGAAATTGTTTCATTGTGAAGGGAAAGGACTCCCTTTTGGTTACTTATATTATTATTATACAATGAGTATAAAGTTTAAATTTTAGTAAGAGAAGCACACCGAGGACGGTGTTCTCTTAAGGGGGGGAGTATGTAACGTCCATGTAAACTATATTTTTACCATGATTTACAAAACAGTGAATCAAGAATCGGTTAAAACGGGAACGAGTTCTTGAATCAGTTGGACAATTGAAAGACTCCCATTTTTCTTGGTTTGAGAGGTTCGATGAGGGGGTGTCCATGAGTAGGAACGAATGCTCTAGAACCAGGTCGTGGAAGTCCAAGGATCCGAATGCCTTGCAACCAAAGAAGCCGAAGGCGGACTTTGGATACAGTAGAAAGACCCTGGTTGCGTGGACATTCTTCGCGGGATGCATATTTGCAGGGGGCACCTTGTTCTTGTTGCAGGAAACCTGTAAAATAAAATCTTTAAACGGTGGTCAATTCTTTACTCTGGTTGCCTGGAAAAGCTTCACTAGAGAGCAATATCCAAGCAGCACAAGAGAATGAGCAGAGAACGTCGTTGGCCACGAATTTATCTGAAAGCCAGGCGAGATCATAAAGAAATGTTGGGAAATTGCCCAGGATTCGAGGCATGTTAATGAGCTTCGGGTCAGCTTGGGAGACTGCAATTGCAAATTAGTATGGCAATCCACTTGGAACCGAGAGTGATGGACTTCGACGAATCGATGAAAGTAAAGATAAGTAAATAAACTTGATCTTTCTCTGAATATTATATATGTTTATTGCATGTGGAAAATGATAAGGCCAATCATTATTCTATATTTGTTGTTGAAACTTAATATATAGAGAATTCGTGTTTTTCGTAAATTTCATAATCCAGATTGGATTGGATATTCATTGGAGACAGGAATATTTATTGTGCCCAGTCTTATCGAACTCTCTGCTTGCCAAAACTCCTTGTTAAGGGTTTGACCAAATATGGAAGTAATGTTTGTTTAGTAAAACAAAGATATAGTTATTATTGTTATTGGTATTTGCATTAAAAAAAAAAAAAAACATGCAACCTTCTAAGAAAGAAGAATCTTACATGGAAAAGACTAATGAATTAGTAAGTCCATGGATAGTTTCACAAATCTATGGATAGTTTCATAAAAACCATGGGTTGTTTTTCCATGGTGTTGACAAAGATTAAGTATAGATGGTGCTAATTCCTTTTATTTGATAATAGTCGATTGGGAAGAGAGTCGACTGCCAAGATAACAATTTTGGCTAAATTTATTTATGATATAATCTCTTTCTTTGTGAGTGGAACTATATAGTTCACTGGTTGGTTGAAATATATAGATCATTTATTTTACAATTTATTCTCATATCAAGATGGGTAAATATATGAGAAAATAATTCAAGGGAAATAAGTTGAGATTTTTCCTTCTTATATGGAGATGTTTGAAATGCATGCATATTTAAAAACGGTATGTGTTCATTGTCCGAATTTATTTCCTTTATGTTTGGATATATATATATGTTTTCATATTCTCTATGCATTGTATTTAATGCACTTAGATAGGAATTTTTTAATTAAAAAATGATTAACCACGTGATTTTGTGGTTATTTCCTAAGAAGAATCCTTGTTGTCTTTTCTTGAAAAGACAACTACTTTAATATTTTAGAAAGATAATATTATTAGAGAGATAGAACGATGAAAGAGAAACTTATTGGCGGGTTTTTGGAAAAGAATCCATGTTGTCTTTTCTTGAGAAGATTCTATTATGTTATTCTTTGCTATTATGCCAATCTTTTACATAATAGTTAAGAATTGTTATTATTTTTCAAGAATTTTGTAAAAGAAAAATTCATATTTGTTTTTAAAGGTAAACCTATTATGATAATCTTTATTTTACATGAAAATAGTAATTTCATGATGATAGAAATCTAAAGAAGGAATAGTGTCTCCTACAAAAGGAAAGGCTATCTCTCTTGCATGTACAAGAGGAAGTTATTTTCTCTCTTGCATGCACAAAGAATAGCCATTATGTTATAGAAGCATGGTCTTTGCATGTACCAAAGTATTAGGACCAAGTACTATTTAGGAAAAGTATGTGAGTACATTTATGATATGAAACTAATATACTTGGTTAATGTTAGTTCTTTTGGAACAAGGTCATGCATGGTAGCTAAGTAGTGAAGGCATATTGAAGAAATAATATATATACATATATGTATGTAGAAGGAAAGCTTGTAGTATTGAAACTACATTGAATATGATTGTTAGTATAATCTTGAAAATGAGACATGTATTTATATTCTTCATTGCGTATTTTTACATATGTTTACATGCTCACTAGTGTAGAGACTTTCTTTGGAATGACTCGTGAAGGAGGTTATGTTCTTCGGTGTGTAAGCACTCCTTAGCGAGAGTCTTTTGGAATTCGGTATGCATTTGCATGCATGGAAGGAACAATTTGTTATGTTAGATGTAGCCCTTGTCTTGCGGGAGTGTGTGCCTATGCAAAGGAAGCATGAGTTATTGTGATGATTTATAATCAGCACATATGAGGTATGTGTTGTTAAAGAGAAAATGTCAGGGTGCTTTACTTGTTTTGTCATGAATATACATGAGTACAGATATGTGAATTGATTGATTAATACTTTGTGAATCTTGACATCATTCTATGTTGGAAGCTTCATAGCAGGGAATGATGATGACAGTTACAAAGGTATATTATGCTTGTCATGTACAAAGGAAGATTATGCTTGTCCTGGTGGCAGGAAAATGATTAATGTTCATGCAGATGACTGCGAGTTGCAGGAAGGTCCAATGTACGATGGTCCATTGTAGGTGCATCCATGCCACCAAGGGGTGAAGATCTGAAGATATGAAGACCAGAGGGTAAATGGTATCATATTTATTGTAATTGCTTAAAGATAGATATTTGCATATTTCCTTGTAAGATTATATAAACGATGGTAAGGGGATGGTCTCCCTTATAAGCCATTGAGTGATGGGCTGAATACCCTCACGAGCGTTTAATAATAAAATTAAACGTTTGCTGGTTTTCACCCTACAGGGTTTCCAGGGTATATTCGTGTTCAATGATGTGATTGATTATTGTGTCAAGTAGATGATTTTGGATTCATTTCTTGTATGATGTTCATAATGGCAATTATGTGATTACCACATGAGTAATGAGATGAATGGACGGTTACATCACATAGTATTAAGTTAATATATCATAATGGAGGTTGTTAAGGGTTAAGGAGTTTACTATTCTTATTTCTAAAAGTTACACTGTGAACTGTTAAACATTCTATATAATGATGAGTAACTTGTATAAATTTTTTTTAACTCCTTATATTTCCCTGTGAAATTAATGGTGTATGTTACAAGAGTATAATATAGACACACATGAATAGTTGACATTGAAATTATGTTATTTAATACATTAAAATATATTATTTATGGCTTTTAGTGATATGAATAGTTGACATTGAAAATATGTTATTTAATAAAGACATTAAATTATATTATTTATAGCATTTAGTGAAAATGATTTTTAAACCATCTATTTTATACTGAATTGTAATATTAATAGCAACTGAACAAATATTAATAATTATATTAATAACTAATTAAATATGTATATTCATTTCTATTGTTTTGAGGGGAGATGTGTTTTCATATTTTATATATTATTAAATGTGCAAATTTCTTTTAGAATGAAAATAAATTTAATTCTTCTAAATATTTAGTAAATTCAAAATTAAAATAAATCAAAATATTATAATCAATATTATTTTTTTAATATAAAATACATTTAATTGTTATTTTTTTAAAAACAATATTAATTCAAAATTGAGTAGGGGATAAATCACACACGGTCGTTAAAGATAACTTTTTATTAGACGAAATTCATTATTATTATATAATATATTCAATATTTGAGCAACCATTACGATATAATTGGTTGTAGAGTAATTTCCACACAGTTTTTATGAAAGGTCATTGTGAAGAGGTTATTATTTATCTCAGAAAGTTATAATTTTCGGAATCCCATACATGGTTTATGTACTCGTTCTTTGTTATTGAAATTTTCGGTAAACATTTTATATTTTTTAATATTTTGGCTCTTTAATTTTTTATGGACCGTCAAACATGATAATTGCATTTATTCATCGTGTATTTAATAATGAAAAAATAAGTTAAATAAATTGCTGAAAAAAACTTAAGAATACTTTAACCTGAACTCCTATATTTAAAATGTTCTCGATAACTCTTCTCTAGGATGATTTAAACATAATGGGAAAGAAAAGGTATCAAACTTATTAATAGTATAGTAGGGGAAATGTAAAAATAAAATTTGAGAATATAAGTAACGAATTAGTGTAAGCTAATAAATGAGATCGTTGACATTAAAGATAGATTTCGAATCATCTCTACCAGCTAAAAAAAATTATGTTTTAAACATAAACAGATTTGCATAAGTTTGGATCATTAAACAAATTCATATCAGTCTACATAATACTAGGCCATACAGACATTAATTCATCTAATTACCCATTTAAATTAATTCATCATCTAACAAGTTTGAAATTAACAAACTACCCTTTGCTGATTGACGGCTTGTCGTTTTGAAAATGCGCGATGTATAACACCATTGCAGATGGGTTTGTTGTACCGCGGACGACTAGATCACTTAGAATTCAGACTGGGAATTCTAAGAGTCAACTTATGATTTTGCTATTAATTTATTTTATATAAAAGAATTGGAATATTAACAGAAGTAACTTAGGATTTTATTATTAATTTATTACTATAAAATAATAGAAATTGAAAGGAACATACGTACACGTTATGAATTTCAAATATAAAGCCACCAACGGTTTCTGCCGGTTTCATCATTTTTACAATCTAATATTGACAGCTGTGAAATTTGTTGCTCGTATCACGTCGAAATCACGCTTGTAACTCACATTCGATCCGCACATTTAAGTTTCAAGTAATCTATGTGTTACATTGCCCCACCTTCTTTTCAGATGAAAAAACACGGCTATCAATATATACAATGATATCAAGGCTATCATGAATATCAATCAATTAATAAACCCCACCGTATATACCACCCATGACAAAAGCCGAAGCTTATTTTCCAGCCCATAAATATGCCAAGACCAGAAATGCCCACTACAACCTGCTTTAATCCAACGGTGGGCATTTCCTGCTCCCACGCATTTATGGGCGGATAGACTAGAAAATAAGCTTCGCTATGACAAAACGCGGCTATCAATATATATAATGATATCAATCCATTAATACGCCTTAGATCAAGTAATGCTCAAGTAATCTATGTATATATTTAAGTTTCCAAGTATTTTTTATTTTATTTTAAATATTGAAGGCTTGTTTTTACTATCAAATACAATCAACAATATAACAATGAGAAATGGTATTATCAAAAATTTCATAATCATTTAACCCATTAAATACAATCAACAATATAACAATGAATCATTCACATAAGATGCTAAACACAAATGATTGTGGAAACTCATACAAGAGAAAACCATAGGTGTTCTTTTGATTATAGTGTAAATGCAATCTATAACTTCAATTTATATTAATTTTTTGGAGACACCAATTTATAGGAGATATTGGGTACAATGGGGTAGTAGCACTTCTACATGAGGTTCAGGTAGTGCCTAAATTTTTTATTTAATTTTATTTTGAGTATGAGTACGATCTAGAAGCATTGTTTTTTGGGATTAAAAGTGGCCGCATCACTATGCTTTGAGAGGATTCATGGAAGCAATTATCCAAACTAGGTGAAAAAATAGATTTAGAAAGGATGCACCAATAGATGACGGCCAAGGCTTAATCACAATTACATATTACTCGACATAGGAGGATCCCAGTTCGTGTTGGTGCTAATGGATCCTAGCTGAGACTTTACACCCCAAATAGGATGGTGAAGCATGGCACAAATTTTGGAAAAACTTACAAGGTAGGGATATTCCTTATTCATTGCAAGAAGGTAAACTATGATGGGGTTACATGTCTAAAGGAGTCTGTTCCATTCATGAAGACTACCACTTACAAGTGGGTCATCAAATTCTAAAAAAGAAAGAGGTTTGGCCAAACATATGGAAACAAAATGTATGACCTAAGATCTCTATTTTTCTTTGGCTCTTGCTACATAATAAGCCATTAACATGGGAAAACATTCAAAAGAAGAATTATCAGGAGACATTTTGGTGTCCACTTTGTCTCAACCTAAACTTGCAATTCTAACAAATCTTTGCTAAATTTCAATCAATGTTTATAAAAAAAAAATATACTTAAAGAATGACAGAAATGAAAAATATTATGTTATTTAATATAGACATTGAAATATTTATGACCTTTAGTGAAAGTGATTTTTTTTTACGTTTCCTTCACATTGAATTGTAATGTTAATAATAAACAATCAAATATTATTAATTAACCATATATGTTTATTCACTTCTATTTGTATTATAATCCTTATTTTTTTTAAATTATTTAAAATAAATTAATATATGTTTATTCATTTCTATTTTTATTATAGTTTATATTGTTTTTGTTTTTTCTATTTAAAATAAATTTTATTTTTATTTGGAAAGTAACATATATCCACTTAAAAATAAATATGAACGTAATCAGACATAGCTTCGTACTAAACTACTAACATAGATTTATTTTAAGTGTGAATCTAACATAAACCTAGAGGGATCAAATTTCTTCAAGTGCAAACTTTTTTTTAAAATGCAAAATAGAATGTTTGCTAAATAGAATATATATATATAAGACCAAATACAAATTTTAACCATAATTTTTTTTTTAAGATATATATTAGTTGAAATAAGTTAACATAGATCTTCAAATAGTTTATTTAAGTCTCTTGTTAATTTTATTTTTGAAAAATATAACAGTTAAACCACTGATTCACATTTTTTTATTTCTAATTATTTTACAACATAATTTTTTTTTAATTATAACATACATTTAAAGGGAACCAACAAACTTAAACATCCCTTCACACTAAACTGTAAAATAAACCTATCAACTCAAAAAAAAATACTAGATCAACACAACTATATAAATTTATTTATAAAAATATTTTATAAATATAATATTACACAAAATTCTTAATTATCATATATTATTTTTATTTTATATTATTTTCAGTGTATTGGGAACCATTAAGTTACAATTTGTCGGATCGTAATTTCTGCACCGTTTTTATGAAAAGTCGTCGTGAATAAGCTGTTATTTATCTCATAGAGTTATAATTTTTGGGGATCCATGCCATACACCGCCATGCTACTAACAAGTACGTGGGTTATGTACTTATTCCTTGTTATTGATATGGACGCGATCTACTCTCTTATTTTCTTAATATTTTTTCTGAATAATTTTTGTAGCGAGTGTGTCATGTGATAATTACATTTTATTATAATTAAAAGTTTAGAATGATAAATAATATAAATTAAATAAATGGTTTATAATATGAGAAATAATATAAATTAAATAAATTGTTTATAATTATAATTTGTAAGTTTGAATTTGAATTGTTTATTGATTTTTTTTTATAAAAAGTGAATGGAGTGTTTTGTTAAGATATATGTAGATGATAAAAAATAATTGAGTATATTGTTAAAGTAGAATAAGATATTAAGATACTAATTCAATTTCTTACACTACTATAATAATATTTTTGAATACGATCCTAATGTAACTTAATTAATATTTAATTTTAAAATAAATAAATTAAATGTAGCTAGATATAAAAAAAAAAATAGTTATATATGATGATGATGATGATGGTTAACTTCCAGTGAGACTAATTTTTGGTCTATCGGATCTAAAGAAAAGAGTTATTTAATTTGATTTAAGATTTTATTCCTATGTTCAAAAATCTTGGAGAGAAGCCTCACGAGCTCACTATAATTTTGACATCTTAAAAGGCTAAGAAGGTCAGTATTGTAACAAATTTTATGAAATTAAGATCCTCAATGTTCATATTCTCATAGAGATGGCAAATCCTTTCCATCCATGGTGTTTTAGGAATTGTCCAATGACCTGTTTCACTATGGAGCTCATGAGAGTTCGTTCTAATCTTGGCTATATTAATTTTCTTCTTTGAGCTAGTTAAAATAGGGAGATACTTTTGATATTCTAAGGTGGGGTTGATGAACTCCTTATAATACCTTAATTTTCTTTTAGCTGCTAGATCTTTCTCGCACCACATTTTTTCTTTGAACTTAGAAGTAACAATTTTTTTAATGTTATTGATGTTTTGCAATGCAACATTCTCGTCGATCTCCCAATGGTTTAACCAGGCCTTGGTGTCTTTATACCAACCTCGGTTAAGCCTTAGGTGGTTTTGGCTGGAATTTAAAGCTAGCTTAGGAAGCCTATGGTCTCCTATGCTATTGAGCTTGTGCTTGTACAACAAAATTCTAGTCATAGCTAGGCTCTCGATAGGGGAAACACCCACTTCTATAAGGAGAATAGGATAGGGTGTATTGCTTTTAATTTTAAGGTTATACGTTATAAAATTCTTCTAGATTTGCTCAATATTTCTCTAGGATTATCTACAGATGCTGCAACCCCAAACCTCACATCCATATAAGATAACAGGAGTGACATACTAACAAAGAAGGGAGAGAAGAATTTCATGTCAGATGTTTATTTTGTCCCTGGTTTGAAACATAATCTACTAAGCATTGGAAAATTCATGCAGAAGGGCTACAATGTATTTTTGAAAAATGATGTATGCACAATCTTAGATAATGTTTCCTCTCAAGCTAATATTAGATTTGAAGGAAGAAGGTATTGTAGCAACTGTCACACAAGAAAATTTTCAAGAAGAAGTCAAAGATGAAAATTGGTTATGGCACTTGAGATTTTGCCATCTCAACTTTAGAGGTTTGGATTTGTTGCACACGAAAGTTATGGTAAAGGGATTGCCACTCATAGAAAAATCAGACAACCTATGTGAAGGATGCATCTTGGGAAAACAACACAGAGAATCATTTACAATAGAAAAGTCAATAAGGGCAAAGACACCTTTGGAGATTGTCCACTCAGATTTATGTGGACCAATGCAAACACCATCATTTGGTGGCAGCCATTACATTTTGACATTTATAGATGACTACACATGGAATACATGGGTCTATTTTATAAAACATAAAAGTGAAGTGTTTGACCTCTTCCACCACTACAAAGCTCTTGTTGAGAATAAAACTGGACACTACATAAAAGTGTTGAGGACTGATAGAGGTGACGAATATATCTCAATTGACTTCTTACGTTTTTGCAGGGAGCATGGAATTGACAAGAATTTTACAACAATGTATACACCTCAGCAAAATTATGTCGTGGAAAGAAAGAATAGGACAAATCATGGAAATGGCAAGGAGTATGTTGAAGGCAAAGCATTTTCCAAATGATTATTGGGTTGAAGTTGTCACTTGTGCAACATATATCATTAATAGGTGTCCAACCAAAAGTGTCATGAATAGAGTTCCTAAAGAGGCATGGAGTGGAATAAAGCAATATGTCACTCAAATGAGAGTGTTTGGGTGTGTGGCGTATGCACATGTCCCAGATGAGTTGAGGAAGAAATTGGATAGCAAGGGGGAAAAATGCATATTTTTTGGATACAGTGATGAATCCAAGGCATATAAGCTTTACAATCCATCAACCAAGAAGGTAATAATCAGCAAAGATGTTCAGTTCATAGAAGAGGAAGAATGGGATGGAAGTGTAGAGAAGACATTCAATGTGAAGACATGTATGTCACATGAAGACAAAGAGGAATTGACTGCACCAAGTAATTCCTCAACGGTGGTCCTCCTCCACCCACATAAGCTCAACAAAGCACACCGCAAGAAAGTAATAGGACAACATTGCGTAATCAACTAAGTGCTTCTCCAAGCACACCACAAAGATATGAAATTCCATCTACTTCAAGTGCAACACCAAGCTCATCTTCAGCAACTTGCAGAAGAAGACCAAATTTCAAAAAATTAAGTGAAATTTACGAGCAAGAAGAAATTGATAATAGTGCTAGTCTAAAATATTTATTTGCATGATTTTGTCATGTAGATGACCCAATACACTTTGAAGATGCATTCAAAGAAGAGAAACGGGTTGAGGCAATGAATGAAGAAATAGGAGCAATAGAAAGGAATGAAACATGGGAGTTACTAGACCTTTCACAAGGTAAAGAAGTCATTGGAGTGAAATGGGTCTATATGACTAAGAGAAACATTGAAGTCAATATATAAATGCATAAAGAAAGGCTAGTTGTCAAAGACTACAAGAAGCATCATGGAAGAGACTATGAGGAAATATTTGCGCCAATCACAAGGATGGAGACAATGGGTACAGTGTTGTCGATAACAGCACAACAAAAATGGAAAGTGTATCAAATGGACATTAAGTCAGCATTTTTGAATGGAGTACTGAAAGAGGAGGTGTATGTGGAACAACCTTTTGGTTATGAGGTAGAAGGCCAAGAACACAAGGTGTGTAAATTGCGGAAATATCTTTATGGGCTAAAGCAAGCACCGTGTGCATGGTACAGTAGGATAAATGCCTATTTGATGGAAAATGGGTTCAACAAATGTGATGGTGAACCTATTCTCTATATCAAAGAAAGTGATAGTAAGACTCTTATCATTGTTTTGTATGTAGATGATTTGATTTTTATAGGTAGTGATGATCTTCTCATTGCCGATTTCAAATCATTCATGAAAAGTGAGTTTGAAATGACTGACTTGGGGTTGTTAAGATATTTTTTGGGCATAAAAGTGAAGCAAACATAAAATGGAATTTTTATCTCTCAAGAAAAATATGTCGCATAAATTTTAGAGAGGTTTAATATATAGAACAAAAAATCATCACCAACTCCAACTGTCATGGGGTTGAAGTTGAGCAAGGAAGATTGCAGCAGCAATTTCAATCCAACGTTATATAAAAGCATGGTGGGTAGCCTTTAATGTATTTGACTACAACTAGGCCTGATATAATGTATGCAGTGAGTCTGGTGTCGTGATTCATGGAGCCACCCAAGGAGACACATGGGAAATAAGCCAAAAGAATTTTAAAGTATGTCAATGGGATGAAGGAGTATGGTGTTTTTTACTCCGCAACAAATGATTTTAGGCTGATTGGTTCCAATGATAGTGATTGGCCAACAAGTGTTGATGACAGAAAGAGCACATCGGGATATGTTTTTCATTTGGGATCAGGAGCCATATCATGGGCTTCCAAGAAGCAACTGGTAGTTTCATTTTCAACAGAAGAAGCTGAGTATGTCACTGTAACAACAACAGTGTGTGAAAATTTTTGGATGAGAAGGATGTTGCGAGATTTATGTCTTGAACAAGATAAAGCAAACACTATTTTCTGTGGTAACAATTCAGCAATTTCACTATCAAAGAATTATGTTTTCCATAAGAGGAAAAAGCACATTGATGCTAAATATCATTTCATAAGAGAATTAGTTAATAATGGTGAAATTGTGTTGCAACATTGCAAGTTAGAGGAACAATTGTCAGACATCTTCACAAAGCCATCGGCACGTGAAAATTTTGTGTATCTCAGAGATTGTTTGGGAATGGTCAATGGCGGCAGTTGTGATTAAAGAGGAGTGTTGGAAATTAATCCCAACCACTGCATTAAATAAACTGGCAGCATCGATACCATTAGTTAATTTTATTTTGCAGATTGCGGATAGAAGTTTGCAGAGAAGGAAAAGCTCCATGCATAGTAAATATGTATGGGCAAACACTTAACTCCACAAGCTTATTTCATTCATGCAACTTCTGTTTGCCCATCACCATGTATTAAATATTTCCCACCATGTCACCTACCTCTTGAGCGCATTGTGCACCTCACAAGGTTTAGCTTTTCCTCATAATACAATTGTTGAATCCTACAAACTTCCTGATGCGATATAGTGGGGCCCGTTTAATATATATTCCATATGTGATATCATTTCTGCAATAAACCTTTCGATTTTTCCACTTTACCCTTACCCTTTCCTCTTTGCATCACCAACTGCTTAGCGCGTCGCACATCGCACTTCGCAGGTTTTAGAACTTACATTTTTCCTTGGTCCCAAACCTTGCGATGTGATCGCATATTGCACCCGATAGTGGTTCTTGTTATTGCTAAAATTTAAAAGAAATTTCATGCGAAAAGTTAAATGTTGCGACATGCAATTTGCGATAGGATCCCATCGCATATCACATTGCGCAAACAAGGAAACAATAAATACTGCACAGTAAGAAGTGCGATATGGGCGCGGATGTGATGTGGTTCAAAGTTGAAACCTAAAGGATTTCAAGTCCGAGCGTACAAGTTTTGTGCATTTTTTAATGAAGAAAGAGCTAACATGGTAGATGGACGGTTTTGTGCAATTACCTGTATGGTCCATCATTGATTTGGCATTAAATTTTCAAGTTGCACCACTTTGTATTTAAAAGATATTTTTTCATATGATTTTAGTAGAAGAATGAAAAAAAAAACTTCTCTCGTTTTATATCTCTCTATGTGGCTATGTATATTTTTGTGAGTAATTGTGATGTCTTTGTTTAAAGACACTTACACAAATTCTGTGTAAACCATGTGTTCAGGGAAAATAAATTCCCTTGTTTTTACGATTTTCCAACACTTATCAAATCCATAGTGATATTCACATAGCAGGTGTAAAATACGTATGATTCAATAAATTGTCCCTGGAATTTTTTATGCTATGTGTCTGAGTTCTGGACACCTAGACAGAAACCTAGGTATTAGAATAATGTTTAGGTTAAATATCATAGCACATTTCTCATCTACCAAAGGAAAAAATGCAATGGGAGTTTTAATATTGATTTATTGATTTTTTAATATTGATTTATTTTTATTAGTCGGGTTTTTATGTTGTGTATAAATGAAAGTATTTTGTTGCTAATTGAAAGATAATTTCATTATGTTGTATGAAATTTAAAAAAAATGGCTACTTGGAATGGAGTATTGATTTAATTACTGAGAAAATGTGACACTAAATAAAATTTTATAGTGTGTTGTGTTAGTTCCCTGTAATTTTAGCAGATTGGTAAGACTAAAGCTGCAGAGACAACATTATGAACCACTTTGGGATTCTAAGATCTAGCCCTCCTGAATCCAGAGAGGGATCTCTCTATAAGTGCAAAGATTGATTTATCTTTAAGGCGTTTGGTATGAAATTAGGCTAGTTATTAGGAACAAGGGTTTTCGTTTGTTTTGGATGGTTGAGCATGATTTTTAATTGAGTGGAAAGTCCTAAAAATGAAATAGTTTCAAAGGGGTGAAGGTGTGAATAATCAGAAGAAGATTTCAACTGATACAATAGATATGAAACAACATTTAGTCCATTGGGCTATGGAGTCATAAAAGGATTTAATTGTGCAATAATTTCAAGAGTGGTCCAAGGGGCAAGTCATCTATATTAAAAGATATTTTTAGATTAAATGATGGAATGGAACATTAAAAGTGTTGAGAAGGTGCAAAAAGCCAATAATTTCAACTAGGATTTATCAACTTTCCATACAAGAAAAGCCTTTTTAAGCAACTATTTAAAACCAACCAAAGGATAGGGCTAACCACAAAATTCTTTGGACAAGCTTGTATTAAAGCTAACTTATCAGACAAACAATCCAGTAATCCACATGACTACTTTCAGAAAGGATGAAAACATATAAGAAAACAAAGTGCAGCTTAAGATCAAGCAAGATACATTAAAATCTAAACCTGCTTTAGCATACTCTTAGGGAAACCTTCAAAACAACCTTTGGAGAAAGAAACTAGAAGACAGGGCAAACCATAAAATTTTATAGTCTAACTCTACTCAGCATGTAATGAAAATATCATTCAAGAACTTCCTTTCAAGTTTAGCACATCAAGACAAGGACAAACCAACATTCCTTGATAATGTTTACACTTAACTTAAGTTATTCTTAAATACATAATTGGAGGAAAACATAAAGATAAAGCTTATCAGTCAGAGAAGGGTACTGTAAATAGTAAATCCTAACTCTATGCTTGTTGTTCTTTATCAGAGAAAAGTGAACAAAATGGCATACATGAAAGCAAAACAATAACACAGTAAGAGGTACTTCACCAATGATATAGACTAGGATCCCAAAAATTAGCTTGTATATTGATGTCAATCTAGTTACATACTTCAAGTCCAATGTTTCAGTACAATAATCATCTTCTCTTCTCAGCCTAACTTCTTTGATCACAAACAGAACTTCAAGAGCCTCTGAAAACTATTTACTTGTAGAAAGTTTTGAGCACAAGTATTACATCAAAGTTCAGCAACCAACCTGTATCTCATCTTCTACAGAAGTATTTATAGAAGAATTGAGGAGGTGGAAGAATTTCAAGGATTTAAGCATCATTAATTCCATAGTAAATGTAATCCTCAGCCTTGAAAACCATTCAAGGCACAAGGCAGGGATGCATTCGACCTATAACTCTATTCAATAACTCAGTTTCTGCTTTTTAGGACTTAATGGATGAGAGGATTGACTTCTAGGCTCTTTCTTATCTTTATAATAACTTTGATGATAGTTGTAATAAGTTTCTTTGGTTGTATTAACTGTTTAGCTGTCTTTAAACAAATATCTTTGAAATATGCATTAACTATGCCTTCTGTTGATTTCTTTGAGGCTGCAGGTGGCTTTTGGTAGCTGGAGAGGATTCAATTAGCCTCTGATGTGGCAGTGGAGGCTTCTCGGATTGATAGATCTGCTTGTTTATCCCTAAAACACTGTTAATTTTTCTTTTGATATGTGTTCTAGCTCTGATTAGGCTTAATTTTTGTCTTCAGGTCTTGATAGTGTCTTTAACTGTGTGGATTAGGCCTTTGATAGTTGAATTCATGCCTTAATCCCTCAGAACTATGTTTAAATATTTAATTCTTCATCTTTGCTGTGATTCCCTACTTTGACACTAATACTCTTTGTTTGATTAATATTTGTTGTGCATTTGTTGTTTTGCAGGCAAGCAGAGGGTTTTATAATGTCACCAGTGCTCATGAGGCATGGGTTAAATGATAATTGGAACCCTATAGATTATTTTTTTCATGGATAATGGCTTGGGGGATCGTCATCCCTGGCCTTATTTTCTTTTAAAAACTGTGGAGAAACTTTGAAAAACCTGCAAAAATACACAAAAGTAAGAGAAAACCCATGAAAAAATAGGTTTAGCACTGTTTGGAGTTTGGGAGCGAGATTAGATCATGACCGTTGGATGAGAATAACCAACAACCAAGATAATATGATGGGGTCGATTAGGAGGCGGTTGAGTAAATTGAAAGGAAGATTAAGTCCGAGCCATTAGATCAGATTGATCAACGGCCGAGATCAATCGGTAAAAAATTTGGGAGCAAAGGGGAAAAGGCGATGAATTGGTGGGGAAATTCAATTAGAACCGTCGATCTAGATAAATGAACAGTCAAGATCATGTAATGGAATGCTAGGGATTTCGGATGGTGGGGAAATGCAATGGGGGGAAGATTTAATTAGGACCATCGATCTTCAGAGATCGACATTGGAGAAGACTCAATAAAACACCTGGGAGAGAAAACAAAGGGGAAAACAATTTAGGGTTAGATGCAGTCTGGGCCGTTGGATTGAAACGATGGACGGCAGAGATTAAAAGATAAAAAAGGTTAATGTGGTGGAGAAAGTGGTTTAGCGGAAAACCAGAATGGTTTTCGCGCAGCTCTGAGGCAGTTTTAGAATTTTGCCAAAACAACGCGATATGGGTCTGCGCTTGACATGTGTCCTTTTAAAACCGCCCACATCACGTAATTTTTTTGCATTAACGTTCAGGTGCAAAATTACGCGATATGGAGTTTCAACCATCGGATGAAAGGAGGAGAGATCTGACAGTGGGAATGAGAGCGCAATGGGGTAAGATGCACGGATGAAAAAGGTGGGCAGGGTCAAGGGCGGTTTAGATCTGGACCATTAGATCTTGGGAATGGATGGTCGTGATTTGTCGACAGGGAAGGTAGGTCCCAAAGGAGCTAGGGCTATCAGGTTCAATCTAGACAGTGGGATTTGAATAATAGACGGTCCAGATTGCTTCTCGGGGTAATGAAAGCAATGTGAGATGGGGGATCGGGCGGAGATCGGGTGCAATAAGGACTGTTTATCTGCAAAGATCAATGATGGATCTTCACCGAGAAGTTGAACAATCGGGTTTATGAAATAACAAAGGGAAGTCAGGTTAAGATCCTGGCCGTTAGATCTTGGGAATGGACGGCTCAGATTTGATCGCAGGATCACAAATCTGCAGAGGCGAGGGGTAAAGAAACAATGAAACGCACCGATGCGATTAAGCGCGGGTCATTAGATTTAGGAGAGATCAATGGTGGGGATTCAATCGACGAGTGCGATGGTAAGGGCTATCGAGCGGAGTGCAATTAAATCTGAGTCGTCGGTTCTTGTGGATTCGAAGGTTCAGATTAAATCGCGGGATCACAATCGGATGTGGGAAAGGGAACGGACAAAAGGATTTTTGCAGTGCGATGAAGTATCGATCGTCAGATCAAAGGATGATCGACGGTCCGGATTGAATCGGAGATCGCATCGGTGGGAGGTAGTATGAAGAATGGGCGCGACGCGATGAGCCGATGGCTGTTGATTTTGAAGAGATCGACGACCCAGATTTGTTTTAAAACATATTGTCGGGGTTTCATAAAAAACAAAGGAAAAAGGGTTTGTACATGCTTTTTTAGTATTTTAGCGCCTGATTGTGGGGCTCTAGGTTATGTGAAGAAGGCGAAGGGATCAGGAGTTTAAAAGAAAAGGGCCTATCGCAATCGGAGTTTTCAAAAGTAAAGGTAATAAGGAAAATAGAAAAACCCCGATTGCGATTGCGTGATAGGGGCTTAGTTGGGGGTTACAACTCTGGTTTTACACTGAAAAAAAGAGATGGGGCTAAGGCTAAAGGGGCTTAAGGCCTTAGTGAAAAAATACTGTTTTTTAGGATTTTTGAAGGATTTTGAGAGTTCCGATAAGGTTTAAAAAGGAGTTTTAAACCTTATCAAAAGGAATTTATGAAGGAAATGAAGGAAAATGAGGGAAAATGGAGGAATTTTATGAAGAAAAAGGGGATGAAAATGGTGTTTTTAATGAATGGAAGGAGGGGTAAAATGAAGGGGAAAATGGGTTTTTTAGCAGTCCTTCTCTTTGCAAATAGTAGTTTTTTCAGGATTATGGGGTAAACAGCAATGAAGATTAACTAAAGGATAAGTTATATTCATAAGACTTTAAGAACTCAAAATTTGACCATAAAATTGTTTCTTGAAGGCTTAAAAATGATTTAGCCACTATTTGATATGACAAATTTTTATAGGTGGCTAATAGTGGCTCCACATGGGGATGGCAGCTCCTTGGAGGTGTCAAGAACCTCAGAACAATATTCTCTAGATGTAGATCAATGCCTCATCCATTGGGCTGCTACTTTCCTTTTCTTTTGCTGATCTTCTTTTTATCTGACAGTGTTAGTAGCCATTAAAAACAATGGAACTCTATCAAAACAAGTTATCTACTTACCCAATCCTAATGATCTAACATTTTTTCTTTTTTGAAAGTGAATTTGGTTTGACAAACTCTTTTTACAACATTTTATTTTTTTTGAAAACATAAAACTAATCTAAGGCTACTTCTTATTTCTCCATGAACTCAGATTAAGCAGTTGAGTTCATAAGCTTCTCTACCTAACTACTATCTGTCAGGATTAGACTGTTTGACAATTTTTATTCTCTAAATTCTAAGACAAGAAATTTAAAAGAAAACAAGCCAGGATTGGACAGTTTAACTTTTTGCTGATCTATGGCATAAAAACAAGCTGCAAATAGACTAAAATTGCGGAAAAGTAAAGCAAAAATGGTGAAGGCTTAAGATCTGAAAGTTTAAGAACATCCTTCTCTTTTCTTCAGCTCTGTTTTTAGGCTTGTTTGAGCTGTTGTCTCTTTGTTCTCTGGTTCACGTTTTGGGCATATTAGAACCATTTTTCTTCTATCCTTGGCTCAGGTTTTGATCTAATTAGAGCCATTCATATTTTAAAGTTCATGGGTTCAGATTTTGAGCTTGTTTTAACCTTTATTTTTCTATCCTAATCTACCTAACTAATAAGCCAAGATTAAGCTGTTTGGCAAATCTATTTCACTAACTTGTCAGCAGTAAATTGAAAACTAATTAGTCACGATTAGTCTGTATGACTAACTAGGAGTGTGTTTCTTAGGAGTTTCATTTGAGCTTGCACACTTTCAGGCTTTGTTTCTCTTTTTTGGTATGGGGTTGTACCTTTCTTGTTTTTACAAACTGCCCTCTTTTTTATTTCTATTGTTTTTTGTATTTTTTATTTTCTAACTTTTAATGCAATGATGAGTATGATATTCATAATGAGAAAAAAAATAAAAATTCTTCCAAACTGATATGGTCAAGAAAAATAATGTTTGAGCATCCTGCCATTGACAGGACCTCCAAAAAGTTCAGCTCCATTCAATTATTGCAAAAAATAAGCATTATTACCAGCAGTAGAATGAATGAGATAAGGGCCAAGCCATAAGTTATCAAATTTCCCATGCTTGCCCTTATCTTCTCTCCTTGAATCCCACTTTAAAACTTTTTCACGAATTTTGAAATCACTGGCCTTTGTTCTTCTATCAAACAACTTCTTGATGCTTTCTTGCTTTTGTAATGCTCTGTTGTAAACTTTCTCTCTGGTTTGTTGAAGATGTATGGTATGATTTATTCTTCTTATCATGTCATTGTCTTCAGACTATACTTCTTGGATCAGCTTCATGATTGGCACTCCTAGGCTGGTTGGAAAAATTGCATCTACTCCATAAACAAGCTGGTAGGGTGACATTCCAATTGATTTTTAAGTGTTAATCTGTCAGCCCATAGTGCATGTACTAGCTTTGTGTGCAAAGATTTCTTATTATCTTCTAGCAACTTCTTGATTATGTTTACCAAACTTTTGTTTGAAGATTCTGCCAGCCCATTACCTTGAGGGTAATCAGCAGTAGAATGGCCCAATGTAATATGATATTTGTGATAGAATTCAACCATCTTTTTTGATCCAAATACAACAACATTATCAGTAATAATCTTCCTAGGACAGCCAAATCTAGATAGGATATGATTTTCAATAAATTTTATGATAACAGAGTCATTGGCTTGCCTAGAAGGGATGGCTTATATTCATTTGGTAAAGTAGTCTGTTGCAGTGAGAATCCATCTATGTTGGGCAGATGATGGTGGATGGATTTTCCCTATGAAGTCTAGACCCCACTGTTGAAAAGGGGCTTCAACAGTGATTGGATGCAAGGGTAAAGGAAGCAATTTTCTTTTGCCTTCAAAGAGTTGACATTTATGATAGGCAATAATCATTTATGGACATCTTGAAAGAGGGTGGGCCAATAGTAACCAGCTCTAAGAATTTTGTTGGCAGTTGTCTTCCAATAGAGGTGGCCTCGACATTCTCCTTTGTGGAACTCATGCTTGATTTTTTCTGCATCATTCTCAGGCAAACATTTAAACAATAATCCACTAGCATTTTTCCAATATAAACATTTATCTAAAATGCAGTAATTTACAACTTTTAACTTTAAAAACCTTGCCTTTGTTTTAGAAAAACCAGGAGGTGTATTCAAATTGAGCAAAACATATAAAATATCAGCATACCAGGAGGAATTGATAAAATGATTTTCAACAATGAGAGTTGACAATTCCTCCTGTTCATATAATGCATTTATCATGTTTATATAAAGAGTTTCAAAATTAGATTCAACCATTAATATTGCTAGTCCTTGGCCTTTTATGAGTTTAGTGGGCTTGATTTCTAAATCATATTCAAGTATCACAGCTATCCACTTTCCCCTCTTGCCATCTGGGTCATGTGTTAGAATGTATTTCACAACTGAATTTGGCATAAATGCAATTATGTGGGAGTGTAGAATGTAAACTCTGAAGTCTTTTAAGGCTTTAACTAAGGCAAAAGCTTGTTTTTCCATGATATTATACTTCAGAGGTGCATCTCTCAATGCCTTACTAAAGAATGCAATGGGCTGCTCTTGTCCATTTAAGTTTTTCTGCAGTAGGAGAACATCTATAGTATGTTCTGATGCAAATGAAAAAATAAAAAAAAAACTTTTGTAAAGTCAGGATTTATAAGAACTGGTGTTTTTGTTAATGCTTGTTTTACCAGTTCAAAATATTTCTTTGCTTCTAAGGTCCATTTAAGTCCTTCTTCTTTCTTTAACATGTTTGTTATGTTTCTAAGGGGTTCAGCTAAGTTGGGTGTGAACCTTCTCAAGAAATTAATCTTTCCAATGAAAGATTGAAGTTCCTTGATGTTTCTAGGATGATTGATTTGCAATATACCCTCAATCCTTTTTGGGTCTACCTTTATCCCCTCTTCTGATATGATGTGTCCAAGTAGTTTACCTTCTTGGAGACTAAACATTGTTTTTTTTGGATTTAAAGATAACCCATATTTTCTACATTTCTCAAAGAATTTTCTCAAGTGTTCTAGGTGTTCTTCATCTGTTTTGGAAAAAACAGTGATATCATCAAGGTAAATAATGATGAAGTAGCCTAATTCTTCCGAGAATGCAATATCCATGGCTCTCTGAAATGTAGCACCAACATTCATTAAACCAGAGGGAATTTTCACATACATGAAAGTACCCCAAGGTGTAGTAAAGGCTGTTTTGAGTCGATCATCAGGATGAAATAATATTTGATTGTATCTTGAGAAGCCATCTAGCAAATAAATTCTTTTAGAACCAACTACCCTTTGTAAAATATGATCCATCTTGGGTAAAGGGTAGTTGTCCTTTAAAGAGACTTTGTTTAAGTTCCTAAAGTCAATACAAATCCTAATCTCTCCTGTTGTCTTCCTTAATGACACTAGATTAGACACCCACTCTCAATATCTAATAGGGACAATAATTCCAGCTTCATACATTTTCTTGATTTCCTTCTCAACCAAAGGTAATTGAACAGGGTTGATTCCGCACAATTTTTGTTTAAAGGGCTTTTGGTTTTCTTTGAGGGTATCTTGTATTGAATTATTTCTGTGTCATAGGACTTTAGATCCTCATAACTCCATGCAAATACATTAGAAAATTCTTTAAAAAACTCAATGTATTTTCGTTTGATGTGAGCTGGCAAAGTTTTAGACAGTTTGATCATTTTTTGTTTTAGTTCACTGCCAATATTACACTCTTCTACCTCAGTTTCAATAGGCTCTAGCTTTGGTTTCTTGGCAACATCATTGAAATCAAACAACTCTTCTAATGGGACCAGACCTTTTGGAAAACTTTGAGTGTTAGATTGTAGAGTTTCTAAGTCTTCTTTTTCTAAATCTGCACTAATTTCTATTGTATTTTCAAGTTTATTAGTTAACAGATTTATAACAACAATCTTTGGAGAGTTTTCTTCTTCGTCAAGTGGGTTTTATTCAATAGAACAGTCATCTTCATAATCTGAATCTGAACTTGGTAGTTCAAACTTATTTCTGGACTGTAAGAAGTCTTCAATTTGTTTGTCTCTATCAAACACTTGCCAATATTTCTCATTATCAGGAATACCTGGTCTAAATTTTATTTGGCTAGTGCATTGTTTGGTTTCATAAGGTGTTAAACATGTTCTAGTAGCAAAAGCTAAACTATGGGCAAGGATATTTTGGTCTCTTGGGACAAAGATAAGTTGGGATTCCTCAAATGTTCTTAGTAAGTCCATGACATCATTTCTATAGGCTCTTAGTCTGGGGTGTTTGGCACTATATTCCCCATTCACTTGCCTAACAATCAACTCTGAATCCCCATGAACTTTTATCCTTTTGGCTCCTAATTTCTTCAACAAATGTAGGCCTAAAAGGAGGGATTCATACTCAGCTATGTTATTCGAACATTGAAAATTTAATCTGTAGGAATGCCTTTCGGTGTGATTATTTTCAGTGTTGTGTATCCAAATGACTGCACCTGCATTGTTCTTAGTGCAAGACCCATCAAAATTCATACTCCAAAGAGGACTAGATTCGGGTTCAGTAGTTTGACTACTATCCTTTTTATCTTGCGTGTTTTCAGCGTGTTCTTGACAGTCAGTATTGTGTTGAAAATGTTTTAGTTCCTCATGTTCTTCATTAAGTTTAGGATTCTTCTCTTGGTTCTCAAAGTTGACAAGTAACGGATGACTGTTTTGTAGCTCAAGACCCGTGATTAGTTTACAGTGATTTTCTATTTTGACACACTGTTTTGACCTTTCTATTAAGTCTCTTTCCTTTTCTATGTCTTCCACTACATTACAGTGAGGAGTGGCCACTAAATCAGTTAAGGTTTCTTGCTCATTAAATATTTCATGACTGAAGAGAATAAATGAGTCAAGGCCTGTATGTATAGAATAAAGAGGAGAATTGTCTAGTCTTTCTTGGCTACTTACCATGTATTGCATATGAGGTTCCCTATAAATTCTTCTTGTTTGATTAAAAATAGGGATGGTAGCATATGTCATATCCATTTGCAATGTTCCTTGTAACTTAGCTCCCCATGATCTTGATAATAGCATACCATATTTTTGGGGTACATCAACCACTACAATATCCATTACTAAACACTTGGCTGAAATTTGTGCTAAGTTTACACAAAGTTCTTTGATCAAACCTAGGCATTTCACTCTACTGGATTCAAAGGAGTATAGATCTTTGTATGGTTTGGTAATTTCAAGGCCTAGGCTCTCCATCACTGATTTTAGCATTAAGTTATGAGAGGCCTCTGAGTCATGCATAGCATTGTGTAAAATTTTGTCATGAATCTTCAAACTAACATAAAAAGGAGGAACTGGCCCTTGTTGGTATCTACCTTCAATATTTGGACCAAATAAGAGCTCTGGTTGGTCATCATTAAGATTGATAGTGTCATTGTTTTCTGTAATGTTAAAAGCCTTCAAAATTTGTGATCTATATACATCTTGGGTGGCTAATTTAGTAAGAGGAATAGAGATTTTTATTTTGGAAATTTCCTGCTCCAAACTAAAAGGCAACTGATTTTTTACAATGTTTGTTTTAGCCTTATTAACCACCATTTTATTAGCAAAATCAACTTGCTAATTTCCCCTATTTACATTGGTCAAAATTGTTTTAACAGGAGCAATAGATGAGGTGCTAACGCTGCTAAGATCTGCACTCTGTTTTTCAGTTATTTGAGTGCCTTTTTCTTTGTTTTTATCAGAATTTAGAGCCACTGTTTTGTCTTTCTGTTTTGTAACTTTGGGTTTATTTACAGGGATGTTTTTTGCAAAATTGTCAGAGGTTTTAGTTTTGGGAGTTTCTTGATTCTTTTTACTCCTAAGGTCGTATTCTTTTGGAGTCTCTATGATGACGTTTTCCAGCTCTTGATAGTACTATTCATCCTTTGGTATTTTATCATCATAGGGTGTGTATAGACCTTGTTTTCTATTGTAATGAACTTCAAAATCATCATTGTCTACGCCCAACATGTTTATGTCATCTTCCTCTATTTGTTTACTTATTTATTCAACCTCATTTACATAATTTTGATGAAAAGGAGATGTAATCTGTTGATCATCCTCCCTTGGTCTGTTTTGAGGTTGGTTTCTCCTAAAATTATGATTTTGATTTTGATTTCTGTTTTGAGAAGCTTATTGGTTTTGACTAGCTTGTGCTCTCTCAAGTATGCTCATCTTTTTCATCATCTCCTCCATCATTCTTTCCATCTTTGAGCTAGATGTGGAAGGTGTAGATTCCTCTCTAAAGGACACTTTCTTCTCATTTCTCATTCTTGCTCTCTTCTCCATTAGATTAACTTCCACAGTAAGAGCTCCTTTTTGCATATCTTCAAGAGTCAAAGGATCTCTCTCTCTCAGCTGATAGGCCATTTCAGGATCAAATCCTTCAGGAATTTTTTTTAAAGTTGAGCCTTGTGGAGGTTTTAAGTCTGGGGGGAGGGCATTATAAACACTGTTGAACCTAGTGCAATAAGCTTGAACACTTTCCCCAGTGTTTCTTTGGAGATTCTTGTAGTCCGAAAGTATTTGGAGAGGGTTTTTCTTGACTTCCCATTTGTTTAAGAATAAATAATGGAAGGCTTGGAGATCATTAATATTGTGATGGGTTAAGTCTTTAAACCATTTTCGTGCTTCTCCCCCTAAACTTTGAGCAAATAATCTAACTTTGACAGATTCATCATCAATCTCATTTCTATAAAAATATTCATTCATCTTATCCACACGTTGTGAAGCTGTAGTAGCACCACTGGCATCATACAATGGTATCTTGGACTAATAGTCCTATGGTAGATTGACTAAAGGTAAAGGAAGGACTAGATGGGCATACCATGTTGCCATGATAGGAGGTTGTGGAAAAAGTGGGGGGTTTACAAGTGGAGCAGGTTGATGGAATGGTGTAGTTTGAACAGTGGATGTGTGGATAAAAGAAGTGGATGGACCAGCAAGAGACTGTTGAGCTGATCATGGATGAGAGAAACTAAAATTATGAAGGAAATGTAAATAAGGTGCAGTAGTTTCTCTACTACCAAGATGTTCACCTCTATCTTGGGATGAAGGTGGAGACTCTAAATATATCTAATCTATATCATGAAGTGACCTAGTTCTAAATGGATTTCTTAAGTCAACTTGTGATTCTTGTAGAGCTGCAAGGTTTTTAGGGACATAATTAGCTCTATGGAGTGGTCTGACAATAGTTGAAGTTTTAGCCTTAGGAGACTTCCTAAGTATTCTTTTAGGGTTATCAAATTTCTCAGGAGAATTTGGGTCAGGATAGGCTCTAGTATGAATCCTTCTAGGAGCCACTATTGTATATTTTTCAGACCCAAATTATAAGAAAATTTTAACCAAATATAAAAATATTTATGAGGCTAACTGATCTTTAAACAAGAAAACTTTAATCTTCAAAGTCTTCTTAACTGATTTTAAATGACGTTATGATGATAATGGGTTTCCCAGTGGAGTCCTAAGGTCTGCTTAGGATTGTGGAGTCACCAGGTGAAAATTTTTAGCTCTTTTGGAGGTAAAATGTTTTATGGTCCACCACCATGTTTATTTGAATCCACTCTGAAATATTTTTGGGTTTTCTGAGTTTTTTCAGTCCTACGGGTTCTAAGAGTGTCCTAAATCTGTTTCTCCACTTAGCTAGGGTGACGAGACAAAGAAAGATTACTCTTATGGCTTAGCTAGCTGATTTCCTCAAGGTTTGATAAGTTTTATGAGAATCCTAAGGTTTAATTAATTTGTCACTAATTCAAATAAGTCCTATCATGATTACCATTTTCTTTGTAGTGCTTGAAGAGAGCTACTTATACTTCACTGAACAATGTTCTTGAATCAAGGGTCTTTCTTGAGGTCCTAAGGGTATCTAAGATGAAATTCACTCAGAAGTCCCCAACGGAGTCGCCAGAAATGTTAGTTCCCTGTAATTTTAGCAGATTGGAAAGACTAAAACTGCAGAGACAACATTATGAACCACTTTGGGATTCTAGGATCTAGCCCTCCTGAATCTAGAGAGGGATCTCTCTATAAGTGGAAAGACTGATTTATCTTTAAGGCTTTTGGTATGATATTAGGCTAGTTATTAGAAACAAGGGTTTTTGTTTGTTTTGGATGGTTGAGCATGATTTTTAATTGAGTGGAAAGTCCTAAAAATGAAAGAGTTTCAAAGTGGTGAAGGTGTGGATAACCAGAAGAAGATTTCAACTGATAGGATAGATATGAAACAACACTTAGTCCATTGGGCTATGGAGTCATAAAAGGGTTTAATTGTGCAACAATTTCAAGAGTAGTCCAAGGGGAAAGTCATCTATAACAAAAGATCTTTTTATATTAAATGATGGAATGGAACATTAAAAGTGTTGAGAAGGTGGAAAAAGCCAATAATTTCAACTAGGATTTATCAACTTTCCATACAAGAAAATACCTTTTAAGAAACTATTTAAAACCAACCAAAGGATAGGGCTAACCATAAACTTCTTTGGACAAGCTTGTATTAAAGATAACTTATCAAACAAACAATCTAGTAATCCACATGAATACTTTCAGAAAGGATGAAAATAGATAAGAAAACAAAGTGCAGCTTAAGATCAAGCAAGATACATTAAAATCTAAACCTGCTTCAACATACTCTTAGGGAAACCTTCAAAACAACCTTTGGAGAAATAAACTAGAAGACAGGGAAAACCATAAAATTTTCTAGTCTAACTCTACTCGGCATATAATGAAAATATCATTCAAGAACTTCCTTTCAAGTATAGCACATAAAGACAAGGACAAACCGACATTCCTTGATAATGTTTACACTTAACTTAAGTTATTCTTAAATACACAATTGGAGGAAAACATAAAGATAAAGCTTATCAGTCAGAGAAGGGTACTGTAAACAGTAAATCCTAACTCTATGCTTGTTGTTCTTTATCAGAGAAAAGTGAACAAAATGGCATACATGAAAGGAAAACAATAACACAGTAAGAGGTACTTCACCAATGATATAGACTAGGATACCAAAAATCAGCTTGTATATTGATATCAATCCAGCTACATACTTCAAGTCCAATGTTTTAGTACAACAATCATCTTCTCTTCTCAGCCTAACTTCTTTGATCACAAACAGAGCTTCAAGAACCTCTGAAAACTATTTACATGTAGAAAGTTTCGAGCACAAGTATTATATCAAAGTTCAACAACCAACCTGTATCTCATCTTCTACAGAAGTCTTTATAGAAGAATTGGGGAGGTGGAATAATTTCTAGGATTTAAGCATCATTAATTCCATAGTAAATGCAATCCTCAGCCTTGAAAACCATGCAAGGCACAAGGCAGGGATGCATTTGACCTATAACTCTGTTCAATAACTATGTTTCTACCTTTCAAGACTTAATGGATGAGAGGATTGACTTCAGGGTTGTTTCTTATGTTTATAATAACTTTGCTGGCAGTTGTAGTAAGTTTATTTGGTTGTATTAATTGTTCAGCTGTCTTTAAACAAATATCTTAGAAATAGGCATTAAATATGCCTTCTGTTGATTTCTTTGAGGATACAGGTGGCTTTTGGTAGCTGGAGAGGATTCAATTAGCCTCTGATGTGGTAGTGGAGGCTTCTCGGATTGATAGATCTACTTGTTTATCCCTAAAACACTGTTAATTTTGCTTTTGATCTGCATTCTAGGTCTAATTAGGCTTAATTTTTGTCTTCAGGTCTTGATACTGTCTTTAATTGTGTGGATTAGGCCTTTAATAGTTGAATTCATGCCTTAATCCCTTAGAACTGTGTTAAAATCTTTAATTCTTCATCTCTTCTATGATTCCATACTTTGACACTGATACTCTTTGTTTAATAAATGATAATTGGAACCCTTTAGATTCTTTGCTTTCATGGATAATGGCCTGGCGGATCGTCATCCCCGGCCTTCTTTTCTTTTAAAAACTATGGAGAAACTTTGAAAAACCTACAAAAATACACAAAAGTAAGAGAAAACCCGTGAAAAAATAGGTTTAACACTGTTTGGAGAGTTTGGGAGTGAGATTAGATCGTGATCGTTGGATGAGAAGAACCAACAACCGAGATCATCTGATGGGGTGGATTGGGAGGCAGTCGGGTAAATGGAAAGGAAGATTAAGTCCGAGCCATTAGATCAGATTGATCAACGGCCAAGATCAATCGGTAAAACATTTGGGAGCAAAGGGGAAAAGGCGATGAATTGGTGGGGAAATTCAATTAGAACCGTCGATCTAGATAAATGAACAGTCAAGATCACGTAATGGAATGTTGGCGATTTCAAATGGTGGGGAAATGGAATGGGGGGGAGATTTAATTAGGACCGTCGATCTTCAGAGATCGACGATGGAGAAGACTCAATAAAGGGCCCGGGAGAGAAAAAAAGGGGCAAAGACTTTGGGGTTAGATGTAATCTGGGCTGTTGGATTGAAACGATGGACGACAGAGATTAAAAGATAAAAAAGGTTAACGCGGTGGAGAAAGTGGTTTAGCAGAAAACAAGAATGGTTTTCGCGCAGCTCTAAGGCGGTTTTAGAAATTTTCCAAAACAACGCGATATGGGTCTGCGCTTGACACGTTTCTTTTTAAAACCGCCCACATCGCGTAATTTTTTGGCATTAACGTTCAGGCTTAAAATTACGCGATATGGAGTTTTAGTCATCGGATATAGGCAGAGAGATCTGACGGTGGGAATGAGAGTGCGATAGGGTAAGATGCGTGGGCGAAAAAGGTGGGCAGGGTCAAGGGCGGTTTAGATCTAGACCGTTGGATCTCGGGAATGGACGGTCGAGATCTGTCGATGGGGAAGGTAGGTACCAAAGGAGTTGGGCCTATCGGGTTCAATCTAGACCATGGGATTTGAATGATGGACGGTCCAGATTACTCTCGGGGTAATGAAAGCAATGTGAGATGGGGGGTCGGGGGGAGATCGGGTGCAATAAGGATCGTTGATCTGCAAAGATCAATGGTGGATATTCACCGAGAAGTTGAACTGTCGGGTTTATGAAATAACAAAGGGAAGTCGGGTTAAGATCCTGGCCATTAGATCTTGGGAATGGACGGCCTAGATTTGATCACAGGATCGCAAATTGGCAGAGGCAAGGGGTAAAGCAACAACGAAATGCACCGATGCAATTAAGTGCGGGCCGTTAGATCTAGGAGAGATCAATGGTGGGAATTCAATCGGCGCGTGCGATGGTAAGGGCTTTCAAGCGGAGTGTGATTAAATCTGAGCCATCGGTTCTAGTGGATTCGATGGTTCAGATTAAATCGCGAGATCGCAATCGGAGGAGGGAAAGAGAACGAACAAAAGGATTTTTGCGATGCGATGAAGTATCGACCATCATATCAAAGGATGATCGACGGTCCGGATTGAATCAGAGATCGCATCGGCGGGAGGCAGTATGAAGAATGGGCACGACACGATGAGCTGATGGTCGTTGATTTTGCAGAGATCGATGGCCCAGATTTGTTTTAAAACATATCGTCGGGGTTTCATAAAAAACAAAGGAAAAAGGGTTTGGACATGTTTTTTTTAGTATTTTAGCACTCGATTGCGGGGCTCTGGGTTATGTGAAGAAGGCGAAGGGATCGAGGGTTTAAAAGAAAAGGGCCTATCGCAATCGGAGTTTTCAAAAGTAAAGGTAATAAGGAAAATAGAAAAACCCCGATTGTGATTGCGTGATAGGGGCTTAACTATGGGTTACAGCTCAGGTTTTATGCTGAAAAAGGGAGCTGGGGCTAAGGCTAAAGGGGCTTAAGGTCGTAGTGCAAAAAGACTAATTTTTAGGATTTTTGAAGGATTTTGAGAGTTCCGATAGGGTTAAAAAAGGAGTTTTAAACCTTATCAAAAGGAATTTATGAAGGAAATGAAGGAAAATGAGGGAAAATGGAGGAATTTTATGAAGAAAAAGGGGATGAAAATGGTGTTTTTAATGAATGGAAGGAGGGGTAAAATGAAGGGGAAAATGGGTTTTTTAGGAGTACTTCTCTTTGCAAACAACAGATTTTTCAGGGTTATGGGGGAAACAACGGTGAAGATTAACTAAAGGATAATTTATCTTCATAAGACTTTAAGAACTCACAATTTTTCCAAAAAATTGTTTCTTGAAGGCTTAAAAATGATTTAGCCACTATTTGATATGAAAATTTTTTGTAGGTGGCTAACATGTTGTTTTTCGAGTATATATTGAATATACTATGTGGGTCACTGGTTATTATATTTTCTTGCAAATGTAATAGAAATGATTTATATAGCCCAGTGAGAGTTACGTCAAGTCTCTTTGTAGATTCCATATAGCTGTGTCGGGTCAGGTTCCTCGCTTATTTGTGTGGGGTCAGGTTCCTCCCTTATTTCTAGTCCAAGCACCCACTTCTTTGCCTTTAACTAATTCCTATACTTTCAACGTGAGGTTCAGAGGTAGGATCAACTAAAAGTCGGGTTACTTTCCTTGTTCAACTAAAATTTGGGATTACTTTCCTTTCAACTATTTCTGATTATGTCAATGATCTTGTATTAAAATTTTGAATATATTATTCTATAAAATTTTAGATAATAACATATTCTTTTTATTAATAAGATGCATATGCTTAAATTTTTTCCCTACTAAATTTTTAATAAACAAATTTTCCCTCTACATAATTGAATTCAAACATCAATTTGAACTTCAAACGGGAATTTGAACTTATGCTATGATTTATTGTAGTCAAACAAGAAATTTTTTTAATTAAGTTGTTTTATTCAGGGTGTACAAATATGATAGTTGGGATAGAGCTCAGATAAGTTTCTCGCTTGTTGTAGGCAAACAAGGAAGAGGCTAATTAAGTTGTTTTATTTAGGGTGTACAAATCTCATAGTCTGGACAAAGTTCCATTAGATATGTTCTTGGCACTTGCTTTTTCTAAGTCATGAGTGTTTTATATATTATATATCCCACTTATGAGAAACAGCATGCACTATTAAGTTATTGACACCAAGTAAATTTGATCGCAAATATAGTCTAGTTATCGGATGCACTATCAAGTTATTGACACCAAGTAAATTTGATAGCAATTAGAATAATTAGAAATTTTACATTTTTAAATGAAATTGAAAATTGGTTTTAATGGCACCGTCGGTTATGACTAATAAATAAAATACTCTTTTTCACTAGTTATATAGTTTCAAGTAAGACTATTTCTAGTTATTAAAAAAACATTTTTTTAATGAATAAATGAATTTAACACCTTATACATAGGGTACCAAATTTTCTAGATTAAAACATTTAAAATATAGGTTTTTAAAAATATTTGCTAAATATTTTATTAAAATTGATAGCAAAAATTTTTAGGAAAAATTTATTTCATCCATTAGTTAGTTAGACTATGTTATTTTTAATTGGTTAAAAGTTCTTTTTTTTTAAACACAATAATCTTTAAAAAATTACTAATAATCTGAATTTTTTATTACAAAATTATCTTATATAATTGATTTATTTTATAAATAAAATTAATTATTTAATATACATTAATTAATATTAATTAATAATAATAATAAATTTGTAAGTTTCCCAACAATACATTTTCAAGATGACCAATATATCGCCTCGTTCAAACCAATAACTTTACATAAGGAGTGTCTTCACAAACCTGATCACCATATATCTAAGACCTTGTGAACATTAATAAATAATAATTATACTTTAGATATCATTTTTGGGATTCAACTGGGTTAAATAAGTCATTCATCGATGACCATTTCCGTAAGAGGTAGTCGTAATTGACTAATTTCTCATGCTTTTTGAATATAATGCAATAAGGAAACCCCTCATACCTAAAATAATTATACCTATTAATAATTAAAATTAAATTTAAAATTATAATAAATTTTATTATTTAAAAATAAATAACAAAAAAATTATATAAACATTTACAAATAAGAAAATAAAATCTAATTTTGAAATAATATCAAAAGTAATTTATTGTTAATTGAAAGACTATTTCATTATTAGTATGAAAGGTCAAAACAATGGCCACCTAGAATGGAGTATTGATTTCATGAGAAAATGTGGGAGTCAATGAAATTTGATAGTATGTTGTTTTCCAATTATATATCGAAGAAACTAAGTCGATCATCTCCTATTAGCTTTTCTTGCCAATGTAATAGAAATTCTTTATACAGCTTAGTCGTAGTTACTTATACATAACACATGCATCTTTTTAGCTTAGAGTTACTTATACATAACTCATGCCTCTTTGTAGCTTCCATATTGTTGTTTCGGATGGGGTTCCTCACATATTTCCCAAGCACCAACTTCTTCACCTCCTGCTAACTCGCTTCCATATTGTTGTTTCGAGTGGGTTCCTCACATATTTCCAATCCAAGTACCAACTTCTTCGCCTCATTCTAACTCCTAGGCCCTGAACATGAGGTCGGGAGATAGTTCCAACTAAAAGTCGAGATTACTTTCCTTACAACTCCATCAAATTATGTCAATGCTTCGGTCTTAAAATTTTGAATATTAAAATTTTCAATATATTTTTCTCTAAAATTTTAGAAAATAACATATTAGTTTTATTAATGAGATTTATATGCTCAAATTTCAATATATTATTCTCTAAAATTTTAGAAAATATAACATGCTCAAATTTCGTCCATACAAAACTTTTGATAAATAATTTTTCTCATACATAATTGAATTCAAATTGGAATTTGAGCTTATGCTATGATTTACTGTATTAAGAAGGAAGAGTTTAATTAAGTTGTTTTATTGAGGGTGTACGAATCTCGTAGTCGGGATAGAGTTGCATTAGACATGTTAGTTCCATTAGATACGTTTATGGTACCTGCTTTTTCTAAGTCACAATTGTTTGAAATATCCCACTTACGATTTATTGGATGCACTGTTAAGTTATCAAGTTATTGATACAAGTAGATTTGATTTCAAATATGGTCTAAATCATTTAGATGAATTTTCATTTCCATAATTCAAAAATAAAGGAAAAATAAATATTTTCACTCTCACAATATATAGTAAGAGAGGTAAAAGTAAAATTATAATGTTATAATTGTAAAAAAAATTAAATTGTTTTTAATAAATAGAAATTTTAATTTAGAATTTGTTTCAATGGCATTGTTTGTTATGACTAATAAATAAAATGACTTTTTTTACTAGTTATATAGTTTCAAGTAAGATGTGATTCCTTGTTATTTAAAATACATGTTTTAATGTATAAATGAATTCAACACGTAGGTATTAGAATTTTCTAAAATTTTCTAGATTAAACCTTTGAAACTATAAGCTTTTAAAAATCTTTGCTAAATATTTTATTAAAATTGATAGCAAAAATATTTAGGAAAAAATTAATCCATCCATTAACTAGTTAGACTATGTTATTTTTAATTGGTTAAACGGCTTTTTTTAAAACAAAAATCTTTAAAAAAAATTACTAATAATCTAAAAAAATTATTACAAAATTATCTTAAATAGTTTTTTGTTTTATAAATAATATTAATTTATATATATATATATATATATATATATTATTGTTTAATATGAAGATGAAAAGTTCTATTGATAAAGTTTATATCAATATGAAAAATAAGGAAATAAAAAGAATGAGTATTAATGTATAATAATAAAAAAGTTATATAAAAAATGAAATTAATGTTTCAAAAATATCTAGTGAAACATGGAAGAAGACTATGTTAGAAAGATCAAATTGAATTAGTTATATTAAATTTACAATTTGAATTTTAAAAGTAAAAAAAAATTAGGTAAAAATCACACTATAGAGTTCTATTGTGGTTCATTATCAATGCAAGATGAAGAATTAGATCTTGGAATCAAGTTAAATAGATGAAGATAAAAAAAAATTAGCTGTTAGATTTAACTAAATAAACAAATAATTATTAATGAAAAATATTTTAATATAAGGAGATAACTCTTAAAATATATATATTTTTGTTGCATTTTATTTTTTTAATGTATAAATAATTTCAACATCTAGGAAAATTTTGAAATAGTATACATTCCTCAATTGAAATATATAAATTTCCCAAATCTATATAAAAAAAAAATCCTATCTCGCCATCAAGTTAAATATATGAAAAAAAAAAATTAGCCGTTACATTTGACTAAATAAATAAAAAAATTATTAATAAAAAATATTTTAATATAAGGAGATGACTCGTAAAATATATATTTTTTGTTGCATTTTATTTTTTTAATGTATACATAATTTCAACATCTAGGAAATTTTTTAAATAGTATCCATTACTCAATTGAAATATATAAATTTCCCAAATCTGTATTAAATTTTGTCAAAATCGACCAAAAAAAATGGTTGTAAAAAAAAAAAAAAAATAGTGAGAATTTTATAAATTTTACAAAAACCTATTATTTTTTTTCAAAATTGATTCAAATAATAATAATATTAATTTTTGGCCCAAAAAACGGACGACTAGAACATCAAAAAGTAAAACTAATTGTAAATTTTAATTACGGTGTAAAGTGTCCTTTTCTGAAAACAACTTCCCCAACTGCCATGTGTACCATTGTGCACCATTTATTTTGATGTTAGACAATTGAAATAGTTTCTACCTTCGGATTAAATATTGTTATTATTAATCAATTTAATAGAAAAACCATTTTAGAAATAATCAACTTTATCCTCACTGGGTTATATGATCACAGTGAGAATCCACGGACGACTTGTGTGGTGTGAACGTTGGAAGTAGAGGTAGAGGTTTAAAATATTGTGGATCCGAGGCCACCTAAAACCCGACCTCTTGGAATATTTCGACCTCAATCCCTCTGCCACCCAAACCTCGAAAAAGCACGTGCTTCCCGATCTGGTGCCCTTCGACCAAAGGCCCGCGCTGACCCCAAAATGGTCCACCGAAGTCCCCTACAAGATGCATTTTAAAAACAATAGCAATAGGGTCGGTCCTGATCTCAGCCGAATCCCAACATCGAATCCGGAGGAAAGCAGCACTGAGCCTAAAAACCTTCACACTAGAGTCAATGGTATCGTAGATTCTTGTATTTCTTCATTAGATCAAACCCTCGACAAACTTGGATAGTAAGCAACTACAACTAAAAAAAATTCCTTTTTGTAAATAATATTTTCCCCTACTTATCTTCATCTTTAGATGCCAAGGAAAAAAAATCCATCTAAGATGCCACCTCACAGGTTGCCCATTGATGAACTTGGAATAGAAGATCATTGCCTCCAATCCTTTTTTAGAGAATTGTAGACTGGTTTTCAACGCATTAGTCCCACCATATTCTTCGCAAGAATCACCGTCGGCCTCCATGGTTGCAATCTATTACTGTTATATTATTAAATTCTAAATATATTTTTATCAATTATAGTTTTTTTATTTATTTTTTATACCAGCAAGTTCTTTCCTGTGAGTTTCTTGATTTGAATATCTCTTCAGATTTTGTAATCATAGATAAATGCCAACTATATTAAATCATTTAAAGGACTATGTTATTTTCTTAAATGAAAGTTCATGTTCATCTTTTGGCCAGAGAAACAAGTATTGGCTATACTTTGTTTACTTTGTACTTCTTTCTTTATTTTTGTACATTGTAGGGCTTACCAGAGTAAACAAACCATGGAAAATGGACCCTTTTCTGAATTGTATCTTCTTTTCTAGTTATTCTTTCGAGTTTTGTATTTGCTGGCAATCAACCATGCCAGATGGGAATCTATTATATTTATTTGCATTCTAACATGAAAAATGGAAATCTTGTCCTATGTTCTGGTTATTCTTCTGAGTTTTGTATTTGCTGGCAATCAACCATGTCAGATGGGAATATATTATATTTTTTTACATTCTGTTATCACCAAAATCGTACCTGATTGGCTGCTGATCAGACAACTTCAGTGTAACTATTTCAAACCAATATTTTGACTAAGGCTTAGCCTCCTCAACCTGAGAGGGCTCTCTCAAGGATTAATGATATGGAATAATGATATAGATAGATGGCTAACTCTATGTGTCTTGATTTTTTATGTTTACAGGTTGAAAAGATGGAGGCTTGCTACCATTGGGCTATGGATTGAATGACAGGGATAAATATAACAATAGCTCTTCTTATAGAAACTGAGGCTTGTATATACTTCAACGAAAGAGTGACACATTCAGGAAAATCTCAATAACTTGAGGTTCAAAGGAAGTCAGAGCATGTGATACATGAATTCTGAGTAATGATACATCAAGGTATTGAAAGGAAAGTATTAAAAGAGATTCATCAAAGCTCAACACTTAAATGAAGTCAGAGCATGAATAAACATGAATTTTGAGTAATAAGCATTAAAAATTTGAAGAAAACCTTTCAAAGATATGACCCAAAAACTCATTTGACCATAGTTCAACACTTAAAGGAAGTCAGAGCATGATAAACCATGAATTCTGAGTAAAAAGTATTAAAACTATGAAAGGAAAACGTTTCAAAGATAAGATATAAACTCATTGAAATACACTAAGAATCTCAGGTCCAGAAAAGTTAAATTTCTTCTTTATATATCAGTCAATCTAGAGCTTTACAAAAGTAGTATTTTTGATAAAATTTTCCAACCCTAGATACATCGAAGTCCTCATTACTTATAGGCATCTAGCCTTTACATTCGGTCTGCCAAGTGGCTAGACCATTAAACTCCATTACTTTAACAAAATCTAACCACTAACTAGATTTTTTGCAACTAAGACTGACACCTTTCAAATTAGGAGTTAGAGTCCTACTATGACTCAAACACCTACTTATTACATTTAAAATAAATATGATGCAATCTTCCTCGAAAGGAATCATGACTTTCAACCATGCCGACCATAAACGAGACTTTAATACTCTAACTGTCTTCATGAAGCTGCTCTGCCTACCATTTAAGAGTTGTTAGTTTGATGATTTGGCAATACAGGGAACTGATATCTTCAAACTGTATCCTTACTTAGAAAACCACTGATCTGATACTCTTTGAAATTTCCATGATACTCTTTGTCCTTCTCATGGGGAGCAACTTTAAATATCTATTTTCCTTTCTTATTTTTCCAAAATTAGCCACCAAAATTAACCTTGCTGTCAAGACAGAGTCTTAGAGCTACTTTCGTAGCTAGTTTCGTAGCACAAGCTAAAAGATGATAAGTGGTGATCCTCTGCCATTTTTTATCATTGGATGATATTAAGTGATAAAAAATAATCAAACATAACCCTCAAAACACTTCATCTCCATCGGTTTAAGTAACTTAAGTCCAAAAAGAATTCTTCAGAAATTTCGCAGCAGAAAATGTGTTTCAAGCTTGGAATACGCTGCGGAATTACCTAACTTATCAGAGGCTTGAAAAAAATTAGGTTTTGAGGTTGAAAGGATCCATGAATATACCTGCATGTAAAGTATGACTAATATAAGACAAAAAATATCTATAATCCATTGTCACTTTCTTATTTACCAACAGTTTCTTCATGAGTAGTTTTCTCCATAGTTCCTCTTTCCAAATCTTTCTTGAATGATTCTGTCTTAATCATTTCCATATTTTCTTTCAACTCTTCGACTTGTCTTTGAAGACTTCTTCTCTCTGCCTATAACTATAAATTTATCTTATTGTGTGTGTTATCATGATGCGTAAAGGTTGTGATTTCTTCAACAATTGTTTGGATTTTCTAGTAGACTTTTCAAAATGAGTGAACTAGTCATTCACTTTCTTTTCAAATTCATTTATCACTTCTTTATCTTTCTTGTATCTTTCCAACTCTCTCTTTGTTTCAATTAATTGTTCCCTTACTTTTCTTAACTGTCCTTCAAGAATCTCCTTTTCAGTTTTCTCTATGACTTTATCTTTCCCTTTCTTTGTTCGACTATTTCTTCTTTGTCTTTGCTCTGTCTCTTTATAGAGTTTGTTTCAGATTTATTTTGAAACTTTCTTTTAGATTGATCCTTCTTTTCTTTTGTAAGCTCTGTCTCAATAGGAGATATGACTATAACTTCTTGTATTGCTGTCCTTTTTCCTTTATCTTCCTCCTTTTTCCCTTTTTCCCTTTTCCTTTTTTCTTTATCTTCCTGTTGCTTATTTATGATAGCGACAGCTGCAGTGATTCGAATGAAAAATGGCATCAACCCATGGTATTCATCTACCCATGTTATCCATCCACCCATGGAATTTACCCATGGTATTCATCCACCCATGATATTTATTCGCCCATGGTATTGTAAGTGACCCATGGTATGTATCCACCCATGGTATTCATCCACACATGGGATTTACCCATGGTATTGTAAGTGGTATCTACCCATGGTATTGGCCTATGGTATCTACACATGGTATTGTAACTCAAAAAAGGCTATAAATAACAAGCCTCGGTTTGTAAAAGGAAAGTTATGCCCACAATGTGGCTTCTACGGTTATTCTCATTTTAATAAAACCACAAAGAAACTTGTTTTATTAAAATAGAGAATAACTATTAAACTACATTGTGGCGAAGAAATCTGTCCTTTTACAAACCGGAGCTTTTTATTTATAGCCTTTTTTGAGTACAATACCATGTGTAGGCTGCCATGGGCCAGCAGCGTGGGGTAGATACCACCCATGCCATGGGTAAATCCCCATGTGGATGAGCTACCATGGGTGGATGTATACCATGGAGTCCTTACAATACCATGGAGCAGATCAATTCAGGTGGATGAATACCATGGGTCGATGCCATTTACAATACCATGGGTAAATTCCATGGGTGGATGGATAACATGGGTAGATGAATACCATGGGTTGATGCCATTTTTCATTCGGATCATGCAGAAAACTGGGATCTAGTAAAAGGCTTTCTCGGTTTTAAAATAAAACCTGAATCTTTTGGAGCAAAATCCAATTTCTTGGCTATAAGTCCCTTTCTTCTGACTCTGGATCCCTCCATCTCAGCTGCTTTCACTACAGGAGTTTCTGCAATGTTTATAGCTTGTATAATGTCTTGCAGTCTCCCTTTACCTCCAAAAATTTCCTTAGTGTTTCTTTTAGACCTTTTTGTTGTAGGTTTGATCTTGCTATCCATGACATGTTTGTTAACTTGCTTGCTAGTTGCTGGAGGTGATGTTATCTCTTGAATGAATTTAGCTTCTTCTTCCATATCTTTAGTCGTAGATTTTAGACCTTCTTGTTGATTCCTTTCTAACTCTGCAGTGGTACTCAACCCTTGCCTACAAGAAGAAGTTTTGAGTTTAGGGGCTTTCCTTGGAGACAAAAATCCATTTCATACCCATTCATGAACAATAAAGATGCCCAGTCTCTGTTTAATTTACTTAATTCCTCCAACACTAGAAATTTCATCAATCCATGATGAAAAATGGAAGTTTCACTTCTTTCAGGTCTTCCTTGTACTTTGTCTTCCATTTTTCCAAGACTTCTAAAAAGGTAAAAAGGGATATCTGTCAACTTCTTCCTTGTAAAATGAAGCAAAAACTTGAAGTGATATATGTAGATTGTTTGGAATCTACCTTCGCATGTAAAGTTTTTATGTATGAGTGTCAATAATTTTGAATAATTATCTTTAAGGTAAGTTCTAGGAATACCTTTAGTCATTTTTATCCCTACATGTTCAAGTTTTAGATAATCATCACAACTTTTCAAGTTAAACTTGGTAGCTTTAAACCATTCTTCTCTGGTTCTCAGAATTATTGTTACTTTAGAAATGTTGTCAGGTGAAATTGGAACATGAAGAGAACCAACCTTTGTATATGTGCCTTTGAAATTGATCAAGAAATATTGTGAGACCTATTTATGATGACCTTGCAACCTTTGACAGAACTAAATGCAACCTGCTCTTGTAAAAATATCAACAAAATATGGATCTTCCATGATTAAACTTGGACTTGTAGGTTCATACCTGAATGGTGAACCTCCTTTATTAACTTTCTTTAGTGTAGCCATCCCTTTCTTGTTCTGCAACAGTGGCCTTATTTATATTTTTACACATGTTCAGCAAAATCCTTTGATGACAGCGAGCTGTTATGGTAGAAGAAGGTTGGCATGACAAGGGATTTATACGGGAGATGTAAATGATAACAAGGTGTTTTGGTAGCAGATTACGAAAGCGAGAAACAAATTATGAGAAATGAGGGATATCTTTGAAAAGGAAAATGAGATGGATTTCAAATGGTGGTTGATGCTAAAACATGCCTAACTCTCGAATGATAACCCTACTCTGACAGCACAACCTCGAAACCTTCAGAGGTTAACCACTCATCATTATGAGGAAAACCGTTATAGAATCAAATAGATTTAATAGTACATTTATTTTGACAAGTGCCAGTTTTGCTACAGAATTACTAGGTGTTTCCACAGCAAAATCTGTTAATTTTGTACTAAAATCACTGTGGAATCGGATAATTTCTGACAGATGGCCATCTTTAAGACTTTAAGTCACTTGAAAGTATCTACTCAAGACCTACTCTTTTGATATGACTCGAGATCATCTCTAACAACTTAAAACCTATGTTTATCATAAAATTTATTATTTCATGATGTTGTGCAACCTAACTAACCTAAAGACCAACTTGAAACATTTCAAGTAAAATTTTGAAATTTTTATGGGTGATAACAATGGCTCCACTTGGGATACTGTGCCCCTGTGGTGCACTAAGAAACAATAGCTCTAGTGTTTCTATCCATCCTTTAGAATAAAACTATGAAATTTTTCCAAGATTCTCCTCAAGCTCTGATGGCCTTCACCTCGGGCTCAAGCTTGATGGTCACTACAAAAGAACCAAACTCATACCTATTGAAATATCCCATTCACTTTTGAGCTTATTCACACACTCCTACCTACCCTATCAGCTGCAACTCTCCACTTTAATTCAATCAACATGAAACTTCCAATGAATCCAATCATTTATCTTATCTGACATTTGGACCTCTTGATTGCACTTGAACCCAAAGTATACATGATACTGTGATGACAAATGTAACTTAGAATGTATCTGATCTTCATAATGAAAATGAAACTGGAAAACTGGACTATAAAACTCTTCCATGTATTCAGCGATAGGGTCAAAGAAGACATGATATTTTTTTATGATACTTGTAACATTCTGTAATTTGGACAACTCATATATGTTTTTTTTCAACCACACAGGATTTCATTTACATGCTATCCAATTGTTTTTCCAACTTATTCTAAAGAAAAGTGTATTCTTCCTCATTAATATGATAATTATTTGATGCAAGCTGATATAAGGAAAGACATGCAAAATCAACCCTTTCCTTACCCTGATGGTTAAAGAAACTATCTTCCAATATTTTCTCTTGTTGTTTGCAATGATTCACATACTCCTAATGATCAAAATACTGACAAGTCTGCTGCAAATGTTCCTCAAAATCAGAGGATGTGACATGATTTTCATAAATATGCTCCTGCTGGGTTTCATTTTCATCCAAGGGAGAGGTTATCCTTTATTCTTGGTGATGAAATGGGTTGTTCTGAAGGGCCTCTAAAATTTCCTCATCCATGAACTCGTCATATTCATAACAATTCTCCAAATATTCAATAAAATTCATAGAGTTCTTGCAACAGTATTTGACCATCAATAAGGAGGGATGACACTCTTTATACATCTCATAAAATGCAACATGGAAATCAGCAAGAGAATATAATGCCCCATTTGGCAAGCTTTCATACCAATACCATGCTTTTCCTTCTAAAGTGGCCAAAAAAATCCTCATGAGACAATATTAAGGGAACTTAACCTTAAGACTGTACATGCATATGGAATCTAACCAAATGAAGAGAAGCGTTGCCTTTCTTTTCATCTTTAAATATTGGAAGATCATCTAACCATTCAACCATTGGCATAGAATTTGGAAAGCCAGGGATATGAGACCAATTCATAGGAGCATACCTGGCATTTTTTCTTGAAATGGAATTCATTCTGAAACTTCATCAAGCTACTGATCTTCAAGCAGTGGAGTCACCTTCCAATTGATTATTTGATGTGTGGAGTCGCCAGAGCAGAATTGCAACCAATATGTGCCTAAGTATCTGCTGATCTCAGAACTTAGAACTGAAACTTTTTCATTCTTTCCAGGGAAAATATACACCGTCAGTCCTTGGCAACAACGCCAAAATGTTATCACCAAAATCATACCTGATTGGCTGCTAATCAGACAACTTCATTGTAACTATTTCAAACCAATCTTTTGACTGAGGCTTAGCCTCCTTAGCCTGAGAGGGCTCTCTCAGGGATTAATGATATGGAATAATGATATAGATAGATGGTTAACTCTATGTGTCTTGATTTTTTATGTTTATAGGTTGAAAAGATGGAGGCTTGCTACCATTGGGCTATGGAGTCAATGACAAGGATAAAGATAACAATAGCTCTTCTTATAGAAACTCAGGCTTGTATATACTTCAATGAAAGAGTGACACATTTAGGAAAATCCCAATAAAATGAGGTTCAAAGGAAGTCAGAGCATGTGATACTTGAATTCTCAGTAATGATACATCAAGGTATTGAAAGGAAAGTATTAAAAGAGATTCATCAAAGCTCAACACTTAAAGGAAGTCAGAGCATGAATAACCGTGAATTCTGAGTAATAAGCATTAAAACATTGAAGAAAGCCTTTCAAAGATAGGACCAAAAAACTCATTTGACCATAGTTCAACACTTAAAGGAAGTCAAAGCATGATAAACCATGAATTCTGAGTAATAAGTATTAAAACTATGAAAGGAAAATGTTCCAAAGATAAGATATAAACTCACTTAAATACACTAATAATCTTAGGTCCAGAAAAGTTAAATTGCTTCTGTATATATCAGTCAATCCAGAGCTTTACAAAAGTAGTATTTTGATAACATTTTCCAATCCTAGATATATCAAATTCCTCATTACTTATAGGCATATAGCCTTTTCATTCAGTTTGCTAAGTTGCTAGACCATTAAACTCCATTACTTTAACAAAATCTAACCACTAACTAGATTTTTTACAACTAAGCCTAACACCTTTCGAATTAGGAGTTAGACTCCTACTGTGACTCAAACACATACTTATTACATTTAAACTAAAGATGATGCAAATATTCCTCGAAAGGAATCATGAATTTCAACCATGCTAACCATAAACAAGACTTTAATACTCTAACTGTCTTCGTGAAGCTGCTTTGCCTACCATTTAGGAGTTGTCAGTTTGATGATTTGGAAATACAACGAGTTGATATCTTCAAACTGTATCCTTACTTAGAAAACCACTGATCTGATACTCTTTGACATTTCCCTGATACTCTTTGTCTTTCTCATGGGGATCATCTTTAAATATCTGTTTACCTTTCTTCTTTTTCTAAAATTAGCCACCAAAATTAACCTTGCTGTAAAGACAGAGTCTTAGAGCTAGTTTCGTAGCATAATCTAAAAGATGATAAGTGGTGATCCTATACCATTTTTTATCGTTGGATGATCTTAAATGATAAAAAATGGTCAAACATAACCCTCAAAACTCTTCATCTCCATCGGTTTAAGTAACTTAAGTCCTAAAAGAATTCTTTAGAAAATCCGCAGCAGAAAATGTGTTTCAAGCTTGGGATACGCCGCGGAATTACCTAACTTATCAGAGGCTTGACAAAACTTAGGTTTTGAGGCTGAAAGGATCCATGAATATACATGCATGTAAATTTTGATTAATATAAGACAAAAAAGATCTATAATACATTGTCACCTTCTTATTTACCAACAGTTTCTTCATGAGTAGTTTTCATAGTTTTCTCCATAGTTCCTCTTTCCAAATATTTCATGACTGATTCTGTCTTCATCATTTCCATATTTTCTTTCAACTCTTCAACTTGTCTTTGAAGACTTCTTCTCTCTGCTTGTAACCATAAATTTCTCTTCATTTTGTGTGTTATCATGATGCATAAAGGTTGTGATTTCTTCAACAACTGTTTGGATTTTCCAATAGACTTTTCAAAATGAGTGACCTAGTTATTCACTTTCTTTTCAACTTCATTTATCATTTGTCTATATTTCTTGTATCTTTCCATCTGTATGTTTGTTTCAATTAATTATTCCCTTACTGCTCTTAACTGTCCTTCAAGAATCTCCTTTTCAGTTTGCTCTATGACTTTATCCTTTCCCTTTCTCTGTTCGACTGTTTCTTCCTTGTCTTTGCTCTGTTTCTTTATAGAGTCCATTTCAGATTTATTTTGAAACTTTATTTTAGATTGATCCTTCTTTTCTTTGGTAAGATTTGTCTCAATAGGAGATATGACTATAAATTCTTGTACTGTTGCCCTTTTTCCTTTATCTTCCTCCTTTTTCCCTTTTTACTTTTTTCTTTATCTTCCTGTTGCTTATTTCTGAGAGTGATAGTTGCAAAAAACTGGGATCTAGTAAAAGGCTTTATAGGTTTTAAAAGAAAACCTGAATCTTCTGGAGAAAAATCCAATTTCTTGGCTATAAGTCCCTTTCTTCTGACTCTGTATCCCTCTATCTCAACTGCTTATTTATAGGAGTTTCTGCAATGTCTATAGGTTGTAGAATGTCTTCCAGTCTGCCTTTACCTCCAAAAATTTCTTTAGTGTTTCTTTTAGACCTTTTTGTTTCACGTTTGATCTTTCTATCCATGACATGTTTTTTAACTTGCTTGCTAGTTGCTGGAGGTGATGTTGTCTCTTGAATGAATTCAGCTTCTTCTTCCATATCTTTAGTCGTAGATTTTAGACCTTCTGGTTGATTCCTTTCTAACTTTGCAGTGGTACTCGAATCTTGCCTAGAAGAAGAAGTTTTGATTTTAGGGGCTTTCCTTGGAGACAAAACATCCATTTCATACCCATTCATGAACAAGAAAGATGCCCAGTCTCTGTTTAATTTACTTAATTCCTCCAACACTAGTAATTTCATCAACCCATGATGAAAAATGGAAGTTTCACTTCTTTCAGGTCTTCCTTCTACTTTGTCTGCTATTTTTCCAAGACTTATAAAAAGGTAAAAAGGAATATCTATCAACTTCTTCCCTATAAAATGAAGCAACATCTTGAAGTGATACATGTAGATTGTTTGGAATATACCTTCGCATGGAAAGTATTTCTATATAACTATCAATAATTTTGAATAATTATCTTTAAGGAAAGTTATGGGAATCCCTTAAGTCATTTTTATCACTACATGTTCAATTTTTAGATAATCATCACAAATTTTCAAGTTAAACTTGGTAGCTTTAAACCATTCTTCTCTGGTTCTCGAAATTCCTGTTTCTTTAGAAATGTTGTTAGGTGAAATCGGAACATGAAGACAACCAAAATTTGTATATGTGCCTTTGAAATTGATCAAAAAATCTTGTGAGACCTGTTTATGATGACCTTGCAACCTTTGACAGAACTGAATGCAACCTGCTCTTGTAAAAAGCTCAACAAAATATGGATATTCCATGACTAAACTTGGACTTGTAGGTTCATACCTGAATGGTAAGCCTCCTTTATTAACTCTCTTTGGTGTAGCTATCTCTTTCTTGTTTTGCAGCAGTGGCCTTCTTTATATTTTTACACCTGTTCAGCAAAATCCTTTGATGAAAGTGAGATGTTATGGTAGAAGAAGGCTGGCATGACAAGGGATTTCTACGGGAGATGTAAATGATAGCAAGGTGTTCTGGTAGTAGATTGCAGAAGCGAGAAACAAAGTATGAGAAATGAGTGATATATTTGAAAAGGAAAATGAGATGGATTTCAAATGGTGGTTGATGCTAAAACGTGCCTAACTCTCGAATGATAACCCTATTCTGATAGCACAACCTCGAAACATTCAGAGGTTAAGCACTCATCATTATGCATAAAACCATTATAGAATGAGACAACTTTCATAGTACATTTATTTTGACAAGTGTCATTTTTTCTACGGAATTAATAGGTGTTTCCGTAGCAAAATATGTTAATTTTATACTAAAATCTCTGCGGAATGAGATAATTTCTGACAAATGGCCATATTTAAGACTTTAAGTCACTTTAATGTATCTACTCAAGAACTACTCTTTTGATATGACTCGAGATCATCTCTAACAACTTAAAACAAAACTTAAAACCTATGTTTATCATAAAATTTATTATTTCATGATGTTGTGCAACCTAACTAACCTAAAGACCAACTTGACACATTTCAAGTAAAATTTTGAATTTTTTTGGGTGATAACACATTCTAACATGACAAATTGAAATATAATATATGTGATAAAATCTAACTATGACAGATGGAATTTACTATATTTTCTAGCAATCTAGTAATGACGGAAACTATTATATACTCGCGCTGCCCGGGAGTCCTTACAACGAATCAAAACCACCAATATACCCACGTAGAGATGGAAAAAAAGTGAGCCTCACTGTACCGAAGGAAATTGCAGGGTGCAGTGAATCGAAATCGAAGTTGGAGAAGTAGGGTTCATGGGAAAGCTCCAATGCACAGCTCTCTTTAGCAATATTTACATCTTCGTTGATAGAATTTGTGGTGAGTCTATATAATGTTGTCAATTCCTTCCAACTTTTGGGCGTAAGGGAAAAGTTCAGGGAGTTCACTCTGGTGTGGAAGTGGGTCAACATTTTTATTGGCAAATAGGGGGGTTTCAAGTTCATGGACAGGTACTTATAACTTCTTGGATTGTAATTGATGTCTTATTAGGTTCAGCTACCATAGCTGTTCGAGATCCACAAACCATTCCTACTGGTGGTCAAAATTTTGTTGAATATATTCTTGAATTTTTTCGAGACTTGACCAGAACTCAGATTGTGGAGGAAGAATATGGTCCCTGGGTTCCCTTTAGAAAAGGATTTTCCATTTTCAATTCCAGTATAAAAATATGTTTCTAATTTTTGCCATCTTTCTAATTTTTTCCATCTAGATATTTTTCAGTTGTTGTTTTGATTGTGTAGATGTTTAGTTGGTAGAAAAAAATGGTGAGATAGTGTTCGGATGCGATTCAAAGTTGTGTGGCTCAAGCCATTCAAAGTTTAAATATTTTGAGATAAATTTTCTTATCGAGTTTAGAAATATTTTGGAATTTGAGTTTTACCTTAGTATTAAGTCTAAGAATATTTGGAATCTGAGTTTTACTTGATTATTAAGTTTAATATTAAGAATATTTGGAATGTGTGTTTTACTTGATTATTAAGTTTAGGAATATTTGGGACCAATAAAAATGAAATTAGTTCAATTTTTTAAATCTTACTATTTTTTCCATCTATAAAAAATTTTAACAGCCTCAGGATTGAGGAGCTCCTTGTTAGGAGGTTCAATGTTTTCTAAACTCTATTTTTTATTTTTATTTTTAATTATTAGGGGGTTGTTTAAATTTTTTATTTTTATTTTGTTTTTTTGTTTTTTTTATATGGTAAATACTTATATTTTTCCTTAGTGAAATTCCATATTGTGAACTTTTAATTTCAAAGAAAATAAAATATTATTTGTATATCGAGAGGGTTTCATGTGATAGAGGTTAGAAATAGTGAGAGAAAAGATATGGTAATTTTATCAAGCTTATCATTCTTTATAATGTTTTGACTTGGACATTCTTCTAAAATAAATATTGATGTAGCTATATTGAGCAACTAGGAGCATAACAAGTCCCTAAAAAAAGTTGTTAATTTTACTATTTTGTCTTTGATTGATTCCAAATAATAGTATAATTTATAAATAAATTAAAAAAGAAAACAATACATGTATTTCTAAATTTTATATTTAATAATAAAGCTTACAATTATTATCAATATTATGGTGATCATTTGGATAATATTTATTTTTGAAATATTCTTAAAATTCTATGATCATTTCATTTATTTATATTTTGAAATATATATTATTTTATAATACTTGTTAAAAAAATTACAACTAAATTATAATTGTTCTTAATAAAAAAAGTCATGATTATAGTCATTTGTGATGTTATTATTATTTGAATTGTTAAAATATATAATAAGGACAATTATAAAAGCTTGGTTTTTAAATATATTCTAATTGATGGTGTCTCCAAAAGATTATTTATGAAAATTTGTGATATTGTCATGGTCATTTGTATAATTTTAATTATTATTTTTAAAGCAATATGAGCATGTTATATTTATATGTTTGAAATACATACTAGTTGATGATAGTTCTTAAAAACTAATGTACAATAAATGATTAGGCTTACAAATAGTTCATAATTATAGCTAAGTATGATACTATTATTTTTTGTATTGTTGAAATATATATTAATTAAATGAAAATACGAAAACTAATTGTATTTTTTATATTCTCATCGTATTTTAAATATTTATATGTATTTGTTTCATATTGAAAATCTGTTTTTTGGTACTTCAATACTTATGGTTCTTAGAGAAGAAATGGTTATACTAATCAAACACCTCATTTTCTAAACTTATTGAATGATGATATTTCATATTAGGACCATTGTTGGAGTAGAGAGTACCTCAACCTAGTACCTCACCTTATGGGTCACCTTAACCATAGTGCCTAGGAATACATAAACAAAAAAAACATTGTGCAAAATAACTCTTAATTATCTAAAAATGATATTAACATATGTAGTTGTAACCAAATTATGTAACTCAATAGCCCAATCCTACAAAACATATTTCTTTGATAAATGTGATAATATATATTTTTAAATTCAAAGGGTTATTGAGTGCTTTAAGGTGTTTATATATTCTCATAGTAACCCATTAATGTTCATGTATTTTTATTGTTGTCACATAATTTAATGTTCATTTCTTTTGAGTAGCCATTGACGATGTTCTTGTCTTCTTAATGCTATGATGTAAATTAATGTTCATTTATTTTTATTGATATGAGTTAAAGATTATAATTACACATTGAGGTTTATGTTGGATTATTTAAATGATGTAATTAGATTTTTTTTTGTTGAAATTTTTGAAAAATGAAAAATCTATGATTACTCAAGAGGAAAAATGATGAATTTTTTTTTTTTTTTTTATCAAGAGATTTTATAAGTTATATCATTAAATACCTAAGTTATACCATAGATGAGTTGTTATTCTTTGTGGTTTTGGTGTAATCTCTTTTTTCCCATTGAAATTCAGTTTTTTGGTACTTCGATACTTATGGTTCTTAGAGAAGAAATGGTTATACTAATAAACCACCTCATTTTCTAAACTTCTTGAATGATGATATTTCATCTTAAGACCAAAGAACTGATACTTATCTAAAAATGATATTAACATATGTAGTTGCAACCAAATTATGTAACTAAATAGCCTGTTGGGTACCGGATTTGTATACTTTTCTCTCCCATTTTTGCCCACCCTTCTATCTCTTTGTATCATTATTGTTCTTAAACACATGAGGTAAACCCCTTTCCTTTATCTTACATGGAATATTTGATTAATGAAGTAATATTCATGGAGGTTCTACCTTTGCAAACATTAATCCTAATATTTTTAGTGATTTGGCATAAGCAGGAAGATTACAACTATGAGACATGGAGCAACTCCTAATTTCCAGCACTATCTTTACTCGCTGCTACAACACAACAGAGTCTGTTTCACCCCAACGATATTTCAGACTTTTTCATGATTTCCTTTTGGAAACTAGGTTGTTGTTGTAACGAATTGTATAATTGTAAATATTTAGTTGTTGAAGGAAATATATGATTTCTGGAACAGTGGTATAAAGAGGGCTTGCGAGCTATGAATCAGGGTTAAGCAAGCATATACAGATTTTGTAATAGAATTATTTTCCAATTAATTGAATGCACAACACTCTGTTGTTTTACCTGTAACATTGTGAGTTTGTCGCAGCCCTGATCAGAGAGTTGGGCCCACTCTTCTGATTAGGTGATGCATTATCTTTCTTTCTGTTGATTTCATATTCTAGTTTGGTTTGATAACTTTTGTTCAATATAACTTTGTAATTGCTATGAATACATTTTTAATTCTGCAATCCATTTTAATTTCTGTTACAGTAGTTTGTATGTTCATTGATTTAAGCCTGTGATCCAATAGTAGGTTGTGTGATTTCTCTTGCATATACTGTGTGCATTAATCTTGAAATAACTAACGCCCTTGGGTTGATAATTTATGTTGGAAAAGGGTTTGAATATTGTTCACATCTGGACACCAACATTTTGGCGCCACTACCGGGGAAGGCTAACAAGGTGCAAGAACATGATCTACAATTGATCTAAGGACAGATCTCTCGTCTTGAGGAGGGAATTTATTGCCCTAATTCAAGTCCTGAGCATAGTGTTCTGTGTTTTTCTACTTTTTATTGTTTTATTTAGAATTGATCTCTCATCTTTGAGAGGGCATCCATTACCCAAGTCCAACTCTTGAGCATAGTATGTTGTTTTTCCTTGCTTTGATTTTTCATTAAGACCTATCTCTCGTCTTAGGGAGGGTATTTTTTACCCTGCTCTAAGACATGAGCATAGTTTTCAGATTTTCTTCTTTTGATTATTTTTCTAAAAAGGATGAACTTCTCATCCTGGGGAGGGTATTTGATTACCTTGCTTCAGGTCCTAAACTTCGATTTTCTTTTAGGTTATTTTATTTTCTATTTAAACCCATTCTCTCGTCCCTGGGAGGAAGCTATTTGTCTTGCTCCGAGTCCTGAGCGCTTTTGTTATTTTGATGAATTCTTCATACCAATTGTATGAAAAAAGATTTGAATAAGAGGGGAAGAGGAAGACCCCCAAAGAAAGGAAAGTATTTGGGAAGGAAGACCTATATCGAGGAGAACATCGAAAGGGCTAAATCTGAAGCATACTCTCGCGCTGCTGTCAGGGTAAGGGTTCAGACAAAGTTCGAAGGGCAGTCATTTGAACAACCAGTGCCATCCACAGTACCAGAGGAAGTTCTTTCGATGGTGGAAGAAGCAAAAAATAAGGTATCAATGGAGGAGAAATCCCTGCTATCAGTAGAAGGGGAAGAAATAACAAGTAGAGGGTCAGAAGAGCTGAGAAATTCCAACTGGGAAGAATAACCTCCGAAAGGGTTTTCGTCACCATAAGACCAAGGGAGTGTTGTGAAGCCTCCTGTAGTTAGATTAAGCAATTCTGGTTTGGAAAGAGAGTTTCTGAAGTCTTTTGCGTCACCAAGGGACCAGAGAAGTGTGGTGAAACCCCCTCAATTTGAATCACCCCAAGTACCAGTCGCAGAACCAGTTGATATCCCACGTGAATATTTGAGGATATTTATGGCAGCTGCAAGTTCTTCTATTTATTTTCCAATTGGAAACATTATAGGTGATGCACTGATGAAGCCCATCCCTTTAACAGCTCTGCCTAATTTTCATGGGATTTATTCGGAAGACCCTGATACATTCCTTTTTGAGTTTGACATTGTTCTTCGAGGGTATGATTATATCTACAATGCTCAGAAACTAAAAATATTTCTTACTACCTTAAAAGGAACAGCCCTACGATGGTTCATGGGTTTAGGAGGGAGAACTATTTACTTATGGGATCGGATGAAAGAAGCTTTTTTGGAGAAATACAAAGATTACTGTAAATATTGTGACATTAAGGAGGAAATATTTAAGTTTGTACAAAAAGAGGATGAGAACATGGAAGACTGTGTGGAAAGATTCAAATATATATTGCAGATATCAAGCCATAGTGACCTGGATAAGGATATTCTAAAGATCATTCTTCTTCAGGCACTTAGGGAAGATTCCTTGCAACTTCTGAACATGGTAGGAAAGGGGGACATTTCAAAAGAAGACTTCGACACCATTTTTGAATATTGCATTTAGTGTTCAAGGGGGGCTACAAGGAGTGGGCAAGGAATTTGGTCATTAAAGACTTTTGGTGGAGGGTTTACAAAGGAAGAAATTGGAATCCTACTGGATAACCTAAGGACTGATATCCTCAGCACATTATCTGCCCAGATGGACACTCTACAAGAAAAAATAGAAATAGATAGAGTTGGAGAATACTATGGCTATATTCTACCCACAGTGTATAAAGAAGGATCCTTTGAAATAATGCCCATTAAATACACTGGAAGCCTATGCAATCTATGAATAGACTCATGCAACTAGCTCGGGTCCTTCCTTGCCCGGACTGAAGGCAGTTTTTCAAGGGGCAAGTGAAAAACTTGTGGTAGACTAGCTATACTTTATGGGGCCGAAAAATCCATGGCAACCTCGACCACCAGCTATTGATTCGGGTATGTTTTGTAGGTTTTAACCCTGAATGGAAATTAGCTACACACAAATCTTATAACAGAAAATAAATAATAGCGAGAGCATAAAACATAAAACAAATAAACACAGAGATTTTCCCCTGGATCCCAAAACGAGACGACCAGCTTGATTTTTCATTATATTCCTTTTAGTGTTACACCACATATATATACATGCCGAAACATACATGAACCCTAATCCATTAACCTTGGATTAGAACATAACCATTGTTTCCTTGACCAGATCTACAAAAATACCAGGGGCCGAAAACCATCGTACCCCAAAACCATGTGCAAAACCATGCACAAAACCATGGACGCAGACTACCCACAGGAAATTAAGGACCAAAAATTTTCACCCGGGCACTACCCCAGACCCCGACAGGGGGGGCTACCGCCGCCCTGTGACCCCCCCGTTGTGCCCAGTGCAAAGGGGGGGCTATCGCCCCTGCGCGTGCTTAGTCATGGTTAGAATATAACACATACCCAACATTATCCCACTTGTTGTTTTCTTTCCGCAGGGGGCCACAGGAGAGCTTAGTCATTGGCCCAATTCTTCAACACCCATTGTTTCTCTACACCAAGAGAACTTCTGAGTGCTCACAGACTTCGTCAATGCATCTGCAACATTCTTCAAAGTGTCCACCTTTACCAGAAACACCCTTTTAGCCTCAACCATATCTCTAAAAAAGTGATATTGAACATCAATGTGCTTTGTAGTTGAATGATAAGTAGGGTTCTTAATCAAGAAAATTGCACTTTGGCTATCACAGTCTATCCTTATAGCTTGTTGTACCAACCCCATACTTGAACACAATCTCTGCAACCAAACTGCTTCCTTGCTTGCATGAGTAGCTGCTATGTATTCTGCCTCTGTAGTTGAAAGAGCCACTAAAGATTGTATTTTACTCATCCAACTGACTGCGCCTCCAAATAGGCTAAAGACATAATGACTTGTACATCTTCTTTGGTCCAGATCTCTAGCCCAGTCTGCATCAAAAAAACCATGAATGTCCAACATTCTTTCCAATCCTGGTCTTCCCTGGTAGCACAAGCCATAATCACTAGTGCCACGTCAATATCTGAAAACCCGCTTCACTGTCGTCCAATGCTCCTTCCCTGGGTTTGACATAAACCTGCTCAATACTCCCACTGCATGTGCAATGTCTGGTCTAGTACAGACCATTGCATACATCAGGCTACCCACTGCACTTGCATATGGAACACGAGACATATTCTCCTCTTCTTCTTTTGTCTTGGGACACTGTTCAGCAGACAAATTTACACCTACAGGAATAGGAACATTCACCAGTTTACTATCCTGCATATTGAACCTCTGCAATATAGTCTCGACATACTTCCTCTAGTTTAACTAGAGCTTCCTCTTTGCTCGATCTCTCTTAATTTTCATGCCCAAAATATAGTTTGCAGCACCAAGATCCTTCATTTCGAATTTGGAGAACAGTTGGATCTTCAAATCTTGGATAATTTCTTTGTCATTTCCAATCAACAACATATCATCTACATACAAGACCAAATAAATAACACGGTCACCAATTAATTTAAAATAAACACAGTGATCCTCCTTGCTTCTGGTGAAGCCATGTCCCCGTATATAGGTATCAAATTTCTGATACCACATCCTTGGTGACCGTTTTAACCCATACAAAGACTTCTTCAACCTACATACCAGTTCTTTCTTACCCTTCACCATAAAGCCTTCAGGTTGCTTCATGTAACTCTCCTCTTCTAGATCCCCGTGAAGAAATATTGTCTTCACATCCGTCTATTCTATCTCAAAATCAAATGCAACAACAACAGATAAAAGTAATCTAATAGAAGTAACTTTGCCAACAGGAGAAAAAATATCACCAAAATCAATTCCCGACACCTGGGAATAACCTTTTGCTACCAACCAAACTTTTTATTTCTCCACCTTGCCTTCTACATTCATCTTCTTTTTAAACACCCATTTTCTCCCAATGGGCTTCCTTCCAGCTGACAACTCCACCAGATCCCATGCCTCATTTTTGTGCAAGGATGCCATTTCATCAACCATGGCATCCTTCCAGAGTTTTCCATCCTCTGAATCTACTACCTCCCTGACAGTTCTGGGATCATCATCAGTTATAGTTGAGGCTAGAAAGCAGATGGACTATACCTTTCTGGTGGCCTTCTTTCCCGAACTGATCTTCTCATAGCTGGAGTTTGTGGCTCTTCCTCTTCTGAATATTCTTCTGTTGTAGAGTCTGATTCATCCTTCTTTAGCTCAAACTCTATCTTCTTAGGTTCCTTTGGTAGGAATTCATGTGTAACAACATCTTTCACCTCTCTAAACACCACATCTCGACTGTACACAACCTTCCTTGTTTCTGGGTTCCAAAGCTTGTAACCCTTTAAACCATCCTTATACCCAATAAAGATGCACCTTTCAGATTTATTATCCAACTTGGTCCTTTTCTCTTTTGGAACATGTACATATGCATCACATCCAAATACCCTTAGATGTGAAAGAGAGGGTTTCTTACCAGTCCATACCTCATGTGGAGTCTTATCCTCCAACGCCGATGAAGGTGATCTATTAACTAAGTAACATGCAGTCTCCACTGCCTCTGCCTAGAATTCTTGTCCTAACCCAGTACCACTGAGCATGCTTCTTGCCTTTTCCATCAGCGTTCTGTTCATTCTTTCTACAACTCTGTTTTTCTGAGGTGTGTATGGAGTAGTCTTCTGCCATGCTATACCACACTTCTTACAAAACTCTTCAAATTCCTTCTTGCAGAACTCCCCACCATTATCTGTCCTCAACGCCTTTATCTTCTTCTCTGTCTGGTTTTCCACCAGAGCCTTAAATTCTTTAAATTTTTCAAAGACTTTAGATTTCTTCCTCAAGAAATATATCCATGTATTCCTTGAGAAGTCATCTATGAATGAAACATAGTACACAGACTTTCCCAGTGATGGAACTGACACAGGTCCAAACACATCACTGTGCATAAGTTCTAATATCTTGTTCGCCCTCTTAGCACCAGAAGGAAAACTCACCCGATTCTGCTTCCCATATACACAATGTTCACAGAAATCGAAATCCAGAGAGCAATTAGACATAACTTCTACCATACCATTTCTATGCAGTATCCGAAGGCCCTTCTCTCCAATATGTCCAAGCCTTTGATGCCATAGCATGGTCTTTTCTCCAGAGACAGCTAGGCTTTCCGCTCCTCTTTCAAGAACCACAGAACTATTACACCCATCAATAACAGTGCTACCTTGTAGCTTGTACAAAGTTCCAGTCCGAACTCCCCGCATTAATACCAGTGCTCCCCGAACCATCTTGCAGGCATCTTTCTCGAACACTGTTTTTACACCTGCATCATCCATCTTGCTTACGGAAATCAGATTTCTGGCCAATGTAGGAATATGCAGAACACCAGGAAGTGTTCTAATCCTTCCACCTTGCAGCTTCAGCTTGACCTTTCCACGTCCGACGATTCTGGCCTTCCTATCATCCCCTAGGAAGACATCACCACCATCATATTTCTCATACTCGCAGAACCACCCCCTATGGGGAGTGAAGTGAAAGGATGCACCTGAGTCAATCAACCATGACTCATGATCTACATGTGTATTTGAAGAAGAAGCCAAATACACATCCCCACCTTCATCCGAGGTGGTTTTTGCCTCTGCAGAAGGAGCATCATCAGATCCCTTTCCTTTCTCAGGAGCTTTAGATCTGCAGTCCTTTTTATAGTGCCCTTCCTTTCCGCATTTCCAGCACACCTTTACAAACTTTCCAGGAGATTTAGATCTCCCACTCGAAACCTTATTCTTGTTTCTGTTTTTGGACCTTCCTCGTACAGATAAGGCATCTCCATTCTGACCCTCCATATTTCTCCATCTCATTTCCTCCGACAACAAGGCTGAGACAATGTCATAAAAAATCAAGGTAGTTGTATTGCTACCTATTGTAATAACCAGACTGTCCCATGAGTCTGGTAGAGAACACAAAAAACTGATGCACTTATCTTCATCTGATATTTTAATATCAACAGATGACATCTGACTTACCACAGTATTGAAGGCGTTTAGATGCTCTGTCACCAAGTCTCCATCCTTCATCCTCAAGTTATACAGCTTTTTCCTCAGGAAAAATTTATTCACCAGAGACTTAGATTGGTACAAATTCCCTAGCTTGTCCCACAAGGTCTTCACTGTAGCTTCCCCAGATACATTCAACAATACTGAATCTGAGACACACAATCATATTGTGCTCTTTGCCTTCCGATCCAGCTTCTTCCAGTCTTCAACTGACATTGTCGTTGGTTTAGTACCTAGATCTACAGTGATCCACTGATCTTTATCCACTAGTAGATCCTCCATCTTGAGCTTCCACAACTCAAAACTCTGACCATTGAATTTCTCGATCTCTATCTTTCCGCCGCTCGCCATCTTCTTTCACCGCAAGAATCGATCCCGCAGATCTCCCACTAAACAGGGTCTACCTCAGGTCCAAGCAAAAAACCCTCAACAGCAAAGGTGTCCCCTTGAAGCCGAAACAGCTCTGATACCACTTGTAGGTTTTAACCCTGAACATAAATTATCTACACAGGAATCTTATAATAGAAAATAAACAATAGCTAGAGCATAAAACATAAAATAGATAAACACAGAGATTTTCCACTGGATCCCAAATCGGGACGACCAACTTGATTTTTCATTATATTCCTTTTAGTGTTACAACACATATATATACATGCCGAAGCATACATGAACCCTAATCCATTAACCCTGGATTAGAACATAACTGTAGTTTCCTTGACCAGATCTACAAAAATACCAGGGGTCGAAAAGCATCGTACCCCAAAACCATGTGCAAAATCATGCACAAAACCATGGACGCCGACTATCCACTGGAAATTAAGGACCAAAAATTTTCTCCACGGTGCTGCCCCGGATCTCGACAGGGGGGGCTACCGCCCCCCCTGTGACCCCCGCGTTGCACCAAGCACAAAGGGGGGGGCTATCGCCCCCCCTCTTACCCCCCCGTGCGTGCTTCGTCATGGAAAGAATATAACACATACCCAACATGTTTCAGGACCCATCCCATTATTTTAATAATTTTAATATGGGTCCCCAGTCTGCACCTTTTTCATTTATTTGGTCTCAATATCAATACCCCCATTGGCATCAATGGGTTCCCCAGGCTAGTTCAAACCCTTCATGGAATTAGAATTAGTGTGGGCCCTCTCCTACTGTGCAATTTCCCCAATCTATGTCTCAAAAACAACTTCATTTGCCCTCTAATGTACCTCTTAGCAATCCAGCCCTTCGAGCCCATCTTCCTATCCATCCCAATCTGAATCCTAATAATAAAGGGGTCCAACAAACATACACTCTTAACCTTCCATATTATAGAATTTCTATCGCAGGACTTAACGAAATAAACTTACGACATGGGCAGGTGGTAAATGCTCGCACTTCACCTATTATTATAGAACAGATTGACAGTGAAGTTATGAAACCAGAATAGAAGACAGTTGGGGATAAACCATACCAAAACATAACAAATTAGACACCTCCCCAACCTGTTCTTAATCAGGGTCATCCAACTTCTCCACCATATTCTGAAAGACTGACCTTGAATAAACCAAACCTTAAAGCAGAGTTTGTTTTCTTGGGGGAATTGAAAAATCTCTTTGCCAAAATACCCCTACTATAGGCTATGAGGGATGTACCTATATATGGAAAAAATCTCAAATATTACTGCTCTAAGAAACTTGGTAAAAAACTAAGGGATCCATTAACTATTCATGTGATGGGTAGACTGTCCGACATTATGCTAGGAAAGACTATGCCTATGAAATATGGAGACCCGGGAAACCCAATTATAACAATACAAATCAATGGGATGGAAATCCCAAATGTACTGGTGGATTTGGGAACTACCATCAATATCATTACCTCCGAAGCAATTAACACATTAGGTCTCTTAAATGTTAAGCCAACCCATACTATCTTGGAACTAGTAGATAGGTCTACAATTAAACCAGTAGGGAAACTGGAAGATATGACTATTTTGGTGGATTCATGGCACTACCCTGTGGACCTCCTTGTATTACAGACACAACCCTCAGTTGGTGATCACTCATTGATCTTGGGAAGACCTTGGCTCGCAACTTCAGATGCCTACATAGGGTGCTAATATGGGCATATGATTATATCAAATGGGAAGGTTACAAAGAATCTTACTCTCTACCATCCTATGGAACCCAGCCCATCTGAAAAATTATTAACCAGTCAGAAACCCCTACCAATAGAAGAGCCTGAACCTGAAAATAAAGAAGTTAGACCAATCCTCACTATTGGGCAGGCTCTGCAATTCAAAACAGAAACTGAGGATGATACTATTAACACTTTTATTAATGATCCTGGTTATGTTTCCAGTTCTTCTTGCTAGATTTCAGAATCTGATATGAGCTGTGAGACACAGGAAAGCATTGAACCATAAGATGAAATTGAAGACATTCCTGTAACTTTATCCCATGATAGTATTCCGATTGAAATTAAACTGGGGAAAAAAATCAATATCAACCCCAATATGTTTGAATCCCAGACAAAAAAGCTTTTAAAAGTCCTTCAAGATCATCAAGAAGCTTTTTCTTGGGATTATAAGGGAATCCATGCTAACTTATGTACTCATCATATTTATATTAAGGAAGATTGCCACCCTGTGAGACATCCCCAATGGAGAATGAATCCTGCTCTAAAGAACATTGTCAAAGAAGAATTACAAAATTTATTCGATGTAGGTTTCATTTACGCCATTTCAAATAGCCAATGGGTATCTCCACTAGTTATGTTCCTAAAAATAATGGTAAGTGTCGGATCTGTGTAGATTACTGAGAGTTAAACAAGGAAACTCAAAAAGACCATTTCCCTTTTCCATTCATTGACCAAGTCTTGGACACCTTGGCTGGGAAGAAGTTGTTTTCCTTCCTAGATGGATCCAGATAGTCCTGGAAGACCAGGATAAAACAAATTTCACATGCCCATGGGGGACCTTTGCATACAAGGTCCTCCCATTTGGCCTATGTAATGCTCCTACTACCTTCCGGAGGGAAATTCTGGGAATATTTTCTGATTTGGTCGATGATAGTGTTGAAATATATATGGATGATTTTACTCCATATGGAAACTCATTTGAAGAGGTATTAGAAAATCTGGAGAAAGTACTCAAAAGATGTAAGCAAACCCATGTATCTCTAAGTACAATCAAATGCCATAAGATGAGGGAACAAGGGATAGTATTGGGACATTTTCTCTCAGTTCTCAGAATTCGAGTTGATCCGGCCAAATTAGAGGTAATATTACACTTCCTGATACCAAAGACACCCACACACTTACGTAGCTTTATTGGTTGTGTTGGTTATTACAGGCGCTTTATAGAAATTTTTTCTAAAATAACACATCCACTTTTTCAATTGTTGACAAAAAATGCAGAATTATTATGGACGGAAGACTGTGAGGAAGCTTTCACGAAAATCAAGGGACAGATTTGCAAAGCTCCAATCCTTCGAGGACCTAATTTGGCATTACCGTTTCACGTACATGCTGATGCTTCTTAGACAACAATAGGAATTGTTTGAGGACAGAAGGTAGACAAAACATCGTATGCAATTTATTATGTTAGCAAGAATTTAATTCCTACTGAACTGAATTACACAGTGACTGAAAAAGAATTCCTGGTTGTCATTTATGATATCAACAAGTTTTGGCACTACATCACTGGGTATCCTACTTTTGTACATATTGATCATGCAACAATCAGGTATTTGATGAATAAACCTATTACTCTTGTTCGTATTACAATATGGTTGCTATTTCTTCAAGAATTTGATATTACAATAGTAGACAAACCAGGAAAAGATAATGTAGTTGATGATTTCATGTCTAGAATGGATAAAAATGACGAATGCACACCTATAGAAGATAGTTTTCCCGATGAGAATATTTTTTGCAGTTTCTACTAAACCTCCGTGGTATGCAGATATTGCTAACTATCTTGCTACAGGGAAAGTTCCTCATCATTTTTCATACAGGGAACAGAGAAAATTATTCATCGCAGTGCATGATATTCTTGGATGGCAGGGTAATTTTTTCATACAGGAGCTGATAAGAAGATTCGGTGCTATGTAATATTGAAGGCTGCCCATGATGGCCATGGAGGAGGGAATTTTGCAGAAACAATAATAGGCCATAAGGTGCTACAAATGGGATATTACTGGCCTTCTATCTTTCGGGATGCACATAACTATGTAAGGAGGTGTGATAGTTGCCAGCGTATGGGGAAACCTGGTCGAATTGATGAAATGCCTTTGCAGGCACAGGTAGTCATGGAACCTTTTGAGAAATGGGATATCGACTTCGTTGGACCCTTCAATGCACCCTCCTAGCAAAAATTTCACATTTTGGTATGCACAGATTACGTGACTAAGTGGGTAGAAGCCAAAGCTATTGCGAAAGAAACAGAGCATGTGGTCTCGGATTTTCTATTTGAATAAATTTTTTCTCGTTACGGTACTCCAAGAGAGATTTTTTTAGATGGAGGAGCACAATTTACATCACACATGATCGCAAAGCTTATGTAGAAATATGGGGTCAAACACAAGGTGACATATCCATACCACCCCCAAGCAAATGGATAAGTGGAAAGCAAAAACAAAACATTGGAAAATATCTTGACAAAAACTGTGGCATACCATCGTCGGGATTGGGCTCATAAGCTCCATGAAGTTCTCTGGGCATACAAAACAACATGGTGGAACACAACTGGGTTTTCACCATTTCAGTTGGTTTATGGGAAATCCTCATTGTTTCGAATAGAATTTGAAATCGGTACGCTTAGAACAGCTCTTGAAGTTGGTTTGGATCTGTCAGATTCCCAGAAACATAGACTGGCCCAACTCAATGAACTAGATGAAATCCGTTTAATGGTTGTCCAAAAGAATACTGCTATTCAATAGTAGAGAATGAAATGGCACGATAAGTTTATCAAGAACAAGGTGTTTCATAGGGGAGACTGGGCATTACTTTATGACTCCTGCTTTAAGGATTTTAAGGGAAAGCTTTGCACTTGCTGGATGGGACCTTACGAGGTGGATGTTGTATTTGATAATGGAACAATCAAGATAGTCACAATTGATGATACATGTGCTACATTCATAACAAATGGACATCGCCTGAGGTTATACCACTGCCCAGCCTTTAAAGATGCTTTCATCAAATATCTCTCTGAGAAATCTGGTTTAAAGGTTATCAATGCAGAGAACTCTTTCTTTGCATCCTTGCTCTAAAAATAATAATATATATATATAATAATAAAATAAAATAAATGAATAAATATTGTTACTATTTATTTTGTTGTCTTTTTGTAGGAGTTACTACTAAGGAGTAATTTTTTAAAGATCAAAATTTCTTCTAAGTATCGGTTGCTACTACTCATGATGTTGTTACTTGGTTGCTGCTAGTCATCATTTTGTTACTTAGTTTCTACTACTCATGATGTTGTTACTTGGTTGCTACTACTCGTAATGTTGTTGCTCAGTTGCTGCTACTCGATGATGTTACTCCTTGGTTGCTGCTAGCCAGATGTTGTTACTCGCACTGCTGTTAATCTAGATGTTATTACTTTGAATGTTGTTACTCGCACTGTCGTTACTCTGGATGTTGTTACTGGCATTGTTTTTAATCCAGATGATGTTACTCTGGATGTTGTTACTCACACTGCTGTTACTTCGGATGTTGTTACTCACACTATTGTTACTCCAGATGTTATTACTTTGGATGTTGTTACTCGCACTGCTGTTACTCCAGATGTTGTTACTCACACTTTTGTTACTCCAGATGTTGTTACTCTGGATGCTGCTACTTGCACTGCTGTTACTCCAAGATGCTACTACTATGGATGATGTTACTTGCACTACTATTACTCCATATGTTGCTTCTCGTACTGATGTTGCTCCACCCGCATCATTACTGCGCTGTCATCCTACCAACCGTCACTTCGTCCAAGTAGGCCGCCAGGTACGCCTCCACTTGACTCTTACCGATTTAATTAAATATTTCATGTGAATATATTAATGCCACATACGACAAATTTTAAGTGTGGGGGGTGGGGGGGTGTTGTCATAATTTAATTATGGCGTAATGATGATTTCATAAGTCATTATTACAATTCCGTGTGTGGTACACCCTACGATCCTTATCACTACTCCGTATAATCAGTAAATATGTATTGGGATCCACAACACGTCCTCTCCACTTCATATGAAATAATTACTATTCTATTCATTGCACTTAGCATACTTTTCACGATTTTCCTCATTTTTCGAGAATTACCACCGTATTTACCATTACTACCCTTCATTTTCACCATGTTATTTTTCAAAATTTGGTATCCACCATTTTTTCCAATGGTCTGATGTTCCAGAGTGTTGTTACAATCCCCAAAATATGGGCGGACTGGCTGTGCAGCATGAACCTGAAAATACCGTTTCAGTCCGCAGTAATCCAGAGGTATGGAAAATATTTGTCAATGCAGGATGGTATACCTACTTCGATATATTGCAGGGGTTTTACAATGGAATCAAAATGGAGTTTGCACTTAATTTGGATAAGAATTTCTCATGCGTCAGAGGATTGGAAATTCTTGTCACAGAAGAAATAATTGTAGAAGTTAGAGAACTGAGACAGAAAGGGTAGCAATGGTTTGCTCAGAGAGTTCCTCTCTCTGAGCTTCTCGAACTATTCTCGTAGGCAGGAGAAAGCGGCATCCAATTAGGTATATGATATGAGTGCAAGTTTGTATCGTATCCATGGAACAAAGTCGTAGGTTTTGTAATGAAATACATAAATTGTGAGGGTTAGGCCACAACTCTATTTAAATATCATTTTAAAATTTTAACTCACCTTGGATTTCAATAGGCTTAGGTGCATTCCTTAAACATGCCATTCTTTCTATAAAACAATTGCGACACATGGCACAGTCTACTCGGCATTCGCGCCAGATGCCAACAATGCTCTCCAATCATGGATTGGTGCATTTACTGTTCATGCATGCAATAGTCAGATTTCGAGTCTCTTAGGTGGAACTCTGTGGATCATCAGAGTAAGATATAGTAGCTGTCATTACTGCTAGAGAATTGATCAGAAATAACCCGAATAAATGGAAATGGAGGTTGATTAGGAGGAACCCGAAGAAGTGGAAATGGAGGTTGATTAGGAAGAACCTAAAGAAATGGGAGTAGAGGAGACAATTGGCAACACAGTTAAGGATGTCACACAAGAACCAGCCTCACCTAAAGAACCCATAGATGAAGGAATTATGGATATAATGCATGAAGTTGAGACTGTCATACAGTCGTCAACTTTTGTTAATGAAGTACAGGGAAATGGAACATTAGATAGAGGGATGGAAAGTGATGTTGTTTTGCAAGAAACAACATCACCTGCCCAAGAAGATATGGATATTGAAACAAGTGGGGGTGATACACAAGAACCACCCCCGATTCAGCTAGAACAGGGAAATAGGGAAGAGTCAACCTACGAAGTTGACATTGTTCCACAAGAACCAGTGCTAATCGTAGAAGAGAAAGTAATCCATGAAGAACAGGGAGATAGAGGAGAAATAACCCGCGAAGTTGATATTGTCCCAAAAATACTAATATCGACCGTAGAGGAGGAAATAATGCACAAAGGGAAGGAGGATAGAAGGGAAGCAAGCCTTAGAATCATCGTTTTTCCATAAGAATCAGCATTGACCCTGATTGTAGTAGTGCATGAAAATCGGGCCCAAGCTGGAAATGAGGATGACGAAGCTATTCCATGTTCTTCATTCCAGTTTATGATGCATAGAGGGGCGAGGGGATTCCACTCTTCCCAACGATTAATGGAGGAAATAGTTGTTCCACCAATGCTTAAGTTCATAGACCCAGGAAAAGACATGGCCAATATTGGCCCAGTAATTGCTGAATCCCAATTGGAACTCTTAGAGGCTCACAAAGGGGATGAAATTCTTGTGGAAACACCGGAACATTGGATGGTCGATGGAAATGGTGACCAAACGGCAGGATTCCCTGAGGGAAATATATAGGTGGATGTCCCTAAAGATAGGAAACCCAACTAGAAAGACCTAACAGAAGAGCTAGTTGATAATATTGACAACATTCCACCACCTCCTGAGCCTGTTATAGGCCCAAAAAATTAATTTATTGTCAAACAGGAATGGATTGAACAGTGTGAGAAAAGAATATTACCTCTTAAGAAAATGTATCAGTTGTAGTTAAATGAAACCATGAGATTGAAGAAGGAGGTTTGGGAGTTGAAGAGGCAAGTATCTTGGTTGAAATATAAGGTAAAAGTCTACAAGTGGAAGGCAGTAAAGCCAAAAATTGAGGTCTCTTCCGTAGCTACATAGACTAGCTCGATTAAATAGCTGTTTGAAGGCTAAGAATATTTCTTGGCCGCTAAAATCCAGAGGTGGAAGTCTTCTATGAATGGACATAAGAAAGAGATAATGTGGGTCTGAGAATAGGCTGTCGGGATTGTTACAGGATACATAGACCAGTTAGATAAGGCACGATTGAGGCAAGCTAAACAAAAGGCCAAAATAGAAGAATTGGAAGAACAAGTGCAGTTGCTGCAATCAGATAAGGAGAAGATGTTCTCCCTGGTACAACAGGTAATGGCCTGCAGACCTCCTTCACATAGCTATTTCTTATTCCTTCATGAAAAATTTATTTTCTTTTGTCTTCAGAGTATATATAAGGAAATTTGGCGTGAGATTGAGGACACCATTCAATTTCTCCGTATCTTGAAAATTCATGATATCATAGGACAACACTTAATGTGTGAGCTCTACATGCACAGTTACTTCTTGAGGCATGATTGGGATTTTAACCCCGTTCCATTTGTGGGGGATATTCATTTAAGATATTTTTCCTCCTACACCATCAATCAAATTAAATGGATAAATACCTATGATACGTTTGAGGAAAACCAAGTCAAAAGACTGCTAATGATGAGGAAGGAGCCTGGCCAGTCAGCAAATATTTATAACAAGCATTTTACCTTTCTACATATTGAGGGACATAGAGAGCACATGTTGAGAACCCAGAAATGGTGTGCTGACCTCTGTGTCAGAAAGATTACAATGTTCCATAAGAAAGCGCTAGATAGTTGTCAGAGGATGAGAACCATTTGGAGCACCTAACTTTGCACGAGCTCTAGAGAGGATGCCACGTTTTGTAGCATGCATTCAGACCTGTGGGGTCAGATGGATGGGGCTGAGGTTTCAGTTTCCCCTTATTTGGTTGTCAGTTGAGAAATATACTCCTGCATACAACATTGACCCAGACTGGTGGAAGGATGTTGTTATGACGGAAGGTTATAAACCCCCTCATATAGAAATGGCCAAAGAATATGATCTCACACAACTTCATGCCAGTCACAGTCAGTCCAACCCAGATCTGAGAAGACAACGAGCTGCATCAGGACATGTAGATAGACCGTTGGGGGGAGATGTTGGGTACCATATTTGTATACTTTTCTCTCCCATTTTCACCCACCTTTCTATCTCTTTGTATCATTATTGTTCTTAAACACACGAGGTAAACCCCTTTCCTTTATCTTAAATGGAATAATTTATTAATGAAGTAATATTAATGGAGGTTCTACCTTTGTAAACATTAATTCCGATGTTTTTACAAATTTGGAAAAAACATGAAGATTACAGTTGTGAATCATTCAACAGCTCCTAATTTCCAGCGTTATCTTTACTTTTTTCTATAGCGCAACAGACTATGTTTCACCCTAGCGATATTTCAAGCTTTTTCATGATTTCCTTTTCGCAACTAGGTTGATGTTGTAACGAATTGTATAATTGTAAATATTTAGTTGTTGAAGGAAATCTACGATTTATGGAATAGTTATATAAAGAGGGCCTGTGGGCTGTGAATCAGGGTTAAGCAAGCATATACATATTTTGTGACAGAAGTATTTTCCAATTAATTGAATGCACAACACTCTGTTGTTTTACCTGTAACATTGTGAGTTTGATGCAACCCTGATCAGAGAGTTGGGCCCACTCTTCTGATCAGGTGCTGCAATATCTTTCTTTCTGTTGATTTCATACTTGAGTTTGGTCTGCTATTCAGTATAACACTGCAATTGCTATGAATAACTTTTTATTCTGCAATCCATTTTAATTGTTGTTACATTAGTTTGTCTCTTCATTGATTTAAGCCTGTGATCCAATAGCAAGTTGTGTGATTGCTCTTGAATATACTATGTGCATTAGTCTTGAAATAAATAACACCCTCGCGCTGATAATTTATGTGGGAAAAGGGTTTGAATATCGTTCATACCTGGACACCAACATAGCCCAATCTTGTTGTTCACTCTCTGTAGTTGTAGCTATCCTACGTGATTCATGTGAGAGCATTTCCTTTATACTACTCTTTCCTATGTTACTTCTTTACATTGTTTCCTATGCAACATATGGTGCAATTGCTAGTTAAATTCACATCTTAACTTATATGTTATTTGCTCATGGTATAAAAAATTTAAATTAATCTTTATTCTTTCAACTCATAAGTGTTTGTTCTTTCAACTTACAATTGTTTAATGATGTTCATATTTTTAACATTAAACTATAAATATAAATGACAAAATTTATAGTTTATTTGGTGTATATATATATATAATTTAAATTATCTCTATATCTATCATACTATTAAATCTATGAAATAGTTTAAATTAGCTAAATGGAAGCAACATGGATTTATGCCCTCCAATATGTCACACTTTAAACATATTTTGTTGTGAATTTGAACAAACACATTAAATAAAATTCCGGTAAATTTATTAGAATACATGCACAAAATCCACGTATACAAAGAAATAGGGACATGCCATCACTTGGCTCTTGTTATAATTAAAATTTAATAATGAAAAATAATATAAATTAAATAAATTATTTATAGTTATAATTATTAATTTTGAATTTGAATTCTTTACTACCTTTCTTTATAGAGGGAGATGGAGTGAGTTGTTAAGGTATAATTAGATATTAAGTCACTCTTCAATTCTCCACCTTAGATGTTAAGTCATTGGTTCAATTCTCCACATTACTCTAATGATATTCTTAACATAATCATAATGTAGCCTACCCATTCCCTAATTTAAAATAAAAACAAAAAAATAATTAAATATGGAAAAGAAATAGCTCTTTAAAATGCAATATATATTTTATGATGAATATACATTTGAAATGAAAAAAAATTCACAAATTCTGTAACATTGAATCCCTATTTAAATTTTAGAAATAACTCCTTTTTAAAATAATTTAGAAATAATGAAAAATAAAATATATTAAACTTATTAATATTATAAAAAGTGGAAAATGTGAAAATAAAATTATGTAATATCATTAAAAAATTCACAAAAGTAAAATCCAATGTAAAGAAAGTAGAAACCAAAAAAATTATATTTTAAACATAATATATAAGTCTAGATAATACTAGCAATTTTATCGATAGGTGCAAAGGAACGTTAATAGGAAGATTGCGGGATTGTTGGGGTTGTTGAACACAATAATCAAGTGAAATATAAGTACAATGAGATGCAATGGAAATCCGAGTTTCTATATATCTTATGATGAATATAGCAGTAGGTTAACTTTAAGAAGAAAGTTGCACTAACATAAATGTCTTAAAACAATGGAAATCCTTGCAGGCACAAGGTGCATAGCATAAGAGTTCAATTTCTTTGTGGGGTCTTAAAATGGCATAAAATAAATTCCGAACATGGGAATTATGAGGTATCTAATAATTATTGGGCAGGTGATAAAAAATTGGATTATAGAAAAAATTGATGTACTAATAAATGTTGTAAAGGTACTTGTGAAAAACCTTGTGATTGGGACATGGCAATAATCAACCACTTTAAGGATTTAAAACTTTTTCGACCTAACCCTTGATACAAATTAGGGAAGGAAAATTATTCTTTCACTACCGAAAAGAATATTAATACTAGATTCTATGAATCCAAAATTGCACCTTCATGGCAAGTCAATAATAAAAGTCCATATTGGAAACACTCATGTGCTAGTTCCTTTTTCATTTTTTGATAATGCTTGTTGGCATAAGGGTTTTAATGGGCACTAAAAGCACAAATTGTATCAAAAGGCATAGTTTATCTTTTTGGCATTTAGTGTATGGAAATTTTCATAAAATTTGAAAATTGTTGTATAATCCACATAGCACATATACATTTAAATAATTTTTAAATTTTAAATATGTGAAGATTAATAAAATATTATCATGAATTGAAATTTATTTAAATATATCATTTATGATTATGTTATAATGTAATAATAATAATTTAATAGTTAATAGCATAACATATTATTTATTAATAGTTGATAACAATTGAAATTTTTATGAAGTCAACAATATAATTATGACTGGAATTTGGTAATTGGGCATAATTACTGTGTACGCTCATTTTCAAACACAAGCATTCAATTGGGAGGAAAATTGGAAATATATTTTCCAACAAAATTCCATAAATGGTTAGGAGGAAGGTGGACAACGGTATGGGAAATATAGTTGCAATTTTTTTACTTATATTTTTGGATGGGAAACGCGATCGTCGATACACACAGGCTTCATGTAGATGGAGGTTTTTTTCTTAATGGAAATCATCAAATACATCTGGGCATGTTGTGTTGTTATCCAAAATCACTCTACGCACAACGCAAGTGTTTATTGTGGCATAATGGAAGTTTTCCTTGCCTAGCAACGGTGGTGATGGTCTTCGAAGGGTTTCCATTAAGAAAAAAATTATTTTCAGTCTAGACCATCCTTTTCTTCCTACCATGTTTGGGCATGTGTAGACCCAGAAAATCATGGAAATGGATCATTGAATATTTCCGACATGGAGGTCTTAACATTGTGACACACAGACAAACGGAAAACACATTTCCGGAGTAAAACACCTTTCCAGAGTGCATCGTTTAATGTGTTTGGAAATAATTGTTGCAGTTGTTTTTAAATTTGAATAATTGGGGATTGCAGTTATGGCGTTCTTGTTTTGATATTTCTGAAATTTTCTAGGAAGGGTTGTTTATCCCATACACCATATACTATGAAATGAGATCATAAAATATTGAGAGTTCCCGTACGACTATAATGATGCTCTCGATTTTGATCCCTTATTCAATGTATCATCACAGGAAACTCTTCCAAGGTGTTGGGAATTGACAAAGTATCTCTACGCCTCTTCCAACATCAATATGCTTGAACTTTTCCAGAAGCCCACGCGGGCGTGCAGAGTTGTGGAGTACTCATGCCCATTGCATGGGTTTCATAGCCATGGCCACCGACGAGCAGGAGATCAAGAGGCTTGAACGACGAGATATTGTAATCACATGTAACGATGACAAATATCGAAGAACCACATATGGAAACCTCCAAACCGCAACCCGAACATGAAAGCCCAATGATCAAAGTCCACTTGTCAAAATTTAATTGATTAAATGAGGATGAAAATAAGACTCTGTGTTAAGTATCAAAGCACTACAACAGAAAATTTCATGGAAAAACAAACTAAACAAACACATAGAAACTAGAGAATATATTCAGAGACTTCTATTACAGGAGGTCTTGCCTTGCTTGGGTTGCTGAGGCAGAGGTAGGAAATATATATTTATAGATTAAGAAAGAAGATCTAAAATTTCCTAATCCTCCATGTGGATTACATGGATGCATAAGAAAATTAATGCTGTGGTTGTTAGTCGTCTTTGAGCGGCTGGACGACATGTTAGGTTAGGCGCCGACGTTTGTCAAAGAGTCGGTGGCCACCGACCTTCTTAATTTGGGTTCATGTTTAACACTCCCCCACTTGAAGCCAAACGTAGAATCTTGAATCAAGTTACACCGAATCCTACCATGCCTCTGCATAACTCATGTTTATTTCTTGGCAGAATCTTAGTGAGCATATCAGCAGGGTTCTTATTTGTATGGATCTTTTCCAAAGGTAATTTCCCTTCCTCCAACACATGTCGGATCAAATGGTACCTTAAGTCAATGTGCTTGATTTTTGAGTGAAATGATGGATTTTTTGCCAAGTGAATGACATTCTAACTTTCACAATACAACACATACTTGTCCTGCTTTATTCCTATCTCTCCTAGGAAATGTTTCATCAACAACATTTCTTTACAAGCCTTTGTTGCAACTATGTTTTATGCTTTTGTTGTAGAGAGAGAAACTATTCTTTGTAGGCTTGACATCCAAGATATAGTTGCACCTGCAAATGTGTACAAATAACCTGTAGTGGACTTTCTGGTGTCGATATCTCCGATATCTCTAGCCATATCTGCTTCTGTAAAAAATTCAAGCACGGTCTCATTATGACTAAAACATAAACAATAATGACTAGTACCCTTAAGATACCTAAAAATCCATTCTACTGTTTGTCAATGTTGTTTTCCTGGATTAGCAAGGATTCTGCTCACAACTCCCGTTGAATATGAAATGTCTGGTCATGTGCATACCATGACATACACCAAGCTGCCAACTGATGAAGCATAAAGAATCTTTCTCATTTATTCCTTCTCTTTCTCATCACTCGGACATAACTCAACACTCAACTTGAAGTGGGCTGCAAAGGGTGTACCAACTGGTTTGGCATCCTTCATATTAAACCTGTCAAGCACCTTCTTGATATACTTTTCTTGTGAAAAACACAACCTTTTTTTTTCCATGTCACGTATGGTCCTCATGCCCAATATTGTTGTGCTGGACACAAATCCTTCATTGAAAATTTTCTTCCCAAATATTTCTTCAACCTATTGATCATATTCTTTTCATGCCCAACAATCAGTATGTCATCCATGTATAAAAATAATATGAGATACTCTCCTTGATCATACCTCTTGATAAAGACACAATGGTCAACTTCCAACCTGTGAAAACCATGTTCTAACATGAATGAATCAAATTTATTATACCATTGTTGAGGTGCCTTTTTCAACCCATAGAGACTCTTCTTCAACCTGAAAACAAGGTTTTCTTTGCATTTTTCTATGAAGCCTTCCGGTTGCTTCATAGAAATTTCTTCCTCTAATTATCCATGAAGGAAAACAAATTTTACATCTAATTGTTCACATTCTAAGTCTAAAGTAGCAAGAAGACCAATAAGATGAAATTTTGACAACACATGAGAAAATTTCAGTGAAGTGAATACCTTCCTTTTGGGCAAATCCTTTCACCACCAGCCTTGCTTTATACCTCTCCTTTTCATTACCTTCATGTTTAATTCTATAAACCAATTTTTTTTGTAAAGCATTTCTACCTTTTAAGAGATTTGTCAACTCCCAAGTTTTACTTTCCACCAAAGAGTTCATTTCTTCCTCCATTGCTTTCTTCCATTCTTTATTGTGCTCAACGTTACAAGCCTCTTGAAAATGATTAGGCTCACCTTCATCAGTCAATAAGATATAGCTTGAAGGAGGATATCATTGTGTAGGCTTATGAGGCATAGAAGATCTGCGAACCAACTGTGGTGGTGCATTATAAGGTTGAATCTCCTGTAAAGGTTCCTGCAAGATTCCTTCTTCTTGGTGTTCATCAGTTTCCCCTTGTTGTACTTATTGTTCTTGAATTTGCTGCCCATTTCCCTGTATTGGTGGAATGCCTTCATGCTTCTCTTCAAACCTATAGGGTATCAATAACTTTCTTGACTTCCACCTTACCTACATTCCTCTTAAACATTTCTGACTCATTAAATATAACATCCCTGCTTCTAATAAATTTATGTTTGACTACATCCCATAAATGATAACCAAATTATTCATCCACATATCCTAGAAAAATGAATTTCATAGATTTATCACTTATCTTAGTTCCATTTTCTTTGGGAATATGTACAATGCTTCACAACATAAAATTTTCAAATGAGAATAATTCAACTTCTTACCAATCCAAACTTCTTCAGGGATTCCTCCATCCAAGGTTGTAGACGGAGATCTATTTATGAGGTAGCAAGTTGTCCTAACAGCCTCTGCCCAAAATTGTTTGTCCAAACCAGAATTAGACAACATGCTCCTTACATTTTCCATAATCGTGCAATTCATTCGTTCTGCAACACCATTTTGTTGAGGTGTACTGGGCACAATCTTCTCATGCTTTATGCCAAACCTTACAATATTATTTGAATGCATTAGAGCAATATTCTCCACCATTTTATGTTCTTAGGCACTTGAGCAATTTGTTAGTCTCTCTTTTAACAACAACATGAATTTTTTGAAATATTTCAAACACTTCACTTTTTATTTTCATAGAATAGGCCCAAAACTTATTGGATGCATCATCTATAAATGTTACAAAATATGATGCTCCTCCTAATGTCTTGATGATAACAAGTTCAAATACATTTGAGTGTATCAATTCTAAGATATTTTTCTTTCTTTCATGACCACCTCTAAGAAATGAACCCCTTCTTTGTCTACTATATATACAATGCTCACAAAGATCAAGATTGTAGAATCTCAAACCTCGTAGTAAATTTTTACCAACAAGGATTTTTAAACCCTTATGCTCATGTGACCCAAGCACTTATGCCACAGATCTGTTGAATTTCCTTCTCTTCTAAAAACAACCAAATTTGATTTTCCTATCATTGCCTTAAATGAATATAGTGTTCTTGTCTTGGGTCCTTTGGCCATGACCAATGCTCCTTTGCTAATTTTCCAGCCTCCTTTTCCAAAGCTTGTGGAATAGCCTTCATCATCCAGTCGTCCCATAGAGATCAAACTCATGCACATTTCTACTACATGCATGACATGTTTCAACAATATATCTTGTCCATCCTTCATCTTGATCTTGACATCTCCCAATCCAACAATATTGCAAAAATGGTTATTCCCCAAATGCACTCTACCATAATCACCAGGATTATATGCAACAAAAATATCTTTGCATGGGGTTACATGGTGAGATGCCTCAGAGACGAGAATCAAATCAAAGCTACCGCTAGATGTATATAAACACGCATCCTCTACTGAAACAATAAACACCAGATCACCATCTGTGACTACAACAATAGTCTCACCTTCATTTGTGTTGGATGAATTGTGATTTGTATTGGCCGGGCTTTGATTCTTTTGTCCTTTCTTCAAGCCTCGACATTCTTTCCTTATGTGCTCGAGTTTGCCACAATGAAAGCAGATGATTCTACCCCTCGTTGATTTTGATCGGCCTCTCGATCTTGATCACCCTTGTCAACCTCGATCAACTCTCTTACCACGATTAGCTAGAGATAGATATTGTCCTCCCTGATGTTCCGCAATTGACTTGTGTCACAACTCCTCATTCATTAAACTGTCGCTGACATCATCAAACTTCAGGGTCCGTGCAGGTGTTGAAATACTCATAACCACAATTAAGTTTTCCCAATTGTCTGACATAGAACACATTAACAAAATAGCTCTAATTTCATCATCTAGAGTTATTTTAACAAAGGTAAGCTGACTAGTTATAATATTGAATTCATTCAAGTGCTCAGCGACTGAAGCACCCTCCTTCATCTTGAGGTTTTAAACCTTCTTCATCAAGAACACTTTTTTTGATGTCATGTTCTTCTCATATAGATCATGGAGCTTCTTCTATAATCTGTTTGTTGTCTTTTCTCTGGACACATTGAAATACACATTCTTTGCTAGATATTGGCAGATTGTCGCAATCACATTTCTATCTAGCTTATCCCATTCCTCACCTTTCATCGATGAGGGTTTCTTTGTTACACCCTCAATCGACAAATATTGATCTTTTAAAATCATTATATCCTCCATCTATAATTTCCATAGGGAAAAATTAGCCCCGCTCAACTTCTCCGTATCATTCCAATCTCCATTCTCAATAAAATTCACACCTTAAAATCAAACTCGACTTACAAAATAAGGCTTTAAAAATAAAAGACCAAAAATCGACCTGCTTTTAAAAATGATTTTATATTTAACCTCTTACTTCTAAAATATAACTTTTCATAACCCAAAACATTTCACCATATTTTATTATTCAATCACTTTAATTCAATAGTTTCGCCATAATAATACACCCCACGATTATTATGATGAAAACACACCAACTAAAACAACAATCCACAAACTTGAAGACTCTACAAAAGGGCCTACGACTGTTTCGAATTTTCTGCGTGTGGAGTGGAGGAGTACTCTATCTCCCTTCTCCGCCAAGTGGAGAGCGATCTCCCTACCGAGATCTCCGGGCGATGGCCACTCACCAAAAAACTGAAGTTGCAGAAAGCGAATCTGTTGCATTTAGATCAAGTCACGAACATAGGAAAACACACGATTTTTGCAAGAAATCCACACAATCCTGCCGTCCACGCCAGCCACATATTCCTCTTGACGGGTAATTTACCCGTCATATTCCAGCCCGATTCACCTGGGACACTCTGGTTGTGGGATAACATTCTCGTCATACTTTTCAGGTTCAAGTATTTGAGCGATCTCACAGTGTCCCTTCACGTCTCCCATGGCTGTTTTGATGCCCACATGTACAGTTCATAGCAACGCTCTTGAATCAAACCAATACACCCATGAGCACATCATCTTTATCCATTGGATAATGCCAAAGTCCTCCACACCGCTAACGTGCAAATTATATTGCACAACTACTACACTACTTTGTTGTCAGGGGAAAAAATGTCAACCAAGTTAACCGTACCTTTTCCTAAATACTAAAGTTCTATTAATCTAAAAGATATCGCTCTAATAATTCTTACACAACAAGAAAAGCTCTCTTTTAGCACCATATGTTAGCACCACTTACGTTATGTGGTGTTAATGTGGTGTTAATGTTTATGTATTATATTAAAAATGGAGTATATCACCATAAGTTAGCACCACTTACGTTATGTGGTGTTAATGTGGTGTAAATGTTTATGTATTATATTAAAAATGGAGTATATCACCATAAGTTAGCACCACTTACGTTATGTGGTGCTAATGTGGTGTAAATGTTTATGTATTATATTAAAAATGGAGTATATCACCATAAGTTAGCACCACTTAAGTTATGTGGTGTTAATGTGGTGTAAATGTTTATGTATTATATTAAAAATGAAATATATCACCATAAGTTAGCACCACTTAAATTATGTGGTGTTAATGTGGTGTAAATGTTTATGTATTATATTAAAAATAAATTATATTACCATAAGTTAGCACCACTTACGTTATGTGGTGTTAATGTGGTGTAAATGTTTATGTATCATATTAAAAATGAAGTATATAATCACCATATTTTATGGACAAGTTAGTGCCATTCTTACTATGTGGTGTTAAAGTGAAATAATTTTTTATTGGTCTTATTGGATGTGGAGTATATCACCATATATTTAAAGAAGTGGTGTACGCTATATTGTCAAGTTCTATAAAGTAGGGTAGTTAACTTTGTGTTTGCCATGTTGACATGTACAAGTAGATTTATTAATGTGAATTGTCACCATAACTATAAAAAAATTACAAATATTTATATTATGAATATATAAATTAGAACTAAACTCACAAATATTTATTTTATAATATTTATTTGTTTGTCATGTTTACATGTAAAACCAAAATTCAAAGTAATTGTTTTCTAAATATTTTATTTCTATTATTTACTTTTTATATTATTCTCATTTTGCACCATAAATACAACAAATTCAAAGTAATTGTTTTCTAAATATTTTATTTCAATTATTTACTTTTTATATTATTCTCATGAGAAAATAAATACACAAAACCATATTACATAATTATTTATTTTATGAATAAGCCAATTAAGATAAATATTTTTATTTCAAAATAAAATAAGAGTGAATTTGATGGAGTTGGGTTACTCTTTTTTGGAAGAACTTCTGTTCCAAAGGTTGAAAATGTATCTTTGTGAGGGTTTTTTTAAGCCCTCCATCAAAGCTTTTAAAAGGTCCATCTAGGACTAAATAAAACCCTAAATTAAACTACATAGCTCCATTGTCAATACGAACTTGATCTTTTCGAACTCTTTTCCTCAACTGGAACTTGATATTATCGAACTCGCTCTTGTAGTCCGGGAAGTCTTCGGCTAATTTCACCAGGCTCATAGAGATCTGCTCCAAGGCTTTGCCAAGGATGCTCTTCATAGACCAATAAAAATACAATGTATGCTTGAATTATGTTAGTCTGCCCCTTGTTTGTCCCAAATCTAGTATTAAACCTCTCCATTCCTTAGTATCCATCTTTGTCTCTGCATGTCTATTTATGTCAGCTTTCCATTTTTTAATGAGCTTTTGAATTTACTCTGATGTGTTCTCGTGGTATGCTTTCGCTGCCTCTTGGATCACATCGATTGTGGGTCTCCTTCCTCTCGGCTTTCTCGGGGGTAAGCTGGGTTGGGCTTCTACAACCTTCCCTTTATCTTTCCAGCCACGACCTCAAGCTGCAGGGCTCTTAGAATGGTCACGAGCTCCAGGACTCTTGGAGCATGCCATCCCACAATCTTTGACTAGGTTTCCGGGTAGGTGACCTGTCCACACAATCAAACAAAGGCATAATTCCATATAATGAAAACGATCAAAGGTCCATGCATCCCAGTTATCAAAAGAAAGGTGACCCGGGGGCCTCTTCCCAGGACTTCTCCCCTGCCCGTCTCTCTGTGGACCCATCGCCCTCATACCCTGCTTAAATTTTGCCACCCCCTATCCCTGACGGTCGCACGCACCCCATAAATTATCCCCATAACCCAAAGAGCTCATGCCTTCCTTCAATCTCCTGAACTCCCTTCTGGTGTCCTCTCTCTCGTCATACCTCCCACCCTTGAAATTGACGAAGGAGGCGTCGCTGCCCATTGCTTAGGCCTGGGTCAAATTCCCTCTGCCATTCCTCATGTGCAATGAGCCCAAGTAGCTCAAGGTGGTATAAACCAGCAAAGCCTTTGAACTAAACACAACCCATGACTGCTCCTTAACTCTATACCCTAGCAAGATTGCCTGACCCCTCACCATTCCATCTTGTTGGCATCCCTTACCAGACAGACTCACACTCGGGTGATAGTTGAGGCCATGCCTAATTCCTACTCTGACACAGAGGCAAAGACCCAAAAGAACCCCAACCTTCCCCCAACCAGAGTCGTAATGGTTCTACTCTCCCCTACCCAGCAGAAGACTATACCAGTCCAGCTTAATCACCTTATGCTCCCATAGAGACCGGCCCAAATCATAAAACATAAACATGGCATGAACAAGGGAGAGGAAACCAAGCACATGCTTGAGTTTCATTGTGGTGGAAGTGCAATGGAGGTTTGTTATCCCGCTGTCGCACCTGCACCAAAGTCTTTCGTCATAACAAAACCCCCACGCCTTCCTCCACCTTGTTTTAAGCTCCATGCGCAGGCCTCTGTCCCACTACCTCACCTCGTGCTACATGCGACAATACAACCTACTGCCCTTGCCACTCATGTGGAAGGTGGTTGGCTTCAACACCAGGGACACTACCATTAACACTGATGGGAGGGTTGATCTTCTTCGTTACACCCCGATCGGGGAGCTGAGTCTAAGAACTATGGGTGAGCTCTGCCCTCCAACCTGTCCTGCTCTTTGATGCTCTACAACTGGATCCATCGTTATTTCTCAAGATTAGGAGGCATGCTTAATTCAATAGGTTCATTCAGGTGAGTGCAACCACAATTTTCCAGGAGGTCAGCTGCTATGTTTCCTTCCCTCCTTACATTGGTGATAATGATATAATCAAATTTCTTGTTTGTATCCTCCAATCCCTGCAGATGTGAATAAGTACACCATCTTTGGCTTAGTTTTCCCCACTTCATTCCTTGATTAAGTTTTTTGAGAGTGTTCGTAACCAAATGAGAGTCTCCTTCAATTACTAGCTTTTTGTATCCTAGCCTGATGGGCAAGAGGATACCTTGGTGCACTCCTATGAATTATGCTTCATTGTTGCTGGCAAAGCCATAGGAGTCATCATATATGAATCTTGTTGTGCCAGGATGATCTCGAAAAATCCCTCCAACCCCTGCTTGCCTCAGATTGCCTTTCGAGGCTCCATCAAAGCTGAGTTTGATGAATCCTTCTAGAGGAGGTTTGAAGATCCTGATTGTGTCCCATATGTCAGGGATATCTTTCCAAGAAGCTGGGGAGACCATGCTAGGCGCTAGGTGGAGGCCCTGGAGAATTATTTCTTCCTGAGGAGCCATTTGCCAATCATCTAACATACATTTCTCCAAGAGGATGCACTAGTAGAAATGATGAAATTAGTGACTAGGTGACTAAAAAATTTAGTCACCACAATTATTTCAAGTGAATTACTACTAAATTTGATCAATTTTAAGTGACCAAACTAAAAATGACTAATTTAGTCTAGGGTTAAAATATACGACTAGATGATTTTATTGTACCAGCTAGCGCGCACTATGACAGGTCGAGAGCGAGCTGACCTACCTGCGACCTCCCAACCACCATGGAATCAGGAGGGGGACCCGAGGCTCCCCTTCCTCCTCCTCTAGAATTCCTTGCATTCAATAAACTGATAGCAGCCAGCAACAAGTGCCCTCTGACTGGATCTCAGCAAATGTTCGTGAAGAAGCTGGATAGCATCCCTTCGGTGGCCCTTCAAATCAAAGAAACTTGTCTATCTGCATTGAACTTGGCTGAAAGAGGGCTCATTGGATAGTTTACTAGCCTCTGGCCCTCTGCCAAAGTTGTGGAAGACTGGGTGCAGAGGAATTGGATTTCTTTAGTCTCAGAAGGCATCAAAAGCCACTTCGTAGGCAAAGGATACTTTGTTTTTGTTTTTGAGAATGTGGAAGACATAGCCTCATCTGCAGGAATGGCCCATATTTTATGGGTCCTAAGGGACTATACTTAAATAAATGGACCCCTAACTTAGATCATGCTCAATATGTGCCTTCAACTGTTCTATTGTGGGTAAGCCTCCCACATCTCCCACTGCATTGCTAGAACCAAAAGTCTCTCCAAACCATTGGCAATACCCTTTGAAAGTGTATTGATCAAGCAATGAGAAAGGATCAATACTCATGTGCAGGTATATGTGTCGAGGTGGATTTGGAAGTTGGGCTACCTAAATCTATCAAACTAACGGTTGCTGACTGGACCCATATCCAGAAGCTGGATTATGAGCAGCTTCCATTTAAATGCAGGCACTATCACGGCTATGGCCATTTTGCAAGGCACACTAGTACATTTGGTCAAAATTCCAACAATTTAGTTCCAACACTTTTGACGTATTGTTGGAAATTTCCCCAATTTTTATCAATTTTTCAAATCTCGCCAACAACCGTCACTCTAGTGACGTTTTTGGAGTATCGTTGGAACAACGACGTTTAGGAAAATCGTCGGAATACCAACGTTACATGAAAAACCGTCGGAATAACGATGTTACAGGACAAACCATTGGTATTGCGACGTTTAGGAGACTGCCGTCGGTCTTGCAATGTTGAAGGAAACCGTTGGTCTTGCGATGTTGAGGGCGAAACCGTCGGAATACAGACATTGAAAAGCCTATGATAAAGTTTATATTACAACTCTCAAGCTAACTAATTTGATTTGTACTTTTTGTTTGGGGTGGCATTTAATTTACTACATATCGGAAAACACATGACATTCAATGATGTACTTAAGTAAAAAAAACAATTATAGACATTGTGACTATGCATTTCAAAATCCTATAGAGAATGTAGGTTTTAATACCTAGAATGAATTTAAATTAATGCATCACTCAACAACTTTTTGTTTTATCTTGAAATTTTGTTTTACCATTGATAGGGGTTGTTTGATCTCATAGTTCACCATTATATGGTGGGCTACATTAAGGGTTGACATGAAATGTTGTACGCTGAGCTCTTAGTGTTGAGGAATATTGTGGATGTTAAAAAGTAAAATATTTGGTTTAGTTTTTTTTTTTAAATATATTCAATAATTTTATTATATTTTTTTAAATTTCGTTTGAGAAATGTCGTATCAAATTTGCTAAGTTGTGACCGCACGGGTGCCTTTTGCACGTTCGTGCCATCCGTTTGCCATTTGCTCCCTTGTGCCTTTGTTCGGTTGGGTGCGTCGTGTCAGGGCGCCCAAAAGCGTTCGGGTCGGGTTGTTTCGTTTAAGGGTGTCCGCCAAGATGCGTTCGGGTTGGGTCGGGTCGTTTCACTTGAGGGCGCCCGCCCAAACACGTTCGGGTTGGGTTGGGTCGTTTAATTTGAGGGTGCCTGCCCAAATGCGTTCGGGTCGGGTCGAGTTGTTTCATTTGAGGGCACCTGCCAAAACGTGTTCGGGTCGGGTCGGGTCGTTTCGTTTGAGGGCCCTTGCCCAAACGCGTTCGGGTCGGGTCAGATCATTTCGTTTGAGGGCACCCACCCAAACGCGTTCGGTTTGGGTCGTTTCGTTTGAGGGTGACTGTATCAAATTTACTAAGTTGTGAGCAAATGGGTGCCTTGTGCACGTTCGTGCGGCCCGTTTATTGTTTTCTCCCTTGTGCCTTCGTTCGGTCGGGCGCACCGTGTGAGGGCGCCTGCCCAAATGCATTTGGGTCGGGTCGGGTCATTTCATTTGAGGGCGGCCATATCAAATTTGCTAAGTTGTGATCGCACGGGTGCCTTTTGCACGTTCATGGGGCATGTTTACCGTTTTCTCCCTTGTGCCTTCGTTCGGTCGTGCGCACCGTGTCGCATCGTGTGAGGGCGTCCGCACAAATGCTTTTGGGTCGGGTCATTTCATTTGAGGGCGGTCGTATCAAATTTGCTAAGTTGTGACCGCACGGGTGCCTTGTGCACATTCGTATGGCCCGTTTGCCGTTTGCTCCCTTTTTCAGGTCGGGTCGAGTCTGGTCGAGTCGTTTCAGTTGAGGGCGCCTGCCTAAATGCGTTTGGGCCGGGTCATTTCGATTGAGGGCGCCCGTATCAAATTTGCTAATTTGTGACCGCACGGGTGCCCTGTGCACGTTCATGCGGCCCGTTTGCTAGTTGCTCCCTTCTACCTTCGTTCGATCGGGCGCGTCGAGTGAGGGCGCCCGCCCAAATGCATTCGGGTCGTGTCGGGTCGTTTTGTTTGAGGGCGGCCGTATCAAATTTGCTAAGTTGTGACCGCATGGGTGCCTTTTGCATGTTTGTGCGGCCTATTTGCCGTTTTCTCCCTTGTGCCTTCATTCGGTCGTGCACGTCGTGTGAGGGTGCCCACCCAAATGCGTTCAGGTCGGGTCGTTTCGTTTGAGGGCGGCTGTATCAAATTTGCTAATTTTTGACCACATGGGTGCCTTGTGCACGTTCGTGCGACCCATTTTCCGTTTTCTCCCTTGTGCCTTCATTCGGTTAGGCGCGCCATGTTGTTTCGTTTGAGGGCGCCCACCCAAACCCGTTTGGGTCGGGTCGTTTCTGTTGAGGGCGCCCGCCTAAACGCGTTTGGGTCAGGTCATTTCGGCTAAGGGCGCGTGTATCAAATTTGCTAAGTTGTGACCACATGGGTGCCCTGTGCACATTTGTGCAGCCTGTTTTCTGGTTGCTCCCTTGTGCCTTCATTCGGTCGTGTGCGCCATGTCGCGTCGTGTGAGGGTGCCCGCCCAAATGCGTTTGGCTCGGGTTGTTTCGTTTGAGCGCGGCCATATCAAATCTGCTAAGTTGTGACCGCACGGGTGCCTTGTGCACATTTTTGCGACCCGTTTGCTGTTTTCTCCCTTGTGCCTTTGTTCGGTCGGGCTCGCCATGTCGTTTCGTTTGAGGGTGCCCGCCCAAACCCGTCTGGGTCGGGTCTTTTCGATTGAGGATGCTTGCCCAAATGCGTTCGGGTCGGGTCGTAGCTGAAATATTTCTTGTTCATGGTCGGGTTGTTTAGGTAGCTGAAATACTTCTTGTTCATGGTCATGTGGAAGGATGCCCACACCACCTAGCTCATCTTGAACCTAAGTGAAATTTGAAAGATATGTGATGATGGGCTCATCTTTGCTCATCTACTTACTTCTTAGCTTCTCTTTGAGAGAAAGCTTCGTGACATCAATGAAAGCCTGAAACAAATTGAAGATGGCTTTAAATTTAAACATCTCATACACTATCTTCTTCTAATTGAGATGAGGAATAATATGATCTCTGACCCCCTCTAGAATGATCCTTCTTGCCTTGGTGTCATTCTTAGTATGCTGGGCCAACCGTTTGGGACCTTGAGGTGGCACTATTGCCTACTTGACATACTCTTCTACCTCATTATCTTCCAACACTACTGTGATTTTCTTCTTCCATGCACGTAAATTTGAGGCTCCTTCTAAACCGTGATTTGACCTTAGCCCTAGGACTGAAATATTGCTATCCAAGGAACTGCTCTGCTCTGCTCTTCATACTATCACCCTGAAAACAATTTTGTCCTCATGTTGTCCTAGCTGGATTGACCTTGCAAACACACAGACCCTTGCTCCTACTTTCTTGCACTCAGATAGTCCCTATTTCCTTGTGCACAGGTTTCCTAGTTCCTAGTGTAGAGGACTCCCTATTATTTAGGGCTTGACTCCTATTTCCTAGCGCAATTCTGTCACGAGGAAAGCTCTCTTCAATGCTGTGTATTGGCTCCTCCAAGCTACACACTCACAACAAAGATCTCTCACACAATTTTGTGCTCTCTCTCACAATCTCGTGAGTTGTGTCTTGTCACAGTCCTTTGTGCACAAAACAACTATGAAACTTTGTGCCTTTGTCCTCCTTTATTGATTCGATCCATGCTAAAATTGGCAAGTTACAAATTTAGAACATGTGTTTTGATTGAATAGTTAACAAAGTCTAAGGATTGAAGCTCCCAACTCGTCCTCTTCTAAATTTATAATTGCCTCTCGAACTTGTAGTCAAACTGAAGAAGGTCCATGTAACTGATCCTCCAACACTACGCATGAATTCACCATCTCCACGAACTCGTCCATTGGCAAAGGAAGACAAATCATGGTCTTTTTGGCTAAGGCACGCTCCAGAGAAGGCCCTCTCTCGCTACACTTTTCAACAATCCCATTCTCCATCTTGATTACATACGATGTCATTGGGTTCATGGTCTTCATATCACGCTTGACTAATTGTGGGTTTTTCTCCTAACAACTATCGATTAAGACAATTCATTGTATCCTAGGGTTGACAGGATCACAACTATGCCATCTCCATGAGATCAAGTTTAACGATCACTTTTTTTAGGGAGGTTCTGTTGTTTTTTTTGGGACTCAAGAGGTTCTCTTGTGCCTTTCTCTCATTGGTATGATTAGAGAGGCCTAGATTTATCTGTTCAAGAGTCGATTGTCTCTATACAAGAGACTTTGGATGGCCACTCTAGACTCAGTACCACTAAGAGAATTGCTTGTTTATTCCAGCCTATTTGGGTTCTTGGTGGTGTGAATCCTAGGTGGAATCCTTTTCCTTGGAGTTAGATGGCATAGATTCGCGAGACAATGACTTTTTCCCACATGGTTAGTAGGCACATCACCTCTGTGATTTTAAAGCTTGATTTGCCTAGTTCAAACTATGGTCTCCTCAAGTTGGCTTGAGTAAGCCAAATCTCCATTGCGAAATTCTTCTCATCAACCTCTATAAAGAAGAGAGGAATTACCATGCTCTATAAAGAAAGGAAGCCTTTCTTGGTTCCATCCCTTTGCCTGTTCCTAGTTTTCTGCGTTGTTACTTGTGCGTGGCTCAAAATTTCAACTAGTATCCCACAACAGAAATTCAGTGAACACTAGCATAGCTAGGATCCCTTGCAACAAAGATGGTAAATGTGATGTAGTTATTTGTAATGCAATGGTGATGATTATGATTATGTCTAATACTAGCTGAGAAACATTAGGCATGGGATGAGTGGGGCATGTTAGGTGATGGGATAAAAGTGAGTCCAAGATATATATATATATATATATATATATTAAACTTGGCCTTTAATATGCTTAAGTCCCTTTTGATTATGCATCTGGTTCCCAATGTAATATTGGGGTGATTCAAATGGTCATTAACACCTAGGGTCTAGGCCTTGGTTCCCCATGAGACCTTGCTTCGAAGGGGCATGTTAAAAGTAACCTATGAGAGTATATATGCTTTCATTGTCCTTGGGATTTGGAGATCATGAAATCAATAGCAGAGTTATGTTGTTGGTTAGAGCTTGTTAGGTGTGCAAGGTTATGCTATTTGTTTGATCTTTCATACTAGAGAGTTAGGAAAATACTGCTAGCATTGGTTAATTGCTTTTGAGATATGATAATATAGATAGTTTAATCTTAATAAATGTCCACAAATAACTAGAAAAGTAGGTAATATTTTATTGAATTTATTAAAATATTAATTATCAATATTTATATTTTATTTGTTTGAATTATATTATATAAAATTAAATTTTAAATATATTGTAATTTTATATTTAATTAATAATTAAAATAATAAATATTAATATTTTAATTATTAAAAATTAATTTGTTTCAACATTTGTAAAAGTTTGATGGCATGCCACATAAGATTTTGTGAAATTTTGATGGCATGTTTTGATTTCACTAAAACAAATAGAAACCCAAAGTGTTCGAAGTCGAGACGAAGAGCAGGTTGAAGCCCTTGTTCGACTACGATGAAGACGAAGCCGAGGTTGAAGCCCTTGTTCGACTGTCAGGAAGACGAAGATGAGGTTGAAGCCCCTGTTCGAAGCCGCTGTTCGACTGTCAGGAAGACTAAGACGAGGTTGAGGTACTCGCACATGGGTGCCCCCGTTCGATTTCATTAAAACAAATAAAAGCCCCGACTGTCAGGAAGACGAAGACGAGGTTGAGGTACTCGCACATGGGTGCCCCTGTTCGATTTCATTAAAACAAATAAAAGCCCAAAGTGTAAGAAAGCCTCTGTTCGAAGCCCCTGTTCGACTGTCAGGAAGACGAAGACGAGGTTGGCGTACTCGCGCATGGGTGCCATCGCCTAGAGAAACTTCCAAATCGATTTGGAGCAAGACTAGCTGTTCTTACCCAAACTGGATGTACTGGTAATTTGGCGCCAAATTTTTTGCTCTCGGGGCTGGGAAATTTTTCTATATAATTAGAGCTTTTATCATGGAATCTGCTTATATTGTATTGTGGGAGCTATTGAAGACCTTGTGGTATACTTTGGCTCAAGATATCCAGCGGGTATATTCTCTTTTGCATTTGCTTTCCCTATCATCAATTTCAATTGCTACTAGTGATTATTTATTCTGCCTCTTCTGCCCTCAAGTCCTATATCTATTTCTCTAAGATAGTTTTATGTACAGATCCTGAAACGAAAGCCTGGGTGCAAGAAAATAAACATCCAGTATTTGGATTTCCAACATTGGTACGATTCAGTTGGGAAACTTGCCACAGTTATACCAAAAAAGGGTGCTACAGTGATCTGGTAAGTCACATGCCAAGATTTTTTAATGCATAAACTTAAGTTCGAAGTACAATGGAGGACATAGGAGAATATTTAGGACTCGTTGAAATGCCACAGTTGGCTATTATTAGTTTCACTTAAAGATTTATAAGTTTTTCTATAAATTGATAATTTGATAAATCATGGATGCGAATCCCTCTTGTAGCTGCTTAGATTACATTCTGTTTGTTTATATTTAAAATTTGACTTTCCTGTTTCTAGTGTTCAAGATCCAAGGCCGCTAAACATCCAAATCTTCAAGGCCAAAATTAGGCTTGACAAAGTTATCAAATTAGTCTTGACAATGTACAGGACTTGCAATGAAGAGCTAATCTCTGTCAATGTCAAACATTTTCGGTCAAATGTTCTTCTGTCACCAATTTTTGCTTCGTAATTACCATACCGATAGTAAAATTCTTGCAACTACTTCTAAACATTATTATAGCAATTGTTTCATTAATAGGATTCTATTAGTCCTTTGAATAAAGCCCTTGATGCAATCTCAGAGAGGTGTAGATATAGCTCAACAAACCCTTCAAATTTTCACAAATGGAAAGCTTCGGATGATGATGAACCTTAATTTTGTTGAAAAAACAATGCTTAAATGAGCCTTAGATTGATGCTGCCAGAAGTTTGAAATAAAGTCCCAAAGTGCCACTGTAGAGACCACAGTTCCAAGGGTGCTAAACATCCAAATATTCAAGGAAAAAATTAGGCTTGAAAATGTTATAAAATTAGGCTTGATAATGTTATAAAATTAGTCTTGACAATGTACAAGACTTGCAATGAAGAGCTACTGTCAATGTCAAACCTTTTCGGTCGAATTTTCTTCTGTCACCAATTTTTGCTTCAGAATTACCATACCAATAGTAAAATTCTTGCAAATGCTTCAAAACATGACTATAGTAATCATTTCCTCAATAGGATTCTATTCTTCCTTTGAATAAGCCCTTGATGCAATCTCAGAGAGTTGTAGATATAGCTCAACAAACCCTTCAAATTTTCACAAATGGAAATCTTCAGATGATGATGAACCTTAATTCTGTTGAAAAAACAATGCTTAAATGAGCCTTATATTGATGCTGCCAGAAGTCTGAAGTCATGTCCCAAAGTGTCACTACAGAGACCACAGGTCCAAGGCTGCTAAACATCCATATCTTCAAGGCCAAAATTAGGCTTGACAGTGTTATAAAATTAGGCTTGACAATGTACAGGACTTGCAATGAAGCGATAAACTCTATCAATGTCAAACCTTTTCGTTCAAATGTTCTTCTGTCACCAATTTTTGCTTCAAAATTACCATACCAATAGTGAACTTCTTGCAACTTCTTCAAAACATGATTATAGCAATCATTTCCTTAATATGATTCTATCAGTCCTTTGAATAAGCCCTTGATGCAATCTCAAAGAGGTGTAGATATAGCTCAACAAACCCTTCAAATTTTCACAAATGGAAAGCTTCAGATGATGATGAAACTTAATTCTATTGAAAAAACAATGCTTAAATGAGCCTTAGATTGATGTTTCCAGAAGTCTGAAATTAAGTCCCAAAGTGCCACTATAGAGACCACAGATCCAAGTTTGCTAAACATCCAAATCTTCAAGGTCAAAATTAGCCTTGACAATATTATAAAATAAGGCTTCACAATGTTATAAAATTAGGCTTGATAATGTACAGGACTTGCATTGAAGAGCTAAACTTTGTCAATGTAAAATCTATTCGGTCAAATGTTCTTCTGTCACCAGTTTTTGGTTCAGAATTACCATACCAATAGTAAACTTCTTGAAACTGCTTCAGAACATGATTATAGCAAAAATTTCCATAATAGGATTCTATTAGTCCTTTTAATCATTCCTTGATGCAATCTTAGAGAGGTGTAGATATAGCTCAAAAAACCCTTGAAATTTGCACAAATGGAAAGCTTCAGATGATGCTGAACCTTAATTCTGTTGAAAAAACAATGCTTAAATGAGTCTTCGATTGATGTTCCCATAAGTTTGAAATCAAGTCCCAAAGTGCCACTGCAGAGACCACAGATCCAAGGTTGCTAAACATCCAAATCATCAAGGCCAAAATTAGGCTTGACAATGTACAAGACTTGCAATGAAGAGCTAAACTCTGTCAATGTCAACCCTTTTCTGTCACCAATTTTTGCTTCAGAATTACCATACCAATAGTAAACTTCTTGCAACTGTTTCAAAACATGATTATAGCAATCATTTCCTTAATAGGATTTTATTAGTCCTTTGAATAAACCCTTGATGCAATCTTAGAGAGGTGTAGATATAGCTCAACAAACCCGTCAAATTTGCACAAATGGAAAGCTTCAGATGATGATGAACCTTAATTATGTTGAAAAAACAATGCCTAAATGAGCCTTAGATTGATGTTTCCAGAAGTCTGAAATCAAGTCCCAAAGTGCCATTGCAGAGACAAGAAATCCAAGACTACTAAACATCCAAATCTTGAAGACCAAAATTAGGCTTGAAAATTTTATAAAATTAGGCTTGACAATGTACAAGATTTGCAATGAAGAGCTAAACTCTGTCAATGTCAAACATTTTCAGTCAAATGTTCTTTTTTCACCAATTTTTGCTTCAGAATTACCATACCAATAGTAAACTTCTTGCAACTGCTTCAAAACATGATTATGGCAATCATTTCCTTAATTGGATTCTATTAGTACTTTGAATAAGCCCTTATTTCAATCTCAGAGAGGTGTAGATATAGCTCAACAAACCCTTCAAATTTTCACAAATGGAAAGCTTCAGATGATGATAAACCTTAATTCTGTTGAAAAAACAATCCTTAAATGAGCCTTAGATTGATGCTGCCAAAATTTTGAAATCAAGTCCCAAAGTCCCACTGTAGAGACCACAGATCCAAGGCTGCTAAACATCCAAATATTCAAGGCCAAAATTAGGCTTGACAATGTTATAAAATTAGTCTTGACAATCTTACAAAATTAGGCTTGACAATGTACAGGACTTGCAATGAAGAGCTCAACTCTGTCAATGTCAAACCTTTTCAGTCAAATGTTCTTCTGTCACCAACTTTTGCTCCAGAATTACCATACCAATAGTAAACTTCTTGCAACTTCTTCAAAACATGATTATAGAAATAATTTCTTTAATAGCATTCTATTAGTCCTTTGAATAAGCCCTTGATGCAATCTCAGAGAGGTGTAGATATAGCTCAACAAACCCTTCAAATTTTCACAAATGGAAAGCTTCAGATGATGATGAAACTTAATTCTATTGAAAAAAAAATGCTTAAATGAGCCTTAGATTGATGTTTCCAGAAGTCTGAAATTAAGTCCCAAAGTGCCACTATAGAGACCACAGATCCAAGTTTGCTAAACATCCAAATCTTCAAGGCCAAAATTAGGCTTGACAATGTTATAAAAAAGTGGTTTAGATTGGCCATAGATCTCATCTGAAATACTCCATAGAAGTCTTCTAGTCAATACAAAGAGATCCACAAGATTGACCAAAATTTGTCCCCTAAATGTGCCACAGAAAACTACCTTCGAGTACCAAAAGGTCAACCTGACTTCTTGTAGTGATTTCTGACACAAGGGAGATCTGGTCTTTAGATAATTGCTTCCTTAATGATGCTATTAAAGGTCTTTAAAGTGAAAAATTGATTCTCCTCGAAACTGTACAAGGATCGATAAGCTTCGGGCTATGACTTTATATATGAATGATGATACTGTTGAAGGAACATGATTGTGAACACAATCAATATGGTCCAAAGTGATCAAGAGTATTGATGTTTTGGATGGAGGATATTGCAGCTACTCCACTTCAACATTATTCTCGACAACATATATAGGAGAATCTTACTGTTTTGAGTATAACGAAAAACTCAACAAATATATACAGTGGGAATATACCATATGAATAGAGCAGAGAAGCCATATCTGAACTGTTGGATGCACTTCTATATATTCATGTACTGTACCATCATCCCTTTTATACAGATCTGTATAGGCAGTCACATCTTTGGGACATGTATGTTGCCCTAAGGAACTAGGTTTTTATCATCAGTCATCCGAGTACAATCATTCCATCTTTGTTTCCCTCTTTTGAATTCATTTTAGATTACTGTTAAAAGTTGTGTTTCATTGGGATACATTCATGCTTTTTGGAATGCTGCTCTTACATCCCCTGCTTTTTTTTTCTCCTAAATCGATAGACGTCATTATACTTTTAATTTTTTGATGTGGGGCATGCATGCAAATGCAAACGAAAAAGAAACTAGAGACCCAGAGAACTGATAATGGGGCAAAAAATCGTTCCAAATAATTTAACTAGTTCTTCCAAATGCATTGCATGGAAGAAAACTACTCCAGTCAATATATTGGCATTGCTAAAAGGTTAAACCGGGCTCTCTTAGAGAGAGCGAGGAACATGATGGTTTATACAAGTATCAACCAGGAAATTTTGGCAGAGCCAATTGCCACATCCAACTATCTATTGAATATGTTCTCCTCTTCTGTTTTAGGGGGCATAAATGTGAAAAAGGTATGGAGTGGGAGCCTGCTGGACTACCAAGGGTGTTTGCATGTGAGGAATACATGTACATTCCAAAGAAGAATAGAAATAAATTGGATCCAAAGTCTATCAAGTGTGTCTTTCTTTGTTATATACTGGGACTAAAAGGCTGTAGGCTATGGATTCCCTCTGAACACAAGATTGTGTATTTTGTGATGTAATCTTCAACAAAGGAAATTCTGAAAAGTCTTGAGATGGTATGCAAGAAAGTGCAGCAGAAAAGGTAAGCTATGAGGGACATCCTGAGATCAGAAGATCTCTACAAGGGTTGGAGGAAGAAAATTAGCTAGAGACTGTTCCGCACCAGGAGGAACTTTTGCGTGAATTGGTAGCACCAGATAGTTCAGTACATCGTGATGAAAATCAGCCTAAGAATGATCAATCAGATCAAGATCTAAGGGGGGGTCTCTGACAAAGGAGGCCAGAAAGGTATTGGTTTTTGTTACTTTCATCTAGCTTTAGGACATAAATGGGTATTTAAAAAAAAACTATGACTGATGTGAGTGTTGAGAGATACAAATTCAATCGATAGGTAAAGGATACTCCCAAGTTGAAGGAGTAGATTACCAGGAAACTTTCACTGCAGTGGCTAAGATAGCCTCGATTAGAATGCTAGTAGCATGGATAGCAGCCTGGGATTTGAGATAGAACAAATGGATGTATAAATAATATCTTTCATGGAAATCTCAAAGGAGAAATTTATATGGAGCAATCGACATGTTCTTTTAAATCCATTTTGTATGAATCCAATACCTGCGACATTATTTTTTAGGTTTTTCTATCCCCATTGTGATCTCTTTAAGAAGTTCAAGGGATGTGATTGAAATTTTGTCTCTCGAATATTGAGATCTGAAGAAAAACTTGTGTTAAAAGTGATGTAGTCATGTGGAATGAATACATTACATTAAGATTTGAATTAGCATTTGATATCACAGAGGTTAATTATTAAATTCGTAGATCCAGAGGTCTAGTGGTCTACAGAGAACTACAAAAAAATATTCACGTGATGGGAAAGGGTGCAGATTCAGCTTCTCTGCCTCAAGATTGTCCATTACGAGACAAGATGATGAGGTCCCCTGTTCCTGTTCCTACCTCTATGCTTAATAATAATATTCCCAAATATGGTTTTAATTTCGATACCAAGAAGAAGCATTGCTCGGTTCCTAAAGCATCCCCGCTCTCTGGGCTTCAACACCTGCTGAAAAACTTCAGAAAGACAGATCAGCAGGAGGAGCCCAAGAGCGTTGGACTAAGCATTGTTATTGAGAACTCATGGACTACTTATAATAGCTTTTGCAAAGATTATTTGAAATCAGTTTCAGGATATAGCACAAAGGATCGCCCTGCTAAAATCACACCTGCTTGCAAAAGCAAACTGCAAATAGTTAACAAATCAATGGTGGCTGCACAGTGTAAATATCGGTCACCCAATGGCACCTCCAAGCACTGGAGTTCTATACTTTTATCTCCAACCTCAGTTGTTGCCAGTTCACCATTGCCTCCTATAGATTTTCTTGATGCATGCTATCTCTGTAAACGATCTCTAGGTCCTGGACTAGACATCTACATGTACATGACTAGACATCTATCTCTGTAAACGATCTCTATTGTCACAAAGAGAACTACGTGAATTATTCAATGCAACCACATGTCAATGACTAGAGGATCATTAACATGGCAGAAGCCAACCACCAAAGGAATCAACAAATGACCACTTATAGGACATGAAGAAAGATTGGAGCTTCCTGCACTGATTCCTTCTTGGCAACTGAATTAAGATTGCCAAATTATTCAATTAATGCTTTTTGGTTTGATGTTTCATCAATCTCCTCTTGGCTGCTCACAAAGTCTGCACCATGAAATGGTTTAATTTTTCTTGCACTAGTATTGACAAAGACCCTGTAGCAGGTAGTATTGACAGTTTGTTGGACAAAATCATTTCTATCTCGAGGGATTCCCATGGACTCAAAATATGGACTATTAAAACATCCCTTTCAATTGCAGGATATGCAATGGCTTAGGCCATTTTATGGCAACTTGCCCCAAATGAATCCCTAAACTTGAAGTACAAAATATGTTCCTCCAATTGTTGAAAGAAATGTTCATATTTGTGGTAATCTAAAGGATTTGCCAATGTCATTTTAAGACACAATAACTAATTGACAAAAAACTCAACAGTATTTTTCTCTATATTGCTCAATCTTTAGTTTAGAAAAACACAATTTTCCATATAGCATGTCACACTTTGTTGGCCAATTAGCTCTATACTTCCTTGACAACTCAACAGAAGACAGTTTCTTTTGTCAAATATGATAGGGGTCCCCCTAACAGGTTAAGAACATTATTTCGTTTTAAAGGAACCTAGATTACCAATTGATGGCAGGTTTGCTTTGGAGTCAAATAAAAATATAGTCTAGTGGTGTGTTTTTACAAAATGATAATGTCTTTCATTATAGAAAACAAAACTCTACCTGCAATTATAGTACAATGAAGGAAATCATAGCTGCTGCCATGATTAGCTTGAATTTAAGCTAAAATCCATTAAATCATGTCACGAGACTGAAAGACAACCATACAGCCTGGAAATGTACACTAAATATCCTTTATATCATGCATTCTTAGAAGTACCACATAAAGTCATTTTACATTTGACGTTATTTCATTGTAATATTCAACCTCATCTATACATGGTAGATGGCCAAAACAACTTCTAGGTCATGGCCATAGCCAGCACACCAGATTTAGCATGGGAAACCCCCTTGCTTTAAATAATATACCTTGACAAATTTGATGTTTTTTAAGGCATTTTCCACTTTATTTTATCGATAAAAATTGCCACTTAACATAAAAATTAATAATAAAATTACTTTGCAATAATCACTAACTAAACAGTACTTACCAGCAGAATGCTGTGCAAAACATCAGCAAAACAACTTCATCTCAAGTTACCAGTCTTTGGAAATTGATCCTTTTCCATATGATATTCATCCAAAATTCATTATAAAAGCTTTCTATTTTCAATATCAGATCATCAGTAGGAATGTCCTGATACAGAAAAACATAAAGGTTTGGTTGCAGCCATGCATGTCACTAGACAATATAGTATTATGTTTGAAACTAGGAGGCTCATCTTACATGAGCATTGCATTATGTTTCTTTTGGGTTGCTGCTTATCATTGAAAGAATCCGAATTTGGTAAAACTGAAATAAAGGATTCGAATACATGGCTTGAGACTAATCGAAATGCTGGAAAATAAAGATGTTCAATGTGATAGACCGATTGCAGAGTGTTCCGCTACTTTGGACTAATACTCATAACTTTTGTTTAATGTGATTTGTTCTTCCCCATTATTCTCTTAGGTATTACTAGTTTCATATTCAATTGTATTCATCTCAATCGTAGCAAGGAATGACTATTATCCCCCCACCTAGGTTCAATTCAGGCAAATGACATGTTAAACTCATATCTATAATGAAATAATGAATTTGAGTTGTTATTGAATGGCCTTGGGTATATAATGGATTTGTGCACAAAAAAACTATAAAAAGGACTATGCACAAAGGACTGTGACAATCTCGTGAGCTGTGTCTTGTCTCAGTCACTTATAAAAAGGTAACTCAAGGAACTTTTCTCACGTTTGGTAGGGGCATTCTATCATTCACCTTTTGGTGTTATAATAGGTTATATAGAGCTGTATTGGAGTGAAAGGATTTGAATTCTGGGGGCATAGAGACTTGTAAGTGATGCCTAGCAAGGAGAAATAAATTCAATATAAATGCCAGCCACGAAGACTGTATAGGGCATTTAGATACAGTCTTCGTGGCTGCCATTTGCTGATACATCTCCTCATGGCAGCACTAGATTTGATTTCATTCTGAAATTTCACTCTAAATCAGCATCATATACATGCAGGATCTGATCAAAATCACCTTTTGTTCTTAGAACAAAAAACGGTGTCATTTTAAGCACTCAAGATAGTTCTCCTTTGTCTGTAAATATGCATGCTAAGTTCAGTGCTAAACCAGGCAAAGGACAACACCCCACAGCTGCACCCTACTATAACGATACATGTAGGAAATCAGGACCCCAAAATAGTACCTCAGGAGTGTGCCCTCATGTGTTGGTGAGAATGCACAAAAGTTATTTTCAGAGTTGTCCCTCATCTCTCTTTGCATGTTGGGTTAAAACACAACATGAGCACACTGTGTCTTCAATAGAAGTGCTCCTTATGTATGCAAATATGTCCAATAGAATAACATAAACTCAGCACCCTCATCTGCTAGTTTAAATAATGTATTTAGGCTTCATATGCAGTGTATAGCATACTCAAACCAATCCTCCAAACAGGGATCCTTGCTGCTGAGAATACGCTACAGGACCAGAAATCAACCTCTAATGAGGACAACATCCTCATTCTATGAATAGGTGCCCTGCATGTTAGAAGTATGCCATAGAAATAGCATTTAATCTCATGCAAATGAAACTCCAAAAGGCTACAGTATGGAAATAAGATACATGGACATCCTAGAACTGATAGCATCTCCCTTCAGCTACAAGATGAGAACAGCCATAACACTTCATTTGTCGACTATCAATCTGATTAGTCTGGCATGATTTCTATACATATTCCCTTCCATAGCAATGATCTTCCAGGCATACTAGTGACAGACAGTTGAGTTAAACTGTAGTACAAGGATCCATTCCAGATTCACCAATTGCATAAGATCTTAATCTCAGATCCTTGCAAACATCAATAGGAAATGTTTTTAGCTTTGTTGAAAGCTTTAGTCTGAAAAAAAAATGATGATCTTTGTACATGCTTCAAATCAAATTCTGCTCTGTTTTATGAGACTCGAGAGTCCTCCTTGGAGTCAGAGCTGATGTTCTAAGACAAACAGCTAGGAGGCTTAAGGGCAGTTTAGGACAAATTTGGCACAAATCTCTTGCAAGTGTCAGGCCTCTATTTCAAAGATAAGGAAGAACGTTTTGTGTAAATTCGATGATTTTGAGTTTGGTTCAGTAATAAAAAGGTTCAGTTTGATTCGATCCTTAAGCAGCAAGGGCATGATTTATTGGTCATCTCATCAAGACAAATGAGGATCATAGTTCTTTTGAGAGGTCGGTATTTCTGTCAATGATTTATATTTATTAGATCTCATCATCTCTGACTCTCTACGAATCCAGAAGCATCACTTCAGGCAGTGTTTCATTACTTCAGAAGCAAGCTACATGCCTCACTATATTTGGCACCATTGTGCTTCGCTATACCTCTGTCTACAATATCTTCAACATATTCATTCTTTGGTCTATGGCTCTTCAAAGAGGATCGTTATAATGGTTTGATATCAGTTCTTTATGCACCTTCGGACGAAGTCTGTTCAAACCCAGAAGCGAATCTTTAAGGCATGTATTATTTGAAAGTATGGCTTATCTAAGTCATGTATGTATCCTCCAGACCTGCTCTCTAAATGGCAATACTCTGTATTATGATCTTCATCACATTACATATATTGACCGACCTATATTAGCCATGTCACTGTGGATAAGGAAATGATTTTAGCTTTGTTGAAAGCTTTAGTCTGAAACAAAAATGACGATCTTTGTACGTGCTTCAAATCAAATTCTGCTAATGCAAGACAACATACATTAATTTCAATCTAAATGCCCTGTACAGTCTTCGTGGTTGCCAATGCTGCCAAGGTATTGATCTACATTGATGTATGGTTTAGTTATGCTGTTCAATTTGTTGTTCATGTCATTGTAGATTTTTCTCTTTGATTCTTTTATAAGGTCTTAATAATGAATTTATTCATCTGGGAACAAGGAAAATTGATTAGGTTCTCCCTTTTTCTTTATTAGTAGTTTTATTTCTGCATTTGTTCTTCTTCCTTTGATGAACTAAGTTGCAGATTTTTTAAATCAATAGGACACTTTAGTTATGAAATACCATTAAATGCACACACTTTTTATGGTTTATTTCAATTCAATTGAAGTTATTGTTTGTGTTTTTCTCCATTTATTTCATTTATGTATTTTTATTCACAAACTTATGTTTATAATTTTCTTTTTATGATTTTTCCATGCACGCAGCGACACAATTTCTTTTAAGGATGAGCAATACAGATGATTTCAAACGAATTATCAGTTTCGTTTTTTCAATATCTCATAATAAAAAAATTTCAAGACCTAAGACTTTTCATTATATTAATAAATGAAAAGTGATTTTTTGATAATCAATGTTGGAACATATGTAAAACTTTTATTTTCTTTAATTAAATTATCTCTTTTTATATATTCATAGTTTTGGTTGTTGTATAATATACTTAAAATTTTAACATATGTAGATATTGTTATTACTTTGTAATTATTCATTTAATGTAAAAGATATCCATTTAATATATTTTTTCATAACTAGAAAGATATGTGATAGATTCGAAAAACAAAAATTTTTGAAATATCATGCCATCTTCAAATTCACTCAAACAAAATTCTGTGACGCTTGGAATTGAAATGACACTGCTTATATTATGTAAATTTATTATGTCCATCAACTTGGAATCATGTGAATGTTTCAATGGAGAGACTCTTCCATTACTTGTAATTGATACTTGCCATAATGTAGCAAAGCACAAAAAAATCTACCATAGTCTTATTGTACACAATGAATTAAAATTTTTGGATGTAACTATGAGATACTTCAATTGTGTTAATACATTTGATATTAATTAAATATATTTATGGTAATTGGATTTAAGCATAAGAAAATGGTCAAAATGTTATTTTTGGTAATAAAATCAAACTCTTCCTTGGATACTCACCACATGCAATATATAACCTTTCTAAATAAAGGAGGCTATTTTTTTTTTGCACCATTTCATATTTTATGGTGCTTTGCACCATATACAATTTTATTATAATAATAATAATAATTTATTTTTTTTGCACCATTTTTTATTTTATGGTGCTTTGCACCATATACAATTTATTATTATTATAATAATTTTGATATTTTTATGATAAATTTTTAATTTTGGTAAAATTGGTTTTGGTGCTTTGCATCACAAAATATTGATCCACGTCAGATTGGTTTTTGGTGGTTTGCACCATACACCATGGAATGCCACATATGCATTTAACACCAAATTTAATATTTTTTATTAACTCCACTTTTGCACCAGACAACATAGCACCACTTGCGTATCCCCACATTATCACCACTTTTGCACCACTATTTGAAAAATAAAGATTTCTCAAATCCTTTACAAATTGTGGTGCTAATGTGTGGCTAAAAGACCCTTCTTCTTGTAGTGTTAATACAATCTCGAAAGAAATTATGTTAAAATTTATTTACGTGAAGCACTTAAATTTGATGGTGAAACTTAATAAACTAAAATAATTTGCTGGTCATGGGTAAGGGGGTGTATTTTTATTAGTACGGCGTATAACCTATTTTTTTAATAATTATTAACTATGTAATTAAATATATTCTTAAATAAATAAATATAAATAAATAAAATAAAATAATTATAAGAAATAATAATTTTAATTATGTTTTAATAATTATAAAAAGATTATTTATAATCTTAATAGAAAATAATAAAAATAAAAATAATTATTTTTAATAATAATAAAAAAATAGTTTAATTTTAATTATTATTAGATTATTTTATTTATTTTTAATTATTTAATTAAAAATATTTTGTCTCGATATGAAAATCATGGACAATCATGGTCAACCATGCTTGATCATGGTGACATTGTGACAAGTATTGTCTCGATATGAAAATAAATCATGGCCAAGCATGGTCCAACATCACATTGTGACAAAGATTGTCTCAATATAAAAATCGAACATGGTCAGCCATAGTCTTATGTCGCATTATGATAAGGATTTTCTTAATATGAAATCAACCATTGTCAACCATGTATAGTTTAGTGTTTATAGTATTTATCTTAGGGTTTATAAATTTTGGGTTTATAATATTAGTCCCTTACGTTTAATAATATTCTTGTGGATTCATAATTCCCTTGGGGTTTTAGTATTAACCCCTTGGGTTTATTATTTCCTTGAGTTTATAATATCAATCCCTTAGGTTTATTATTCCCTTGGGTTTATAATATCAGTCATGGTAAACCATGGTCAATCATAGTGGAATGTCGCATTGTGACAAAGATTGTCTCAATATGGAAATCAACCATGGTTAGCTATGGTCAAACATCACGTTGTGACAAATATTATTTTAATATGAGAATAAATAATGGTCCAACAACGCATTGTGACAAGGATTGTCTCAATATGAAAATCGAACATGGTGAACCATGCTTACTTTATGGTTTACAACATTTATCTTAGGATTTATATACCATGGGTCTATAATTTTTATCCCTTGGGTTTATTATTCGCTTGGGTTTATAATATCAACCCCATGGGTTTATTGATATAAAGGTTCATATTCCTAGGGTTTAATATTATTCCTTTAGGTTTATTATCAATCATGGTCAACCATGGCCTACCATTGTCTGCCATGTTTTATAAATTCAATCATGGTTATCCAGGGTTCAACGTCACATTGTGACAAATATTGTCTCAATATGAGAATTAAACATGGTCAACCATGGTCCAATGTCGCATTGTGACAAATATTCTCTTGATTTGAAAATTATTCATGGTCAACCATGGTCCAACATCACATTGTGTCAAGGATTGTCTCAATATGAAAATCAACCATGGTTAAACATGTTTATTTTAGTATTAATAATATTTATATTAGGGTTTATATACATTGTTTTTATAATATTAGTCCCTTTGGTTTAATATTATTCAATGAAGGTCAACCATGTTTTATGAAATCAATTGTGGTCAACCATGGTTAGTTGGGGTCAACCATTGGCCAACGTCACATTGCGACAAATATTGTTTCAATATGAAAATCGATCATTGTGTCAACCATGGTCCGATGTCGCATTATCACAAAGATTGTTTCAATATGATAATCATGGTCAACGATGGTTAATCATGGTCAACCTTTGTTAATCATGGTCAACCATATTTTATAAAGTCAAGCATGCTCAACCATGGTCAAGTGTTGCATTGTGACAACAATTGTCTTGATATCTAGAACCCAACAATTGTGACAACAATTGTCTCGCAGGGTCCAACATCGCATTGTGTCAAGGGTTTTCTCTATATGAAAATCAACCATGGTCAACCATATTTATTTTAGTGTTTACAATATTTATATTAGGGTTTATATACCTTGGGTTTATAATATTAGTCCCTTGGGTTTAATAATATTCCTTTGGATTCATAATCCCTTCAGGTTTTAGTATTAATCCCTTGGGTTTATTATTCCCTTTAGTTTATAATAACAATCCCTTAGGTTTATAATATCAATCATAGCCAACCATGGTCAACCATGGTCACATTGTTTCAAATATTGTCTCATGGTCAACCTTGGTCCTATGTCACATTCTGATACAAATTGTCTGAAGATGAAAATCAACCATTGTCAATCATGGTAAACCATGGTCAACTAGGGTCCAATGTCGTATTATGAGAAATATTCTCTTAATTTGAAAATCAATCCTAGTCAAGCATGGTCATTCATGGTCCAATGTCACATTGCGACAAGGATTGTCTCTATATGAAAATTAACCATGGTCAACCACGTTTATTTTAGCATTTATAGTATTTATCTTAGGGTTTATATAACTTGGATTTATAATATTAGTCCCTTTGGTTTAATATTATTCAACGAAAGTCAACCATGCTTTATAGATTAAATTGTGGTCAACCATGGTTAATCAGGGTCAACAATTGGCCAATGTGACATTGTGACAATGATTGTTTCAATATGAAAACCAATTGTTGTCTCAACCATGGTCGAATGTCGCATTATGAAAAAGATTGTCTGAATATGATAATCACGGTCAGCGACGATAAATCGTGGTCAACTTTGGGCAAGCATGATAAATTATGTTTTATAAAGTCAAATATGGTCATCCATGGTCAATCATGTTGAACCATGGTCGAATGTCGTATTGTGACAAAAAATGTCTTGATATGAAAATCAACCATCATTAAGCATGGTGAATCGTGGTTGAACATCGCATTGTGAAAAGGAATATCTCTATATAAAAAGTGATCATGGTCAAACATTTTTATTTAGTGTTTTCAATATTTATTTTAGGGTTTATATACCTTGGGTTTATAATATTATTCCTTCAGTTTAATAATATTCCCTTACATTCATAATCCCTGAGGGTTTTAGTATTAATCCCTTGGGATTATTATTTCATTGGTTTTATAATCACAATCCCTTGGGTTTATAATATCAATGCTCGTTAACCATGGTCAATCATAGCCAACCATGGTCAATCATGGGCTACCATGTTTATTTTAGTGTTTTCAATATTTATCTTAGGGTTATATACATTGCATTTATAATATTAGTTCCTTGGGTTTAATATTATTCGCTTGGGTTCATAATCCCTTGGGGTTTTAGTATTAATCCCTTGGGTTTATGATATCAACCCCTTGGGTTTATAATATCAACCCCTTGGGTTTATAATATCAACCCCTTGTGTAGATTATTCCCTTTTGTTTATAATATCTATCACGGTCAACCATGGTCAATCATAGCCAACCACAGTCAACCATCATCAACCATTGTCAAATGTCACATTTCGGACAATGATTGTCTCTATATGAAAAAAATCCATGGTCAAATATGGTTAATAACCATGGTCACATTGTGTCAAACATTGTGCCATGTTCCAACGTCACACTGTGACAACCATGGTCAAACTTGGTCCATCGTCACATTCTAACGTATATTGTCTCAATATGAAAATCAACCATCAGCAATCATAGTCAACCATGGTCAACTAGGGTCCAATGTCTCATTGTGAGAAAGATTCAAATTGATTTTAAAATCAATCATGCTCAATCATGATCATCCATGATCCAACACCACATTGCGAAAAGGATTGTTTATATATCAAAATCAACCATGGTTAACCTTGTTTATTTTAATGTTTATAATGTTTATCTTAGGGTTTATATACCTTAACTTTATAATATTATTCCCTTTGGTTTAATATTATTCAACGAAGGTCAAACATGTTTTATAAAATCAACTATGGTCAACCATGCTTAATCAGGGTCAACCATTGGCCAACATCACATTGTGACAAACATTGTTTCAATATGAAAATCAATCATTGTCTCAATCGTGGTCCAACGTCGCATTCTGAAAATGATCATCTCAATATGATAATCATGGTTAGTGATGGTAAATCACATTCAAGCTTGGTCAAGCATGGTCAAGCATGTTTTATAAATTTAAACATGGTCATCCATGGTCAATCATGCTCAAACATGGTCAAATGTCACATTGTGAAAAAAAATGTCTTGGTATGAAAATCAACCATGGTTAAGCATGGTCAATCTTGGTCCATCGCCACATTGTGAAAATGATTGTCTCTATATGAAAATAAACCATGGTCAACAATGCTTATTTTAGTGTTTATAATATTTATCTTAGGGTTTATATACCTTGAGTTTATAATATTAGTCCCTTGGGTTTAATAATATTCCCTTGGGTTCATAATCCCTTGGGGTTTTAGTATTAATACCTTGGGTTTATTATTCCCTTTGGTTTATAATATCAATCATGGTCAACCATGGTCAATCATAACCAACCATTGTCAATCATGTGTAACCATGTTTATTCTAATGTTTACAATATTTATCTTAGGGTCTAAAAAACCTTGGGTTTATAATATTATTCCCTTGGGTTTAATATTATTCACTTGGATTCATAATCCCTTGGGGTTTTAGTATTAATCCCATGGGTTAATTATTTCCTTGGGTTTATAATATCAACCCCTTGGGTTTATTATTCCCTTTGATTTAGAATATCTATAATGGTTAACCATGGTCAATCATCTCCAACCATGGTCAACCATGGTCAACCATCGTCAAATTTTGCATTTCGACAAATATTATATCAATATGAAAATTAGTCATGATCAACCATGGTTAAGCTTGGTCCAACGTCACATTCTAACAAAGATTGACTCAATATGAAAATCAACCATCGTGAACCATCATCAATCATGATCAACCATTGTCAAACAGGGTCCAATGTCGCATTGTGAGAAATATTCTCACAATTTGAAAATCAATCATGGTCAAGCATGGACATCCATGGTCCCACGTCACATTTTGACAAGGATTGTCTTTATATGAAACTCAATCATGGTTAACCACGATCAACCATGTGTTAGTTTAGTGCTTATAATATTTCTCTTAGTGTTTATATACTTCGAATTTATAATATTAGTCCCTTTAGTTTAATATTATTCAACAAAGGTCAACCATTAGCCAATGTCACATTGTGACAAAGTTTGTTTCAATATGAAAATCAATCATTGTCTCAATCATTGTCCAATGTTGCATTATGACAAATATTTTCTCAATATGATAATCATGGCCACCGATGGTCAATCATGGTCAACCTCGGTCAAGCATGGTCAACCATGTTTTTTAAAGTTAAACATGTTCATCCATGGTAAATCATGCTCAACCATGTTTTTTAAAGTGAAACATGGCCATCCATGGTCAATCATGCTCAACCATGGTTGAACATCACATTGAGAAAAAAAATGTCTTGATATGAATATCAACGACGGTTAAGCATGGTCAACTGTGGTCCAACATCGCATCTTGACAAGGATTATCTCTATATGAAAATCAACCATGGTCAACCATGTTTATTTTAGTGTTTACAATATTTATCTTAGATTTTATATACCTTGGATTTATAATATTAGTCCCTTGGGTTAATAATATGCACATTTAGTTATATTTTTATTATTGCTAACACTGTTTTTCTTTTTTTTTAATATAGAGTATATTATATTTTTATTTTTATTTTGAAAATAACATATTTCTATTTAAAATTTAGAATAAATGAAATCACACATCACTCTCATAATCATAGTTGATCATTACTCTTATAGTGATTATGAAGAAAATTTTATAAATGTAAAATATATTTTTTTAATGGACAAAATTATTTGTTATTATATATTATTTTCAATATTTTAGGAACAAGTGAGATACATAATATCATAGAGTAATTTGAGAAGATTTTTTGTGAAAATTCATTGTGCGTAAGTCCTTGCAAATACCAGAGTGGCAGACTCCAACAAACTCTCTTCAATGGAATACAATTCTATAAGGAAGCCATTTGTTAAAAAATATTGTATTGGTATCAACAACCAAGATATGCAACAGGTCATCTAGACATCCTTCTCGGCTCTCCCTCCCAACCACCTCCGTCATCATGACCACACCTCAGACTTCCCCTCTCACGTTTGAGCTTTACGGTGGCTCTCCATCGATCCTCTCACTCCCGTACGATCCCACCTCTGGCAATAATTTCCGCATGATTCAACTTGCTTCTCAGGCACGCTTTCCAACTGCCCTCCTGTGCCTTCACTCCCCGTGAACACCTTCATATACTCCTTCCCCCGGCTCTCATCTCACACCCCACTGTTTCGGTTGGCATCTCTCGTTACCTCTTTGCCCATCCCCGTTCGGATTCTCAGCATCACCCCCTCTCATCTCCTTGCCTCTTTAGTCACTCTCCACCTATGCCTCGTCTACATGGCTCCTCGGTGCCCTCATCCCCCTCCCCCCGCTCATTGGGGTCACCAGGCCTTCTGGGCCAACCCCTCTCGCTCGCTCGTAACCCGAGCTGAGACCTCCACTAGAAATGCGGCCCACACCTTTTTTGATACCACACCCTAGATCTTGAGCGGAAAATTGCAGACATGGAGTCAGAAGACCATATTCGGCGTAGGGCTACGCCTTCTGAGGCGGTCGACGCCTCTCTCCGCTGGATTCCAGATCCCAGCCTCACGAGAGACCGTGAGAATTTATACAGTCTCACCATCGACTTGCATTGGCAAACTAAAACGTTTCTCGCTATAGCACTGCAGGAGCAGAAGAATACCAGTAAGGAGCTAGAAAAGAAAATAGATTCTCTATCTAACAAGTTTGTCGCTTATGTGAAGGAAGTTCATCATATGTGGTTCATCTACCACAACTCTCCCCACTACGCCCAGCTAAAATGCAGTTCTACAATGCGCCATCAACAGGGTCCCAAGATTGAAGAGGAGGCTCCCTCCAAGGATGACTGCTAGGAAGCTAGCCCCTCCTCACTTTGATGCCAGATCTTCAGCTCGGAGGAAGGCACCTCGGATAGACTAATTAGCGTCGATGATCACCTGAATGCTGAAGTGGAAGTGTAGCACACCCCTGCGCCGTAGCCTCTAGGCGTTCATCCTTTTTTTCTCTATATCAATGTTTCTCTTAATGTATCTGAGGCCTAAAGGCGTTTTTTTCTATTCTTCTCGATGCTTCAGTTTCTATGTTTCTGTCAAGGTTTTTGACTTCTCCCCTATGAAGTGTTCCCCTGTATACTCCTTCCCAAAGAGTGAGAATCTTTTTGTGCCAAATGCTAGTCCTAATTTCTGCCTCTTGAGGTTGCGATGTAATCTATTTTTCCATATGAATGTGAAACAACCTACTTAACTTACAAAAAAAAAGTTATTATTTTAGGGATCCATACTATACACTACCATGCTACTAAGAAAAACATGGGTTATATAGTTTCTTGTTATTGAAATTAACTCCAAGCATGAATACATTTAAGCTATTTTATTTTTTTAATATTTTTCCTTTTTAACTTTTATATGGAAACTATGTAGCATGATAATTGCATTTATTTATCATGAAAATTTAAAAAATGCTATATAGTAGATACATAATCATAATAATAATAATATAAATTATAATTATTTCAAATTTAAATTTAATTTAAAATAATCAAAATTATTAAATTTAAAAATAATAATTTAAATTATTAAGTTAAAAAAAAACATTAAAAAAATAACATAAAAAAGTATTTAATCATAATATGTGTTCATTGTGTTTTTTTAATGAATTACTTAAACATTAGATATAAAATGAATTTTCTATTTATCAATAAATACTAAAATTACAATAGCCCTCAAATAAGTTTATTTTAGCTTATCAACATCCTAGGTAATAATAGCTTTCAAATTCTTCAAAGTGGCATATGGCTTGCCCTTCAAATTTCATCCCTGGTAGCTACCGCTATGAGTTTGAAGTTTGCCAATGAAATGTTAAAATTCGAAGGCCACTAGGGGAGAGATGTCTAATGTTGTGTAGGGACCAGTAATATTTATAGTACGAGTCCCATCAACCCACCAAAAATAGACATATATGCGACCAAGAATTAAACAAAAAGAAATAACTTGAAGTCCAAATATATATTAAATTATGTCCAAATTTTCCCTAGTCGTTCACTGGGCCCACAACTGTCCATAAATAGTTTAATCAATATTAAGAGTACAAATCCTATTGTCTCAAAAAGAAAACTCATAAAACTATTTATTCTTCCAAAATGGTCAATTCAATAAGTACAATAAGGCAGTCACTTCATCCCATCTGAACGCTCCTGATGTTGTGTATCACAAGTAAATATCCATACCTGCACATAATAAAAGGAAATGTATGTCAACGATAAATGTTGTGTTATTCAACATTTAAACCCATTGTGTTCAATAAATGACACCCACCCAATAACACCTTTTAAACCAAATGTGTACAATAAATGGAACCCACACAATAAATTCAATAAATGAGATTCAACCTATTCTATTTCCCATTAAAACAGATCAAAGCACATGGATAAAAATAAAACAAATTCCAAGCCATTGGATCACATCAAATTCAATCCTGATCACACATGCAAAATGAAGCCATTCCAATCCATGTCCATCATTGTGACCAATTAAATTCAACTGAAAAAAAATATAAAAGAAGTTCAACCACTGTTGAGGTTACATGTTTCACATTCAAACTATTCAACAACCCTGGAGACAAACCATCACAGAACACACCACAGAAAATTTCACAGTATATTCAGGTTAGTTTTTCAATTACAGCACAATTTTCTTACAATTTTTTTTTAATTTATGAGTCTTTATTTCAGTTTTTTGACACTTTTATTTAAATTTCGGAGTCTGTATTTCAGTGTTCTTATTTTCATTTCTAGGTATTTATTTCAATTTTCTTACATTTATCTCCTTTTATTTGAGTCGAGGAGATGAATGTTATCAATAGTTCTAGGCAACACACTTTACAACTAGGTCCAAGAACAAAGCTAAGGCTACCCTCAGCAACCAAACAACTTGCAAAATTTAAGACAACCCTCAGCAACTAAAGAACTTGAAAAATTACCGTGTCTTCCCAAATATTTTTGGCAACCATCTATCATAGAGAATGTATAATTTATTGTACAATAAGTTTTACACTATGATGCTATTCATAAACACCAACAACCCAATTCTCTGTAAGTTTGAACCTATACAACAAGAAAATTAACAAACAAAATGTATAACAACATTTACATATATAACAACAAAATTAACAAAGATTGTAGTTGAATGCATAGCTAAAGACAAAAGAGACCCAAAATATAACAGAAGATATCCAATTATATCATAGATTATAAATTAAAGATCCATATGTGGGTGCAACGGAAAGTAGTCGATTAACTGCATGTGAAAAGGATTCAAGAGAACAATGTCATAGATTAGAAATTAAAGAGGCATCTCTGGGTGCAATGGAAAATAAGAGATAGTAGATTGATTGCATGTGAAAAGGATTCAAGAGAACAATGTCATAGCTTAGAAACTAAAGACTTAGGTTTAAAACCTACTTGAGAAAGAAACCTCAGCTTCTTGTTTCTGCACACTTACAATAATCATGTGTTTGATTGTTGCTAGAAACCAAGTCTCATTTTAAGTAGCTCAGTCTCTAAATGTTCTGCCAATGTGAAATTAGTGTCATCTAATGTAAATCTTACATCACTTAATCAGGGAAACATGAAGATATGATGAGCTCTGTCAAACTGTATATGTTGTTGTTGTAAAATCAAAGTACTGTAGGTCTTGTAAAATCAAAGTCCTGTAGGAAGAGAATTCAGATCTACGAGAGGCCCAATATAAGTTCTATATTAAGCCAAGGCCTACTTAATTGCTACATCCAATACAATTTAACTTAAATTTGGTTCACTCTAAACCTAGGCTTAACGCTCGCTATCACCTGGGCCCATTCATTTCAGGAGTGTGAATTTTCCTGTTGATGGCAAATTTTGGAGGATATTAGGAATAGTCGAATTTTTATGTTGAAGGATATTAAAAATAGGAGGATATAGATGTTAATTACATCTTGTATGCTATATAATTAGAATAGAATCATAATAACCTCCACTGGGATCTTAGAAAAACATAGATGTGGAGTTATTAAACACTAGATAGTTGGCATACCACCATTTTATGACCAGTGCAAAGGAAGAACGTAGGTCATGTTATCTAGGGAATTAAGGGTACAAAATGACTTCAAATGACAAAAAAATATCAAACTTGTACTAAATGGAATTAATTTCAATCTCAGTAATCCAAAAGGCTAAATACCTCGCTGTAAAAAATCCAATCAAACTCTCGTAGGCCAAGTAAAAAAACTGGCAAAACCTGGAGTAGTAGTACAGCAACTGGAAAAAACTGAACAAGTAGTATAACCTGCACTTTTCTTGTCCTATTTTCCCAACAGCTGCATCCTTATAGGCATAAAAATAAGTGACCCTCCAAAGTCTAGAATGCAGTGGGTTTTATGGTGAATGGAACTGCAAAGTAGAAATATGCAAAGGGGTTTGGACACATCTCAGAGAAAATTAGATTTCTAAATGCTTGTCTACATGTGAGCCATATTCTTTACAATTCAATCTTCCAAAGTTGCAAAGAAAGAATTCTAAATTAGAGAAACTACTCAAATAATCAAAAGGTGTCGTGAGGCTAGCATAAATTGCACTATATACCCCATATTTATATATTTCTATCTACTCCCAAAGTGTTTGATGAAAGCCCATGAAGGTTTATATGCATGCTGAGCATAGAAGCTGGAAAAAAATAACCAAAAACAAAACATAAAAAAATCATTCATAATATTTAAGGCATTGTATCATTTGTGTAAAAAATTGTATCATTAAATCAGCCTGTGGAAAATATCTCTGTAGATAAGCGTAGATGCTATAGCATTTAAACTTAACATATCTATCTTCAATAACTGAGCATAGAAGCTATAGAATTTGAAGATAACATATCTATCTGCAATAGCTGAACATAGAAGTAGTATCATTTGAACTTGAAGTCAACATATCTTTCTGCATTAGTTGAGCATAGGAATCAAAGATGACAAGACAAAAAATAAGAAAAGCGTAACAGAAGGAAAGACATTCAGAAACCTTGGGCATGAACACACAAACTGTAAACTGTTATAAACTATTATAAATGGGAAGAGATGATGTTACCAGATTGAACATTATTTTCAATCTTAGAAAGTTGCAAAGAAAGAATTCTAAATCAGAGAAACTACTCAAATAATCAGAAGGTTCTGTGAGGATATCTTAAAACAGGTTTTGCATGTAGTCGACTGAAAATGAAACATGTCCCTTTTGATTTGTAAAGCCAAACAACCCTAAACAATACTAGCTTTTATAAACAGGTTATCAAAATAGTCATTGTATTTTAAGTGTAAAAACAAGTTATCAAAACAATAATTGTATTTTAAGTGTAAAAACAAGTTATCAAAACAATCATTGTATTTTAAGTGTAAAAACAAGTTATCAAACAATAATCACTGATATATTTGAAGACATACAACTAATTCTATCTTGTAGATTTTTTTTTTTCAAGGATACTTTCAAAAAGCCATACGTATGAAAATTTCTTGAGCTGCTACTAACATACATGTTGATGATTCCTGTAGTAAAGAAGAGATATGTTTGGCTTGTATGAAAGCATTTTTTTCAATTATTCTTAACTAAAAGGATGTAATAATTCTGCAGGTATTTGCATCGATGGCAAGAGTTAGTCATGTAGCTCGTACAAGAAGAAGTGGCAGAAGAGTGACCAGGGGTGCCCGGCTACGATGCACTTCATCAGATGAAGAAAGGAAAAGTGATGTCAATGTAAAAAATGGTCCAAGAAATGTTGTCGAGGATGACCATGTGGTTGAAGCTAATGTTGTCACGCCATCACTCACAGAGCCACCGTCAACCACAGTCCAAGGGGAAACTTCAACTAAAAATAACAGTGATATAAGAGGTTGGAAAAAAGAAGAAATGTTAGATGCAATTGACGACATAGAGTTAAATGGATATTCTGTTTGGGAATCTACAAAGAAACATAGTATTCCTCCCTCATCAATATATTATTGGATAAATGGGCTCACTCACAACAAACATAGAGGGATTGTTACAATTATGACTGAAGAGGAGGAGGCCAAGGTGGTTGAGTGGTGTAAAGAAATGGCTCAATTGGGACATGGGATAGAGTTGATACAAATCAAATCCACAATTGCTAAAATATTTCAAGGGAGGCCAAACCAATTCAAATATGGGTTTCCTGGTAAATCATGGTGGTTTGGGTTAAAAAAAAGGCATCCAAACCTTGTATTGCATACAGATGAGGGCTTTGACAAAGACAGAGAGTTAAATTTGCACCCTGTAGTTGTACATAAGTTCTATGACACTCTTTCTAGTGCATACGATAAACATTCTTATGGTGCAGACCATATATGGAACTGTGATGAAATAGGTTTACAGGCGTGAAGGAATTGTGGCATGAGGGTAATCTCCAAGAGAGGCAGCCGAAATGTGCCAAATATTTTTCCTAAGAGCTGGGATTGGATAACCATTTTATGTTGTGTCAATGCAATTGGTGCTTCAATCATAGGATTTTATTTATTCAAAGGTAAAAATAAGATGAAAAACTATATACAAAACTCTGAACCAGGAGCATGCATGGTTGCACATCCCCATGCATGGATGACTAATTTTTTTTTTTAAATTATCTTTGCCACTTTTTTGCTTCTGTTCTAGGTGGTGTCTCACCTAATAATAGACACCTATTGATATTAGATGGCCATGGAAGCCACATGGCTATACAAACAATTGAGTAAGAAAAAAATTTGGGCATTGACCTTTTAACATTGCCCTCTCATACCACTCATAGATTGCAACCCCTTGATGCTAGTGCATTTGGCCCTTTCAAGAACTATTTTAGGTCAGAGCGTGTTGCATGGATGGCAAAGAATCCAGGGGTTGAGGTGAAAATGTTCGAGCTAGCAAAGCTTGCAAGTAAGGCTTTTAAAAGGTCTTTGACACCATCAAATATAAAGGATGGATTTAGGAGGATAGGAATATGGCCACTGAATTATGATGCTCTTATGCATGATACTGGTTGTAGCCAAGTGTTTCATGTGGATGGTCAGGAAGAAGAGAATATCTAAACAAATGTTGAAGTGCAAGAAGAAGAACATAAACATGTTGATGTGGTTGCAGTTGGTAATATAATTTCCCTCTCTCAAGGACAACTATATGCTAATGATGATGAGCAGGTGTGTGAAACACAACATATTCATGAAACAATTGATAGCAGCATAGAGTTTGTTCTACCAACTCAAGCACATGGAACTTTTTCACATGATATTGTTAATGACATTGTTGAACGTGCAGTTGACAATGCAGATGTAGTTGAAAATGAAATTGTTGATATTGTTAATGACATTGAAAATTACCAATTGACATTTCCAAGCCAAGTAAACCCACCATCATGGCTGGCAGAAGCCATGATTAATTTGAATGAACACAATGTCTCAAGAACCAATGAACAACGCATGAACATGCCTTCACAACCGGCTGAATTGAACTGTGAAATTGTTCATTTTTTTTGTGGAAAATAGATCAATGGAATAATATGAAGCACATAATGAGGCACCAGATGAAGATAAAAATATAGTTCAATTAAGTGCCACATATACTGAAGTTCCAAGCAATGACATGTAGGGGAGGGGGGTGGGGTGGAGAAGTTACTTGGGGAGTTCCTAAAGCTACTAATAGAATGAGTGTTAATGAAAAAGAATAAAGGAAAATCTGGTACTCTTATTTTGGGGCCAAGTTCATAGTTAATCACCTCAGAAGACTATATAAAACTCCTAGTTGAGTCTGAAAAGAAAAAAATTAAAATTCATGAATTAAAAGAGAAAAAAAAAAAATCAGCCCAAGGAGAAGAAGGTAGCAAGGGTTGTTGCAGCACAATGCCGAGAAAATGAAAGGATTGAAATAGAAAGAGCAAGGAAAGATAAGGAGAAAAAGAAACAAATGGAAAGACAGGAAAACGAAGCAAGAAAGGCTAAATAAATGCTTGAAAAGGAACACAGGATGATTGATATGGTTGACATAAATGCAAGCACAGTTAATGAAAATGAAACCAGGGACATGTCCAACAAATTGGACAATATTTCAAATAATACACCATTATTCCAAGACCTCATAAACATTCAAGTGCCTCACTATAAAAATGGGGGTTTACCCACTTGCCTTATTCCTACAATAGGAGGTGTGAATTCAATGTATGCTCATCACACACCTCCACTTAGCGCAATTGTGAGGTATGGGTACTCAATTCCTCCATGGTTGGAAGGGACAAATTGGTCTCAATTATATGGAAGAAATCAACCACAACCTAATAAACCCTTCTTAGGGAGGCCAACCTACTTGTCTCAATAAGGTAACTCAGGGTTTTGCACTAAAAATTCTCAAGGCCATAAAAAATAGGGGTGTTATATGTTTTTGGTTGTAACCACATTATGATGTGGATTTTTGATGGACTGTTTATTTTTCTTGTCACATGAAGGTTGATTTATTCCATACCGTATGCGGCATTGTAATGAAGGAAAATCTATAGTCTATGATAATGGAACATTCTGACTTAATGACATAACAATGTTGTTAGATGTGTTATTTTTTTGATACTGTATATTTTTAGTTCTATTATTTTATGAAGCTTTTGTAAATTTCTATATGTTTTAGTTAGTTCTCTTAGTTTTAGACCATTTTCTGTTAGTTATGTTAGTCTGCTTAAAATTATGTTCACTACCCCGCAGGATTTTTAGAAGGTAGATAATCTCCTATATCTCCTCTAGTCTGACTACTGATAATATGCTTTTCTTCTCTATGACTAGCTCCAATCTCTACCCACTCTACCCTATCAACTTGTCGGTCTCCCATTGCATCAATAGTCTTGATGGCAATAAAGAAGTGGTGAATAGGCCTACAAGTAAAAAATTGGATAACAGGGAATTCTCAGACGCAAAAGAGCAAGCATCCCCTAACATCATGCTAGACAGAATATCGACCATAATGGATGCCATTTTGGAAATTCTGTTGACTATGAAGTGTCAAATTCAGAGCATGAGAGAGGACATCCTTGTAATTTCTTTCAACTAGCTTCAATTCAATCTACTCAAAGAGACGAAGCACATCGAGACAATCCCATAACTTCTATAGCCAATTCAGCACACTATGTGGCACCAACAATGCCAGACCTATCATAATTTATTTTTAGGATGACTAGTCTGTTTTTCAGCTTTCTTTTTTGGAATGACTACTAAATGTTGTAAAATTCTAGGACCTTTCTATAGACACTATATGCACAAAAGATTGTGGATGTATGTAAATGAGAATTTGTACAAAAGAGATGAAAAAATTAGGTTATTTTTTAGAAAACCAAACATAATCAGCTCTCAAACTTCTGATTTTAAATTGTTGTGCCAAGAGCAAAGATTCTGCTAATTTAGATATTACAGATAGTGTTAAAAAAAAGCTCAATTTATTAACATGTGGCTAGTGATTTGCACTTAGCTATGAAATGAATCAAACGCTTGCTATTTGATGATTTCATTTGGTTCAAAAGAGGGTTAGCAAGGCTACAATTGTTCTCCTTTCAATTATGCACCTTCCTTTCATAAATTATATAACCCACATAAGAGGAAAGAGGTCAATAAACCAACATTGTTTCTTTTATTTTTATTTTCTTAGCTACTTATTTATCTTTGGTGAAAATAAACTTAATCAAAACCGCAAACAAATTCTTCCCAAATCTATGCCATTAATAATAATTAACAGAGTGGCATGCTCTTGTTCTTCCTCTTTACCTTCTTCCCCTCTCCTAGTTTCCCGATTTTTAAATCTTTTTCACATAAAAAGACATGTATATGTTATGTAAGGGTTCCTAAGGTTAGGATGCACAGTTAGGCACAGGGTAGTTATTATTCAGAGTGAAAAGCCACCATGGTATGGCATAACGAAAGGTTTGGCATTAAAATAAACATAACATATGTAAGGATTGGTAAATATCAGATGATGGAGGTGTTAATTTGTTGTATGAAATATTGAATTCACTCATAAGTCCAAAATTAAAATACAATGTCATATGGGCAAATGGCAAGAAAAATAATTGAAAAGCCTATGAGTAGCTTATAACTTCTGAAACTCTACTTCATCACTATGCCATAAGAAATATTTATTTAGAGCATTTCGACATAGAGCTTCTCTATCTATATGAATTAAGCTATAATCCGTGGTAAAAAGTTCCAGACCTTAATAGCATAAAATTGAATACCGAGGGAGAAATACTGCATAAATAACATTTTACCAAATAATCACCAAAGCAACACTTCTTACTGATTTCCAGGGCTAAGAATGGAAGGAAATGAAATGGTAGAAGCTTTTGCTAACACCTACTTTAGACATTTTTTACAAAGCATATACAAAGTGGGTTTTGCTAAGTGATTATCGTGAAGCAATACTGACATGTTATTGCAGCTATGAATCTTATTCATTCAATATGGCCACACACATAATCAAGGATAATATAACAGAAAATATTCAATAAAAATATGCTACTAATAACATAAAATACTAAATACAAATACACTATGAAGGAGACTATGCACAACACCTTGCTACAAAATTACAAATATAAGTATTTAGAGGAGAGTATTCCTATGGATATGCAACTATAGTAAGATAGCATGTATTTATGAAATTCACATAGATAAGAATCATAGGTAAGGAAGCCAAACAATAAAGAGTATTCATTGAGGTATGAAGCTATAGAGAAATAGAGTATTCATAGGGATATGTCAATAGAGTAAGATAGCATGCAATTAGGAACATTACATAGATATCAACCACAAGAGAAAGAGCCCCAAGGCATCACAAGAAAATGGCTTAAAGGAAGGGAGATGCTCTCACATCAACTTGCACCCTAAAGCCAACTTCCGGGTTAATAAAGCTTTCTGTGCAAGGAATGCATGATCAACCACCTTTATCTCACAGTTGTTATTCACAAAATACACCCAACACACACTGAGAATACCACTATTTAAATGATATATTGAGTAATATACAAATCTCAAATAAATTAACCAAACTATACACCCAAAGACTAAAAATGAAGTCCATTCATAGACAGAGAATGATGTTATTTTTAGTGAAGGTCACAGTCATGAAGACGCAAGGGTTCTGCAAGATGCTATTGAACATAATAGTTTGGAAACTGAAGAGAATCCTGATACTGAGTCAATAGAATATGACAATACACCTCACAATTCAGATATAGAGGAAGGGACTATCAACATGTATATAGGTGAAAAAGAGGAGGCAAGCCAACATTTACCTTCAATGTTGGATAATGTTAAGCAAGATGAGATGGCTACAGAGTTCATTTCTTCTAGCAACAAGATGAAAGAAGAGAATAGAAAGAAACTCTATACACTTGAAAACGACACAGATTTAGAAGATTTGGATCTTGGAGAACTTGAAAAACCAGTGCCATTCAAACAAAAACTAGAACATGGGTATAGCCCTAAAGAACCACAAGCTGTGGAAATGAGCATGGAAGAGAAGATATCTCAAGAAAATCATATAAATCATCAATTTAAACAAAATCATCATCGAATGATAAATCTAGGGCATAAAAACCGAAAACAGTATTTCTAAAACCCATAAATTACTAAAACCCAATCCATTCTAAAACCCAGAGAGAGCTAAATTCCACCGAAGAAGAGCTAAATTCCACCAAAAAATGAGTAAAAGTGTTAAAAAACACATTTCAAAAGTGTTAAAAAACACAGAGCATGGTTGGTAGGATTGTGAATCCTATCCGAGAACCGCATAGGTCGCAAAAGCAACCACAACTCCGCCCCAAACCTCTTCAACCCCAGCCATGGAATAAACCTGCGAAAAAACACAACAAAATTAATTTTTTTAAACCAAATTTACAAAACACTATAAAAACTGAATAAAATCGAGCAAAAAAAGCCAAACCCTGAAGAAATCGAGCAAACATAGCCAAAACCTGAAGAAATCGAGAAAAGAGACCCAAACCCTGACGAACAACAATGGCGGACCCAACGGACCAACATCAGAACAATGGCAGATGTGGCAAACAGGTTTAGGAATGGGTCTTAGCCATCAACCTTCACAAACTGACAAAAATGAAAACTAGATAGCAGATTAATTGCGGAACCCGCGAACAGGAGAACGAACTAGATGAAACAATCAACAAACCCTGGGAGGAAACAGAGAAGGTAAATGAATGCAACAATGGCGAACAAGGTGCGCAATTTCTGGAACCGGCATCAACCATCACCGGTGGAGTAGAATGGCCACACTGCGGGCCCGAGCAACATTACACTTTGATAGTTGACAATGTGATTAATTTTCTGGACAAAACCCTAAATCAGCGGAAAATGCAATTATTTAATGTTCTCACCAATCATGACAAATGGATCAGTCGATTGGGCAAGCGTCATACCGTCGATGTGGAGCCAGACACATCATTAGCTGAGGTCGAAGGGAGGGCACACATATTATGGTGTCCCTCCCCTATTCTCTATCATATTATTGCAATGCTTATTTTCACATTTATTGCTTATGACCTTCTTGCCGTGGTTGGTAATATTGGTGTAGCTGCTACTCTTGCGTCTGGTTTTCTTTAAAATAGATAATACAATTGTTATGTTTAAAATGGAGTAATCTATACTACGACGTTTTGGAGGTAGACGTGACATGTCTATTGATGGGCGTGCATACATACCATGCAATTTTCTGGAAACTCCGATCACCACATTCCTACTGACCTCCGGTCGATGGGACATCACATCCTGATGCTTGTATTTGGTGATAGTACATGTTGTGTATACCACTCCGACTTAAATCTTCTGACACTATGCAGTTTTTCATTGCGTTGAATGCCAGCGTATCACTTTATTTCAAATTCAGCCAACAGCGCCAAAAAAAATTGAAATTTGAAAATTGAAATGAAAAGGGGAGGGTGGGAAATAACTCGACAAGTTGCACTAGAAATTTAAAAAATGGCAATGGAATGGAATAGGGAGGCAAGGTAGTGTATAAAAACCATGAATAATTTCCAAAACTCCGCAGGGATGTCTCTGAAATTATTTTCTATAAATTTGAAATACGTGGCTTGGTCGTTTGAAGGGAAAATGTAGTAGAAAAAAATCTTCTCTAACTTACTTGAGTTACCAGATGGTTTACCTGTTGGCATTTCAGCGCGTGCATTCGCAGTAAAAAATATTGGTAATTATCTAACTATTTTTTCTCACACATGAAGCATTTAGTAGAGCTTCTATCTTTGTTTTTCCCTTACTTTCCCATATCTCAATGTTATTGAAATGTTTTTGATGTCTATGGACAACTAGTTTTACATTTTGTCTCTGAAAATGCACCAAATGAAGCCCTATGGTGGTTATTATTGCTAATGGCATTTTCGACGCTGCATATGGTCTTCGAACTTGAATAAACATTTGATAGTTGTATAATAATAATACATAATTGGATGTGGGAAACTACGATGGAATTTCAAATGAGAGATGAGAGTTCAGATGAGGCATCACCCTTTTGCTCGACTTTTGTTGAATATGTATTTTGTGTTTCAACACCAGCTTTATAAGTGTATGTTTTGTTTTTCTAAACTCTGTATTTGGATTCTAATGTATACTATTTCAAGGCAGGGAAAAATCATATTCACATATCTTGGTTAGTTGCATTTATTTTTATATATTATATCATGTTTATAATTTTTATAGGCTTATCTATTTTTCACATATCTTATTATGTTTATAGATGTATTTATTTTAGAATATGTTTTTTTTATAAATTTTTTAATTTAATTATTAATAATTAATAAATAGATAATATGATATTAAAATATTTATAGTAATATTCATTGTATGTGATTGATATTTATTTAGGTAGTTATGGTCTTTTTACTTTTTAATTTATTTAAAAAATGTTATAAAATTGTGTATATAATATATTTTTGTAAAATGAATTATGGTTTTTGGGCATACTTTATTGATAAGTCATAAGTATCTTCATTGTAAACTTGGAAAAAATCTTCATTAAAACAATTAATTTACTTAGTTTTAATGATTTGTAAAATCTTGATAATGTAGCATGTATGAGATGTATGAGAAAGTAAGTGTTTTAATACTTATCTGTATTTATTAATAATTTAATTTATATGCTTAAAATAATAAATAAATTCTAAATTTTAATGAATTTCTAGATAATCAATTCATAATATTTTTTATAATAAAATAAGTAAATTAATATAAGTTTATTCTATTATTAGGGTTATAGAATAATCCAATTGCATAATTTTATTAACTAAAATGGAATGGGCAATGCCTATGGATAGACAAAAGTATTTATGGATAAATTGATGTAGGGATGTACTAGTTACATTTTATTGATATTATTTATTTAATTATTTAGTTTAATTTGGGATGAATTTCGGATTATTTTAGGTTTAAGATTATTTCAAATTTCATATATAATTTCTAAAATAAAATAAAAATCCAGATCATTGTTCCTTGAAATTATAAATAATATAATGTGAAAGGAAAATGATGGTTATAATGTGAATTGTGAGAAGGGGGGAAATGGTTTTGAGCATTATTTAAATTGTTTTGGTTTGGATTAGTCAAGGGTTTAATTTGAATAACCATCTGACTTTTGATTTCATGTTTTTTAATATTTAATTTTTTTATATTTTAAAAAACATGAAATCAAAATTTAGATGGTTAATAATTAATATTAATAATAATAATACAACATAAATAATATTATTGCTTAGTAATTAATAGTTATTATTGATATTAATAATGATATTAATATTTAATAATAATAATAATAATAATAATATATTTAGTATTGTGATTAATGTTGTTGATTAGTTAACTAAGGCTCGTTATGTGTGTGAGAGTTCTTCAGTTTTGCATTCTTAGTTAATTCAGAACTAATTCCAATGCACGGAACTTTAAGACTGAGGATATTTTTATTACGAAGGCTTTGTAGCCACCATGGCTTTGTAGGTAAATCAAGCACACCAAATCCAAGCTCTGATACCACGATAAAAACTGGAAAGAAAAGAAATGAATTGAATAACCAACAACTCACAAGTGAGCAAGTTACACTTGGAGACTGCACAAACTGGAGCGTACACTCTACTTTCAATTAATCAAAGATACATCAATAAGTACATCTCAAAAGAATAGGGATTTGGGAACAAAATCCTACAACCTAGGAACTAATCCTAACTTAAGGAGTTACGTTACAACCATGTAACCATTTCTCCATTAATACAATATAACATTAATTATTTTCATCGGTAATGAATGTTGATTTTTATTTCATATTAATTTATTAATATTATATTATCTAATGTATTTTAACATTTTAAAATGATATTTTTAAAACTCGCATATGTTCAATCAATTATTTTAGCTTCAAATATTTTAGTTACAATCACACAGTCTCACCTAAACATTTTTACACCTAACGCATTTCATGCATATATGAGATCTTCCGCATGTGTGCAACTTTCGTATATGTGCATATATAGAAGTTGTGCATAAGAAAAATATATGTGCATATAAGGAAGCTACACTTACTTTGTTTATGCACATATCTTGTCAAATTTATTTTGTATCTTTATACCTAAGTTTTTAGGAAGACCTCTTAGAGTTGTTGTGTGTAATCTCACAATTCCGCTAATAATTTTCTTATTTGTAGAAATAATTTTATCATGTAGGAAAATGTACAAGTACAAGAATTTCACAATATAGTTTGCTTGATAATGCATATCAATATTGTTAATTCCCTTTTCATTCAACCTTTCCAGAAAGGATGATCGAATCAAATTTTGACAAAAAAAAAAACATAGATCAAATAAAACGTTATAATTCCTTTTCTAGCTACAAAGTATCCATGGCTAAGAGAAGTTATGTTTTTCTCATATTATGACATAGCCTACAGTTTTGTTCATGCTCACCATCCATGGGAGAGTTCCATCTATTTGTTCCATACTTACTCATATTCCTTCTTCTTTTCCTCTTTTTTGTCTGGGCTATGAAATAATGAGGATTTTCTCTACTCAACATTCTTTTCATCAGTTGGTATTTTTTTTTAGTGTAGGTCCCATTTCTTTATTGCCCTAGTTGCTATGTGATTCTCACTTGTTATAGTCCCAGTTACCACAAGAAGAGTGGAACCTTAAAAAGTGTATTAAACTATCAAAGAAAAATGTGTTGGATGAATTTAACACAATTTTTAAAGAGTTATAGCTCAATGGAAGAGAACCTCCCTTGTATGGTTTGATTCCATTGTGCACTAACATGAATTCATCACTGAAGAAACAAAAAGGCGAATAATTTTATTGTCTCTACAAAGAAAATAACTGGAATTAAAAACATATTGTCTTTGTAGAGACAATATGTTGTTAATAGTATCTATAGTGTCTTGAGACACAAAAATGAATTAAGAGACAATGATACTTGTATTCTATATTGTATTTATAGAAACAATTTTTTGAGACAATAATTTGAGACACTTTCTTAAAGACAATATTTAAGACAATTTACATTTTTTTGTCTTAAATCCCCCCTTTATGTTGTAGTGAATGAATTTAATTTTATACTTTAAAGGAGATGCATATCTATTTAGGACAAAATAGTGCATAAGATTAAAGATTGAATGCAATATTTTTTAAACTTTAGCTTAAATATATTTCTATTACTTTTAAAAGAGTGTTTTGTCAAATTAAGATTGAATTGAATAATTTTTTTACTTTGGAAAAATGTATTTCTATTTGGATTAAATGAATGTAATTTTTTTTGGAGACATTGATTTATCATACAGTATGGAGAAAAATAGAAGTTTAAAAAATCAAAGTACCACATTTAATTATTAATAACAAAAAATTCTAAAAATGTTTTTCTCTTCACACTCAAATAAAATTTCAGAAATATAAAATAAAGCTAATAACATACAACATGGATATCAACCAAAAAAATCATCATATTTGAAGCTTATGTACTAAAGTCAGCAGGGTTGTTCTTCCCAAGATTTACGTGGAATACATGCATCCTCATATCTACAAAATCTTCGCGTTTCCACTTTGTGGGCTCGCAAAAGCTACTTATCACTTCAAAATCAAGAAGCCAATGCAACTCGATTAAACCATGAACTGGTATTAGTAATTTCCATTCATATTAATTACATCGTGACCTGGCCAGAGAAAAACGTTAACCTCTTGCAATTATTTGAAATGATTGGTTCTAGTGTGGAAAAAACACTAGTCAAATTCCTCTTTTCATACCCATCAATGCTTTTCTCCACAAAAAGCAGTACTTTCTACCGTCGTCCTACTTTGAAAATAAACAATAGTGCTGTTATAGCCCGGTTGAAGTTTCAACATTGACCGAGATTTCTTCGATGGGATTATTGCTCTCCCATTGAAGAATGGAGTCCTACTGTTGGATAAAATTGTATTCTGCAAATTTACCGTGGAAGAACATTGTGTCAATGGCGGTCTTAGAGGATTGGCACTCGCGTTCGTTGACATGATATTGGAACCGATTGAGGAATATGACTTGATACTCCACGACTATTTACTTCTCTTAAAGGAGAAAAATTCTACAAATACCAGAGATCCAGTGCTTATAGATGGTAGCCATTAGCTTTTACATTATACAACAAAAATTCAACTCTATGCGCTGAGGAGAAAATTTAAAATTCAAATTAGTAGGCGTTGAGATAAAAATTTTAAAATTCAAATCAACACATGCAAGAAGACCACGGAAGAATGGTAGACCTGTTGGAAAATGAAACTATCAGGTTAATCGAGGTTGCCAAAAATTGCATGGTATGTATGCATGCTCATCAATATACATGTCACGCCAACCTCCAAAAAGTCGTAGTATAGACTATGAAGTTTGAGCTTGATTTACCTACAGAGCCTTACTGGCTACATAGCCTTCATGGCTAAAGTACCCTAGTGGCAACATAGGAGCATTAGTGCTCACAATTTCATAGTTTAGGTGGTTGGGACAAATTCCTAACTCAGAGGAGAAACTTGGTTTCTCACCAGCCTTAGCAAGTTGAGCACAAAGTGGTCAACGTTGATTGTGGAGCCACAATAGCCATGATCAAAATGGATTTCAGGGTCATTCCAGCACTGATATCCATTTACTTAGCTCGATTTTGATCAGCACGGTTTTAAGCTAAAAGGCATGTTGATCTCGTTTGTATGGTTTTGGGCATGATATTTTTCCAGATCTGTGGCAGATCTGAGTTGTAGACACATAGATCGTGCTAGATTGGTGGCAGATCTGTGATCAAGTTTTGGCATGTGTTGAGTTTTTTTTTTAGTGTAGCTTGTAATTGTTCACTTGGTTAGAATTGACCTAATATTAGAGATTCTGGAATCTTATCAGCCCAAAATGAACAATTTTATAGAAACTTATCTCAATGAAACTAGCAAACTCGATGGGACCAATTATACCAATTGTAAATTCAAGCTGCAGACATTTCTTGAGGGAGTGGGCACATGGTCGATCGTTAGCAGTGATGAGAAGAAGCCAAACATTGCGACAAGTGTGGCTACACTCATACATGATTGGGATAAAAGGGAAAATAAGGCGAAAGAATTATGGAAGATTTCTATTAAAGAAAATATTATCCCACATATCAGAGACGGTAAATCGTCCAAAGATATCTAGACGACACTCAAGAATATATAACAAACACAAAACACCAATCTCATCTTGTCGCTCAAAGGAAATTTTTTTTCCATGAGGATGGAGGAGAATGAATTTTTTGTTGGATTCATGGCAAGGGTCAAGGACCAAAAGGACAGATTGGGTGACATTAGGGAGAAGGTGTTGATCTGATCTTGTCACAATTACTTTGAATAGGATGATGGATGAATACCAGATTTTCATCACAGGCTTGTTTGCATGGGATAAATCCCATGCATTTGAAGAGCTGAAAGGAATCCTGATAGAGGAAGAAGAGCAACGGAAGAATTTGAGACCAAAGAGTGTCAATCTTGCTCTGATGGCAAAAGAGAATCCATACAAAAGGAAATAACCACAAGGATAGAAAGGAGGCGAATTTTTTAGAAAATACTATTTAATAGAGGTATGTCTACAATAACAGTGGTAACATTTCTGGCATTAAATTTTTTTACTGTGGGAAAACCGATCATCTAGCAAAGTTTTGTTTTAAGAGATAGACAAATGAGGCTAGAAATAAATAGATAAAGCACACAAGACACTTTGTCAATGAAGTTCATATTCATGATCCTCGATTATTTGTTGATGATTGTTCTCTTTCAACTTCTAAGGAGGATGAGGCCGAAACATGGTTCCTTGATTCAGGCGCATCATCACATATGACAGGTAATAGAAGTGCGTTCAAGAATTGTGAAGAAACTACTTGTGGAGCTAACATTTATCTAGGTGATGACAGAGGTTATAATATTAAGGTGTACGGTGATATTTCGGTGATGATGTATGGCAGTAAGATCAGATATATTAAAAATGTAATGTATGTACCCAGGATCAAGAATAATTTAATCTTCATGTCAATGATAATAGATCAGGACTTGCAAGTTGAATTCTTTAGAAAATATTGTCATAGAGGAAAACAAGAAGGAACCAGTTGCATCAGGAGTGTGTGTGGGAAGCCTGTATAGGTTGAATGTCGAGAGAATGCCACACCAAGCTCTAGTTTCAACAGGATTGATAGTCGAAAATCTTAGGCATCAGAGATTCGGTCATCTTAACCTACAAGATCTCATGATGCTTCAAAGGAAATGTATGGTTGATGGACTTCTTGCTTTTCATAATGTTTATTTAGATTGTGATGGATGTGCATTAGGGAAAATGCATAGGGAATATTTTCCCTTCAATGTTGATAGGAAGAAAAGAGACACTCTGCAGGTTGTGCATACAGATATATGCAAACCTACACAGACTGGGTCATTAGGTGGTGTGTATTACTTTTTGATCTTTACTGATGATTGCACTAGATTCTATTGGATATATTTTATCAGAAAAAAGAGCCAGAAATTTCAATACTTCAAAGAATTTAATAATATGGTGGAGAAGAAGATAGGGAAATTCATTAAGATCCTCTTCTCAGATCAAGGGGGAGAATACAAGTTGGGGGAGTTCATGAAATTTTGTAGAAATCATGGATTATTCAATAGTTCAAAGTACCTCACACTCTACAAAAAAATGGAGTTGCAGAACGAAATAATGGAACCCTTGTGGAGTGCAAACGAAGTATGCTTCATGGTAAGGGTCTATCCAATGGCTTTTGGGCTGGAGCAATCAACACTACAATTTACTTAAAAAATGGGAGTCCAACTAAATGTATTAATTTTAAAACTCCTTTTGAAGCACATTATGGATATAAGCTAGTAGTTAATCATTTAAGCTCTAGCTTCAACAGGATTGATAGTTGAGAATCTTTGGCATCAGTGATTCGGTCATCTTAACCTACAAGATCTCATGATGCTTCAAAGGAAATGTATGGTTGATGGACTTCTTGCTTTTCGTAATGTTTATTTAGATTGTGATGGATGTGCATTAGGGAAAATGCATAGGGAAGATTTTCCCTTGAATGTTGATAGGAAGAAAAGAGACACTCTGGAGGTTGTGCATACAGATATATGCAAACGTACACAGACTAGGTCATTAGGTCGTGTGTATTACTTTTTAATCTTTACTGATGATTTCACTAGATTCTATTGGATATATTTTATCAGAAAAAAGAACTAGACATTTCAATACTTCAAAGAATTTAATAATATGGTGGAGAAGAAGACAGGGAAATTCATTAAGATCCTCTTCTCAGATCAAGGGGGAGAATACAAGTTGGGGGAGTTCATGAAATTTTGCAGAAATCATGGATTATTCAATAGTTCAAAGTACCTCACACTCTACAACAAAATGGAGTTGCAGAACGAAAGAATAGAACCCTTGTGGAGTGCGAACGAAGTATGCTTCATGGTAAGGATCTATCCAATGGCTTTTGGGCTGGAGCAATCAACACTATAATTTACTTAAAAAATGGGAGTCCAACTAAATGTCTTAGTTTTAAAACTCCTTTTGAAGCACATTATGGATATAAGCCAGTAGTGAATCATTTAAGAGTTTTTGGGTGAAAATATTTTTCCCATATACCCAAGGAAGATAGGAAGAACTTATATCCTAAGGCCATGAAATGCATCTTTGTAGGATATTGCACTAAGTTTAAAGCTTATAAGTTTTTTAATCCTTTCACTCATAAAGTCTTTGCAATTCGAGATGTGATATTTTATGAGCAGGTTGAGGAAGGAAATAAGGAAAACAGTCTTGAAGACACAGGTGCTTCACCCAATGAACCTATACCATATCACGTGCGATCATAGCATATTAAACAATACCCTTAATTTGAGTATATATTGGAAAATACTTGTAAAAAACACATTTTTAACCCCCTACCAATATAAACCCAGTACACCTTCCCAATTTAAAAAACCACTACTTCCACTATATATTGTAGGTATCTATTTTTTCATTAACATTTTTTATACCCCTTTATATTTTTTCTTTAACTTTGAACTCAATGTTTTATACATGCCAATATAAACACCCTTTACCCCAGATATATCCCCCAATATATTATGTCATTTTTTCCTCATTATATCTCCCCTAATGTGAACCCACGTGCTATGGTATTGCTCCCGTAGTGAAGCCCCTGTGCTTGAAGAATGGAAAAATCCATTGTTAATGGAAGAAATCAGTGAGGAAAGTCAACAACAACAACAACAACAATACAAAGAGGAAGAGGTAGGTGATGTAGTTAGTAAGTCAAGCCCGCTAAGGTCTAAAGTAGACAGATTTGATGTGAATCATTTACCAAGAAGATCAGGTAGGTAGAATCAACTATCAACCAAATTGAAAGACTATGATTTATTGTCAAACATTATAAATGTTATAAAACCCACAAATTATAAAGAAGCTAGTCAATATCATGAGTGAAGGACTGAAATGAATGAATAATTTGAATCTATTATTAGAAAAAATACTTGGGAACTAGTTGCATTTCCTGAAGGAAAAATACCCATAGGTTGTAAGTGGCTTTACAAACCTGAATATAATGGAAATGGGAATATAGAAAATTTAAAGCTAGACTGGTAGCAAGTGGTTATTCAAAGAAAGAGGGAATTGGCTATCAAGAAACCTTTGCTCCTATAGCCAAACTAAATACTATTCGAATGTGAATTTCTTTAGCTACAAAACATTAGTGGAAGCTACACTAGTTAGATGTTAAGTCTGCATTCCTAAATGTTGATTTAAAGGAAGGGGTTTATTTAGTGCAGCCTAAAGGGTTTGTTAAGAAAGGGTAGGAACACTTAGTGTGTAGATTGAAAGAGGCACTTTATGGTTTAAAACAAGCACCCAAGTCTTGGTACGAGAAGATTGATTCATTTTTCTTACAGTATGGTTTTCATAGGAGTAAGAATGATCCAAATCTATATACCATGTATGACTAACAGAGGCAGATAATTTTGATTTCCTTGTATGTAGATGACATGATTATAACAGGTAATGCAAATGCATTAATCAAAGAAATCAAATTGCATATGTCACATCTTTTTGAAATGAAATACCTCATAGTATTACATTATTGTGTAGGTCTAGAGGTATGGAGAGACTCTGGACATACTTTCCTTACTTAAGGGAAGTATGTCAGAGGGCTGCTCAAAAAGTTCAAAATGGAACAGTGTAGGACAACATCAACACCTTTGGAGCAGAACCTGAAATTGTGCAGTGATGATGGCTCTAAGGAGGTGGATGCTACTTTATATAGGCATCTAGTTGGTAGTCTAATATATCTAACTACAAATAGATCAGAATTAGCATACTCTAACAGTTTGTTGTGCCAATTCATGTCTAAACCTCTTGAAACTCATTGGGTGGTAGCAAAAAGTGTGTTGAGGTATCTTCATGGTACTATTAATTATGTTATTTTATACACTGGTACATTTGATGTTACTTTATCAGGGTTTTCAGTCTCCGATTGGGAAGGTAACCTGGATTATCGATGATCTATCACAGGTTATGCATTTAGTGTTGGATCTGGGGTCATAGCATGGAACAGTAGGAAGCAAAGCACTGTGTCTTTATCCTCAGCTGAAGTCGAGTACCAAGCATTATGCGCAGTAACATGTGAAGCTATCTAGTTGAGGAGGCTTATCCATGATGCAAGAGAAGAGAAGAAAGAGGAAAATGTCATCAAATGTGACAACCAGAGCTTCATTAAGCTAGCAAACAACCCGATGTTTCATAGGAACACAAAACACATCAATACTTGGTTTCACTTGTTAGAGAAAAAGTCCAGTCAAAAGATTTTTTTTATTGAATATTGTAAAACATGTGACAATGTGGCTGATATTTTTACCAAGCCTCTTGGGAAAGTGAAGTTTTATTTGTTTAGAGAGATGTTAGGACTACAGGATAATCCTTTCTCCATTAAGGGGTATAGTTGAAAATAATTAATGTTATATTGTATTAATAGAGAAATGGTTAGATGGTTGTAACATAACTCCTTAAGTTAGGATTAGTTCCTAGGCTTTAGGAGTTTGTTCCAAAATCCCTATTCTTTTGATATCTACTTATTGATGTATCTTTGATTAATTTAAGGTAGAGTGTATACTCTAGTTTCTACAATCTCTAGGTGTATCTTGCTCACCTGTGAGCTGCTGGTTATTCAATTCATATCTTTTATTTCAAGTTTTTATCAATTACATTATTTAAATACAAATTTTAATAATAAAAAATTGAAAATTAATCATAATAATAAAATGAATTAGATAATATTTATTTTAATTTAAATAACTTAATATTGATTTACTAGTTTTTTTGTTGTTGTAAATATTTGATTTACTAGTTTTTTTGTCTATCATTTTATAAGTTTTGATTTAAATGGAAAGGATTACGCGCATAGTGTCTCTATGAACTGCGCAGTCACTACCACCAAAGGTTGTGCAGTCACTATCATTAGGATTTGCTACCATTAGGCACTACGCAATCATTATATATATCAATTGTGCAATGTATACTTCTAAATACTTCACAAGCATTATCATCAAGAAATATGTAAGTGTTGAATTCCAGGGGTAGACATTGACTTCTAGGCTTGCTAGGAAGGAGTGTGTTATGTTGCAAGCTAGGAATGTGAAAGAAAGGGGCTTCAACACTTAGAATCTTAGAGGAAGACTTGAGCACTTAGACAACATTATCGGTCATGAAGTTACTATGAACAACTTTGAACGACAAATTTCAAGATCCTAAGGTGGCACCAAAGTTGGATGTAGGTAAAATTTTGGAGGGTGTATGTTGCGGTGACAAGTAAAAGGATATTTTTTGGTTTCCATTCAAAATCATTGAATGATGTGAGGATCAATGATGGGGGCTTATCCATTCTCTACGAGTGCTACAATACTTTGTCTCATGGAAAGAAAAATATGTACTTCTTACAATTTTTTCTTGTGCTCTAATACCATATAAAATTGTTGGATAACTTGCACACAAAAATATAGTTGCAAAGAAGAAACAATAATTGCAAGTTTGACACTAAAAGGAATGAAAGAATTTGGATTGTTTCAAAGAATGAATGAATTACATAAAAATATTATTCTTCGTCAGAGAGCTAATGCACACTAAGTTGACCTTCTAATACATGTAGGTAATCACTAATAAAAATATCCTCAGTCTTAAAGTTCCATACATTGGAGTTAGTTCTCAATTAACTAAGCATGCAAAAGTGAATAACTCACACATACATAATGAGCCTTAGTTAACTAATCAACAACATTAATCATAATACTAAATATTATAATATTATTATTAATATTAATAATAATTATTAAAAATAAATATTCATAATTAATATTAATTACTAAGCAATAATATTATTTATATTATATTACTATTATTAATATCAATTATTAAACATCTGAATTTTGATTTTATGTTTTCTAAAATATAAAAAAAAATGTTAAAAAACATGAAATCAAAATTCAGATGGTTATTCAAATTAAACCCTTCACTAATCAAAACCAAAACAATTTAAATAATACTCAAAACCATTTTTCCCCTTCTCACAATTCACATTATAACCATCTTTTTCCTTAAAAATGATCTCAATTTTTATTTTATTTTAGAAATTATATATGCAATTTGAAATAATATTAAACCTAAAATAATCCCAAATTCATCTCAAATTAAAAAAAATAAGTAAAGAAATAATATCAATAAGATGTAACTAATACATCCCTACAGTTATTTATCCATAAATACTTTTGTCTATCCATAAGAATTGCCCACTCCATTTTAGTTAGTAAAATTATGCAATTGGATTATTCTATAAACCTAATAATATAATAAATTTATATTAATTTATTTAATTTATTATGAAAAATATTATGAATTGATTATCTAGAAATTCATTAAAATTGTAGCATTTATTTATAATTGTAAGCATATAAATTAAATTATTAATAAATACATATAAGTATTACAACACTTACTTTCTCATACATCTTACATTGTCAAGATTTTACAAATAATTAAAATTAACTAAATTAATTGTTTTAATGAAGATTCTTTCCAAGTTTACAATGAAGATACTTATGACTTATCAATAAAACATGCCCAAAAACCATAACTCATTTTGCAAAAATATATTAAATACACATTTTTATAACATTTTTTAATTAAATTAAAAAGTAAAAATACCATAACTACCTAAATAAACATCAATCACATATAATGAATATTACTATAAATATTTTAATATCATGTTATCTATCTATTAACTAGAAATTGCACCATATGTTGCAAAAGAAACGTCGTAATCCAATAGCATAGGAAAGAGTAGCCTATAAGAAATAAGAATGAAATAGTATAGGAAAGAGTAGCCTAGAAGAAATAAGATGTTGCAGAGAACAAGTCATCGTGAAGGAATGAAAGGAAAACTTTGCTTCCATGGAAGCTAGTCGTGGAGGTTTCAAAGATATTGATGATAAGAGTTATCAACCAAAAAATTTTGTTGTAGTTTTGAAATAGGAAATTTGGGGTGAAAAAAAAAATGTAAACCAAGATAATATGTTCACATATATACAAATTTTGTTATAGATATTGAAATAGGAAATTGAGGGTGAAAATCCTTTGGTGATTAATAATCCAGGGCGTAACTCAAATAAGATATTTTAAATACATTCAATTACAATCTATCTAGCATAGATGTAAATAAAGAGAATTTTTATTAACAAAAATAGAGTTTACTTCAAGTTCATCTACATATCTGAGCGCCAATTGCATGCTTATGAGAAATTGTATATGAAGAACAATAGTCTTGGTATACAGAAAGTGAATGTCATTTTAATATGGAGACATTTTTGGAAGGAGATATTGTTCTTTATGTTATGGTTTATTTTCTTAACTCCAAACTTGGCTTATTCTTTCCCTATGTACATAAGAAAAAAAATACAAAGTAAATTCACAAATTTAAGCTATATTTTTATATTTCATAATTACAAATCTAGTTTCTTATTAAAATATTTTACACATCCTAGGTTATTCTAAATTGATCAAGAGTATAGAATTATTAGGATGGTGTTCTATGTGCACTAAAATTCCCATGACGTCCATCACAATGTATGGGGTTCATTGCAACCTTGGATATATTCTGTGAATTTTTTGATTTTTTGCTTGTGGCTACAAGTTAGTTTTGGTTTTCACCTACTTATCATGATTCAAAACTTTGTTATCATCTTAGATCCTTATAGCATTATATATATTATGTGAGTTAATGTGATGTTTTTTTGTCACAATGATTCAAAAATCAGTTATTATACCACAATATCGACTTTCTTGGTGTCTATTTTGTTTATCTTATTAAAATATTTTACACATCCTAGGTTATTCTAAATTGATCAAGAGTATAGAATTATTCGGGTAGTGTTCTATGTGCAGTAAAATTCCCATGAGGTCCATCACAATGTATGAGGTTCATTACAACCTTGGATATATTCTATGAGTTGTTGTGATTTTTTGCTTGTGGCTGCAACTTAGTTTTGGTTTTCACCTATTTATCATGATTCAAAACTTTGTTATCATCTTAGATCCTTATAGCATTATATATATTATGTGAGCTAATGTGATTTTTTGTTTGTCACAATGATTCAAAAATCAGTTATCATACCACAATATTGAATTTCTTGTTGTCTGTTTTGTTTATGAACCCCTTAAAAAAACCAGAGGAACATTTGATTTTACAGTGTGATCTCCTGAGCATGGGCGAGGGTTTTAAAAATTGGAGAGTAAATTGAGTGGTTATTGTTAGAAATTGCTATATAAGATGGGAAATTCGGATGGTTTGTAGACAATATGGATGTCATAACATATATCTTTTTTTATTTTTTTAGTGTCTCTGGCCACGATACATCTAATAGAATCCATTTCAACTAATAACATCAATACATCATTGTCTGAATGATAACTTGTGACATCCCTAGCCATTTTCTTTTATTATGGATCACGTTTTAAAATAATAACTTGTGAAATCCCTAGCCATTTTCTTTGATTGTGGATCAAGTTATAAACTAGAATATACTCTCTCTTGAGAAGACTCTACATTATATATTGGATGGAGGGACAGATTATGATAAAAATGGTAAAAAAACCCCTTAAGGTTGTCTCAACTTACTCTATTGTTAATCACATAGTGTCAATTTTGTAAAACTATAATCTACAATAAGGACTAAGTGAGTTTTTTCTTTTGTAAGTTTTGTTTGGAATTTAAAATTAAAATAAAATAAAATTAAAAGCTAAAATTATGTAGTGAGAAACATTGTTTAAAATTTCAAAATAAAAAGTTGAGTAAGTTTGACATCATATAATATGAAAATTGTTTATGATTATAAAGTAAAAAACATGTAAGATTTTTTAAGCTAAAATTAGGTAATTAAATATATGTATATAGTTTTTTTTGAACGGAAGAAAGAGTATGTATGTAGTTACAAATTGTTATGTAGTTACAAACTATTACGATTAAGTAATTAAAGGTAAATTTAGTGTTATTTAAGAAATGAGAATTTTGAACATTCATCATTATTGCTCAAGATAAATCATGTCTTGTGAAATAATTTGGAAATTTAAAAAGATCACATATTTAAGAAAACAATCATTATTAATTTAATTTTTTAGATATTAAGAAATACTACTCATCAATAATAAAACAATTGTAACATAAATAATATATAACATAAAAAACCATGTATTTTTGGAATAATAAAATAGCTGTAACAAAAATGATATAGAACAAGCAAAACTATGTATATTTGGATGTATAAAAATTTAGATACATTTTATTAAGTGAAATTTTAAAAGAATAATGGTTATAAAATTTAAAAAATAATTTTATTAAATAATTAGTTTAGATCTATATTATTGATGAGAGGGATCAATGAGGTTTGCATATCAATACATTTGATCCCTCTTGGCTCTTGGTAGATCCAGAGTTAGGCCATTTTAATTTCCCACTTTAAATAAACCACATTCCACATGAATACCATGAGTCAATATCATGGGTTGTTTTTATAGTTTAGTAAATAATTTTATTAAATAATTAGTTTAGATCTATATTCTTGATGAGAGGGATCAATGACATTTGCATATCAAGACATTTGATCTCTCTTGGCTCTTGGTAGATCTAGAGTTAGACCATCTTCATTCCCCGCTTTACAAAAACCACATTCCACATGAATACCATGAGTCAATACCATGGGTTGTTTTTATATTTTAGTATTATTTTTATTTTTTATTTGACCTAGTTAAAATGTTCATTACAATAAACCTAAATTCAATCATTTATTAAAAAAAAAAAAAACAAACATTATAAAAAAATATATATGAAACTTTTACTTGTGAATCTAATGGCCTAAAACATTTCAATCGTCTAACATTTAATCCAATGGCTCAAACATTGACACAGTGGCACCTAGGTGAGTTGTTTTCAAATAAGAACATCTTACGACGTAATTATTAATAATTAAATTAAAATATTAAAAAAAACATATTCTAAAATAAATACATCTATAAACCTAATAAGATATGTGAAAAATAGATAAGCCTATAAACATTATAAACCTGATATAATATATAAAAAGTCTAATATATAAAAATAAATGCAACTAACCAAGATACGTGAATATGATTTTTCCCTACCTTGAAATAGTATACTTTAGAATTCAAATACAGAGTAAAGGAAAACAAAACATATACTTACAAAGCTGGTGTTGCAACACAAAATACATATTTAACAAAAGTCGAGTATTACAATATCACGCTGGAGGACCTGATCAAAAGCGTGATGCCTCATCAGAACTCTCATCTCTCATTTGAAATTCCATCATAGTTTCCCACATCCAATTATGTATTCTTATTATACAACTATCAAATGTTTATTCAAGTTCAAAGACCATATGCAGCGTCGAAAATGCCATTAGCAATAATAACCACCCTAATGTAAAACTAGTTGCCCATAGACATCAAAAAAATTTCAATAACATTGAGATACAGAAAAGTAAGGGAAAAACAAAGATAGAAGCTCTACTAAAATTTCCATAACATTGAGATACAGAAAAGTAAGGGAAAAACAAAGATAGAAGCTCTACTAAATGCTTCATGTGTGAGAAAGCATAGTTATGACAATTACCATTATTTTTTACTTCAAATGCACAAGCTGAAATGCCAACGGGTAAACCATCTGGTAACCCAGGTAAGTTAGAAAAGATTTTCTTCTGCAACATTTTCCCTTCAAACGACCAAGCAACGTATTTTGAATTTCTGGAAAACAATTTCAGAGACATCCCTGCGGAGTTTTGGAATTTATTCATGGTTTTTATACACTACCTTGCCTCCCCATTCCATTTCATTTCCATTTTAAAAATTACCTGTGAAACTTGTCGAGTCATTTCCCACCTTCCCCTTTTCATTTCAATTTTCATTTTTATTTTTTTTCGGCGCGGTTGGCTGAATTTGAAATAAAGTGAGACGATGCCATTCAAAACAACTAAAAACTGATAGTGTCAGAAGAGTTAAGTTGGAGTGGTGTACACAATAGGTACTATCACCAAATACAAGCGTCGGGAAGTGATGTCCCATCGTCCGGAAGTCAGTAGGAATGCAGTGACCGGAGTTTCCAAAAAATTGCATGGTATGTATGCATGCCCATCAAGAGACACGTCACGTCTACCTTCAAAAATTCCCAGTATAGACTACTCCGTTTAAAATCTGCTGCAAAGGCATGGCATGATGGGGTTTATAAGGAAAGCCTTATTTTCTAGTTTATTGGCATATTAATAATCTTAAGAGTACTAATGAGCATGCCTATCCCATGTCACCCATTCCATACTTGCCGTCTTCTTCATCTTCAACAGGTAAATCTATAGCCACAGAAAATTTTATTTCTCCATTCGCCTTAACTCTCCATCCACCGGCCCTAAATCTGTAACCGCCGAAAATCTGATCTCTCCATCTGCCGGCCCTAAAATCTCAAGTGCAGCCATTAACCCTCCATCTGCCGAAAATCTCATGGGCAACAATTAAATTTCACGTGTTTTTACCAAGTTAAGAAGGATGCAGACATTAACCCTCCATCAGCCGAAAATCTCATGGGCAGCAGTTAAATTTCGCGCGTTTTTACTAGATTAAGAAGGATGTCTGTTTAGCTCATAATTTCTGGATGTAATAAGCATTGGTGAGAGATAAGGTTCAGTAGCAAGGATGGAAGGTTTAGCTCATCATATTTCACTGACTAGGAGAAGGGTTGGTAAGTTTATAAATATTTTCTCTCTTTTTTGGTCCGTTTCTTTTCTATTTCACTATCTATAGCTAGAATAATTGTTCTGTTTTTCTCAAAAAAAAAAAAAAAAAACAAATTTAAGAAATGCAAACTGGTTAAGAACTTGCTATGCTAACTGGTTAAGAAACGCTATCAGACTATGCGAACTGGAGATCGAATAATTCGATGAAAGTTCGATTCGGTTCAGGGTATTTTAGCTTACGGTATCTTAGCTTGGATGATAGAAATTTCCCTAGTTTAGATTTCTTAATTTGTAAACCTGAGAATAGTTAGTGTAGTGACAAAATAGATATCGGTGGAATCGCACGTCCGGAATGGAAAGATGCTGGATTGTAGGTTACTTGAGAATAGTGAGTAGTGATTTTAAACATAAAATAGATTTCGGTGGGATCGCACCTATGGAATGGAAAGATGTTGGATTGTAGGTTATTTAATGGAAACTATTTGACTTGTCCAGGTTTTCAATTTAAATATTTCCAGGTTTCCAATCTTAGTTTTTCTTCACAGGCTTTAAAAAGCTGAGATAACCCCTAAAGAAAGAATTTTAGTAAAATCTTGAAATGAATTTTATGATAATTAATTGATCTTTTAAATATAATATATTTATATAATGAATTTTAACGAAATCCTGAAGTAAAAGAAGAATCTTATTATAAGTTTTGAATATGTATTAATTATAAAGTATTTTAAGTACATTTGAAATAAAGGAGGGGTAGTTTGGACGTTTGGATATTTAATTTTTAAATAAATATTAATTATAAGAGGATTTTAGTTAATATTTGAAAGTAAGATGGAAGTTCTAAATTTAAAAAAGAAAAGAGATTTTGGAGATAAAAGATGTGTGGTTGTAGTTTCTGTAAGTAAACTGTAGTTTTTAAATTGTTTGTATTAATTAAAATTATTAAAAATGATTTAAATTTCAAAATGACTAGGTAAAAAATAAGAAGACATTACTGTTACAAGAAAAGAATATATATATATATATATATATATAACTTTTTTTATGATATATACTCTCAAATTTTTTCTAAATTGAAAATTTTCCATCAGAATTTTATTTTTATCCTATCAAATTCAAATCTGAATTCAAATTCGAACTTGGTAACTATGTGAAAAATATAATGAGGAAATATCTTTCCTGTCATTATATATTCTAATCATGGTAATTTTGGCCAAAATAACATATCACTTCCACCATTACTTTAGAGATTTATTTCCTATCATTATATATTCCAGAAATGGAAATTATTGTCAAAATAGCATACTCCTTCCACCATTATTTTAGAGATTTGATAATTATTTCAAAGAGTGTAAAAATTGGAATCTAGTTAATGTTTTAATTGTCATTGAATTCGGGGTCTTTTAATAATAATAATAAACACCAATTTGTCTTAGGAGGCTATGAATGCCATTTTCCATCAGAAATCATAACCCATTTTTTTCTTTTAAGGATTACTATTTAAGGACGAAAGAAGAAAAAGACATTTTAATGTTAGATTTTACTATTTATTTTATTTTTTTCATGATTGTGAGAGAAATTTATTTTAATTGGTTATTTTTCATTCTATTATTATTGAAAATTTTATTAAATCTATTTTTTTAAAGTTGTTATTAATTTTTTTCATTTTGATTAATGTATATGATTTTTTTTCAATTTTTATTTTAAATTTATTTTATTTAAACATTTTTTAAAAAATATATGATTATTGATTTGTAATTTTTAATTTAAATTATATTTTATTTATTCCATTATAAAATTTTAGTATGAAATGTCTTTTTAAATTTATTGTTTAAATTCAAAAAATATTATAAAAAAAAATCATTATTACATATTAAATAAAAATAAATAGATAATAAATCTACTCGGCAGTTTTTGCAAACTACTATACTATGTGGAGCATCTAAATTAAAGACAAGATTATCGACTCTAGGTGCTTAATGACAATGGTTCATGATCATGAAGGCTCTGGATTATCTGTTCTTCCTTCGGCCATAGAATGGTGTACACTATATTCTTCTTCCATATCATCAAGTTCATACCAAATAGATAATTCATTCATTTGTGAATAATCTTGTTCCTTTTAAGATATATATACTATTTAGTTTCTATTACTACATATATAGTTTCTTTCCTACATAGAGATACACATACTTATATGATAACACAGAAAGAGAAATATAGAGATATAGATAATATGCTATCGGAGAAAGGAAAACTTAAATTAGTTTAGCCGTGTGATAGAAGCTTCTTGTTTGTTGTATTTTCCTTCAAATATGAAAATTAGGGACAAGGCATATATGCACAAAGATATTACACATTATCGTACCAAGAAATTGAAAATAAAGCTTGAAAAAGTACAAATCCCACAAAGCATGTTGCTTGAGCCCTGTGATGTGAACTTTTTATGAAAATAAGGCACAACACATATTCATATTATCATTGCGAGAAATTGAAGAGATTGAAAAACTAAAAATCCAAAATGGCATCTATGCTCGACAATATGTTGGTTGAGCGCTGTGATGTGCACTTCTCTTTTGTTGTCAATTCCTTATAAAAGAGTTGGATTAAGTATGTTTTAGAAAATAATTGCTAATATTTAAAAAAAAATAGCAAAAGTTTTACTGTAATTTTTTACTTCATTAAATAAATCGTATTTTTTCAACATTGTTATCCTTTGGAGTTCAATATGTGGAGAAAGGCCTTTATATCATTTTTTGTCACGATGACAAACATGTAGTTTTGGATGTTTTGAATAAAATATCCTTAAAACAAAATATGCCATATTAGACTTGATTTCAAAAATAACGACCATTGTATGCAAGACATCATCTACATCGTTGCTTCCATAGAAAAGAGTACATCATGAAATCAAACGAAAATCATGCTAATCGATGCATAGTTATACAATACAAAAATAAAGGTGTATTTTCACATCACATAACTGGATATAATATGTTCAACTTATATAACCAGATTCTCATTAATATTTGTAGTTTACGTAAGCTTTATTTCACTTTGCCAAAAACATAATCACAATTGAAAAGAACAAGAAACTAAGATTTATTCATTTGGTTCCAGTTGTGCAGAATGGAAAAAAAATATAATTATAACACCGACATGCTATGATGAGATGAGAGTTGTTACCTATTTCAAAATGCAACATATGTTAGGAATTACATCACATTACTTTCCTAAAAAAATTGTGGGCCTTTTAAACATGTGTTTTATTTTAAATGAATAATTATGTAAAAAAATAATTAATAATATCCTTATTATTATCAATAACGTCATTTTTATTTTAAAAGAATTAGAATTATTAATTAACATTAAATATTTTATTTTAAAAGAATTAGAATTATTAGTTAATATTAAATATTTGTATAGTAATAATTTAATTTTAAAGTTAAAATCAAAACATATATCAAACTATTATATAATATTTTTTCAATATATAATTAAACATTAAAACTTATTTTTTTGATGTAATTTATCATTCTTATTTTTATTTATTTGAAAAAAATCTCGAAAAACTAATTGGATTTAATGACTATATTCTTGTATGTGCTCTTTGAATTGGCTTTACATTGTGTTGATATTTCTTGAGTTTTAGACATGTGTGTTAGCTTAACTTTAGTGTAGCTAGTGCATCATTCTAATTTTTAGTTTACTATGATATACTCACCTAGTTTAATTAGGAGACAAGAAATGTGGCCCATATCCACACATGTCATCTAAATAAGTTGATTATTGATAGTAGATATCACACACATAGGTTAATTAACAAAGAGTAAGTGGCCCAAGTCCTCACATCTTTAATTAGTTTTCAAATTCTTGCATTAAATTGAGTTTTAATTTTTGCATTAGGATTTCAGGACCAGGATTAAATACCAAAAGGATATTCATTACCTTTTTTTTTTCATGTGCGACCATGGATGCCCTGCTGCTGCCCTAGCTACGCCCGGCCGACACCCTCCTTCTTCAAGCGGTCTTCTTCACTATGGATCACGGAGGCGGCCCCGAGGCTTCTCCTCCCTCGCCCTCGGAGCTTGAAGCATTCAGATCCCTCATCGCAGCCGCTGGGAAATGCCCATCCTCCGGTTCTCAGCAAAAGTTTGTCAAAAAATTGGAAAACATCCCCACGGTGTCTCTGCCTGTGGAAGAAACTTGCAGAACAGTGCTAAACCTAGCCGAAAGAGGTCTCATCGGCCAGTTCATAGGGCTATGGCCTTCCCCGAAAGTAGTCGAAGATTGGGTTAAACAGAACTGGATACCTCTCGTCACGAAAGGCATAAAAAGTCACTTCGTTGGCAAAGGGTTCTTTGTTTTTGTGTTTGATAACGCGGAAGATAGAAGCCTGATCTTTAGAAACGGGCCATATTTCATGGGCCCTCAAGGGCTTTACTTGAATAAATGGTCGCCAGACTTTGATCCAGCACAGGACATGCCCACGGCTGTGCCCGTGTGGGTGCGTCTCCCACACCTTCCCCTCCACTGCTGGAACCAGAGTTCACTGCAATCCATTGGAAATGCTTTAGGCAGATACATAGATCAAGCGCCGAGGAAGGATCAATTCTCCTGCGCCCGAATATGTGTAGAGGTCGACCTAGAAATCGGATTACTTGAAGCCATTAAACTCTCGGTTGCGGATTAGACACATATCCAGGAGCTTGACTACGAGCAGCTCCCCTTCAAATGCCGACATTGCCACGAATACGGGCACTTCGCAAGATACTGCAAGAAAAAAATGAGGAGACAACAGAGAAAGAAAAAGGAGATCAATGGAAACAAGTAAAGAAATCAGCAAACAATAGGCAGAACAATAAAAACAAAGGCAAAGAGACAGAGAACAAATCGGGGCAAGAAAGTGTAAGCATTCAAATCACTGGAAGCAAGGAAACCACCAGCATCGAGGCAGATAAAAACCCCTTTGAATCTCTCAAATCACATCCAGATCCTCCAGACGCTGAGCGGGACGGTCTTCCCCAGCTGAACAACATCGACTCTCCAAAACCAGGTAATTCTTCAAACCCGCTCCCAGGAAATACTTCTTCCCCTTCATATGCAGATATAATTAAAAATAAGAAGAAGAACACAAAAAATGTGGGCTCTTCGGATGATGAGACCTTCGAGAGGCCATCAAAGAGAGCTGGGAGGAAATCAAATAAGGAAACCAAGGAAGAAGAATCAGAAGACAAAAAACCCTTGGTAGTCAAGCCACCATTAAGATGAACCTCGGAAGGAATACTAGACCAAGGGCTCCTAAGGGAGGTGGACCCACCCCAACATGTTGTAAATTATGTAGCGGGTCTCTTGGAACTGTAGGGGTTTGGGGAATCCCACTAAGGAAGAGGCTATTAAAGACTTATTGAAAATGGAATCCACAGACATACTCATGCTCCAAGAGACAAAAATAGAAGGGGAATTCCTTCTAAACACAAGCAACACAAAATGGAAATTTGATTCAGGAAAGGTAGTCAATGCTAGAGGTTCAGCTGGAGGAATAGGCATATTCTGGTCTAAAAACTCCTTTTCACTAGAAAGATCCTATGAAACCCAACATTGGATATATACCGAACTACGCCATACAGCAAGCAACCTCACCTTAGCTCTGTTCAATATGTATGTTCCCGTGCATTCTGATGAAAAGAAAGAGTGTTGGAAGTCACTTTCTGATTATCTAGAGCTCCTCAATCCTCAGAATTTAGTCATAGGAGGAGACCTGAACATAATCTTGGACCCCAAAGAGAAGAGAGGTGGGACCTTTTCAAGGGATCCCCTCCTCTCCACAGTGGAAGATCTCATTCTCCAGTGGGACTTAGTTTAATTTAAGCCAGTGAAAGGAGAATACACTTGGACCAACAATAGAATAGGGGAAAATCACATTTCAGCAAGGCTGGACAGATTTCTCACTAGCAGCTCTATCATGATGGCCAAAAGAATTGCTTTCACCAAGATTCTTCCAAAACTCACTTCGGACCACAAACCAATTCTCCTTTTCTTCAAGGAAGAAGAAGACTTAGGTCATTTGCCTTTTCGCTTCAGCCCTCTCTGGGCTGAAAGAGAAGGGTTTTTAGAAGCAATCCAAACAGCCCAAGGAATAGAGGTATCAGGCTCCCCAAGCTTTTTGTGGGAACAAAAAATGAAAAATGCAAAGAAGTCCCTAAAAGAATGGATAAAGAAGGCATTAAAAACCCCCACCAGCCAGAGGAAAGATGCAGTCCATCAGCTGGAAGAACTTCAATTTGAATTGGAAAAGAAAGATATCTCCTCCATGGAATTAGATAAGGAAAAATCTGCACAAAGGAGCACATATAATTCCTTCAGAAGTGAGGAAGAATATTGGCGCTTAAAATCTCGCAGCTTGTGGCTCAAAGCTGGCGATAGAAACACATCATACTTTCACATACAGTACAGGGCTCGCCTTTCACAAAACCATATTGCAGAAATCACTACATCCAGCGGTGAGGTATCCAAAGGATTTGATCAAATCAAGGTAGCTGCTGTGAAGCACTTTCAAAATCTCCTTAGTGCAGATAGGGACGGGAGCGAGGAGGACATTTCATTCTTCCTCACAAACATTCTGAATCTAGTCAGCCCAGATGATAACGATACCCTCTTGAGCCCTGTCACGGAAGAATAAATTTCAAAAATTGTTTGGTCCATGGTGCCAGACAAAGCCCCTGGACCAGATGGATTTTCAATCCATTTCTACAGAATCTGCTGGGAGCTAATCAAACCTGATCTTCTTAGAATGATTCATGGATTCATGAGGAAGGCAAAGGTTGGTGGTATAATAAATTCGACATTTCTCGCCTTAATCCCCAAGGAAGCAAATCCAGGCTCTTTCGAAAGATACAGGCTGATCTCACTTTGCAATGCGTCCTACAAGATTGTGGCTAAACTTCTGGCGAATAGAATCAAACCTCTGCTACAAAAATTAATTTCTCCATCTCAAGGGGTATTTGTGAAAGGAAGACATATTCTAGACAATGTCATCCAAGTCCAGGAAGCTCTGCATTCCAGCCATTCTCGCAAAGAACAAGGTATGCTTATTAAATTTGATATGTGCAACGCTTTTGATAGAGTTAATCGCTCTTTCCTGTACAGGGTTCTCTCATCCTTTGGATTTAGCCAGCATTTCATCAATCTCATCAAAGCTTGTTTAGAGAAGATATGGATTGCCCCCATGGTAAATGGAAGACCAGTGAAATTATTTTTAGCCACCAGGGGTTTGAGGCAGGGTTGTCCTCTATCCCCATTTCTCTACATTATGATGGTTGATTCCTTGAGTAGAAAGCTGACTTTGGAAAAGAAAAATGGCAGCATACCTGGAATTAGAATCGAGAAAGGAATTGATCCGGTGAATCATGCGCTATTTGCCGATGACTCGCTTATGCTTGGGGGAGCCTCACCAAGAATATCAAACTCCTTCAAAAATTCTGCAGCATCTCGGAAGCACTTATAAGTGAAAGGAAAAGCGTTGTCTATGGATGGAACTCAGAGCACCACGCAATCAAGAAAATTGCAAATGATTTGGGCTTTACAGGTTACACAGATTGGGAAAAAATTAAATACTTGGGCCTCCCAATTAAGCTGGGCTCCAACAGAAATCAACTGTGGGAGGAAGTTATTTCGAAATTCAAGAAGAAGATTGTTGCGTGGGGATGCTTTTGACTCACCATCGGAGGCAAACCCACGCTCATCAAATCAGTTCTTACAACTCTGCCCACTTACCAGGCTTCTCTGATGTTGGCTCCAAAACTAATCTCAGACCAAATCTGTAGACTAATGCGCAATTTTCTGTGGAATGGTGGCCGCGGAAATAACAGCAGATTTCACTTAATAAGTTGGGACACAGTGAAGCATCCTCTCGCTGAAAGAGGTTTGCAAATCCGCGATCCTTTGCATGCTAATTTAGCTTTGGGCTGCAAATTATTATGGCAGCTCTACGCTGAGCCTAATCACCCAGTCAACCAGATTTTCAAGACCAAATATCTCAAGAACCAGCCAATAAAATCCTTTACAGTGGAGAAATTCCCCAAAGGAACGCAGGCCTGGAAGCTGTGTAGCAGAGGCATCGAATTTTTCAGAACCAACCTGTATTGAATTCCTGGGAATGGTAAAAACACAATGCTTTGGAGAGACAGTGTCATGGGACATCCCCCTCTTGCTGAAGCTAACGAAATATCTGAGATAAGAGATTGGTTATATGCAAAAGGAATCAGGAAAATTTAGGACATTTCGGATTGGGACAGCAATGGAAATTGGCAACGCTGGATTTTTCCTAGAATCCCAACGCATTTAAAACCTTAGTTAGATGCTCTCAAAGATGCAATTTCTGACTTTTCTCCGGTGCACACAGAAGAAGAGGACTCCTGGGGCTGGGGTAAGAAGGGGGTATATATAGCAAGTCAAGGATACCTTCAGATGCGAAGCAAAAAGGATTCGCCTTATCCGAAGTCCGTGTGGAAACAAATTTGGGAAAGCTTCAGCATCCCCAAAATCAACTTCTTCTTTTGGACTTTGTTCCACAATAAAATTTTGACAGGGGAAAATTTGTGCAAAAGGAACATAGCAGGCCCTCACCGATGTGTCCTCTGCAAAAGTGCTTCAGAAACTTCAGACCACATGTTTATTGAATGCGAGTTTGCGAAGGAGGTCTGGTCCATTTTCCTGATTGGACTGAATGTGCATCCTCCATCTCAAAGCTCGATTGACACCATGTTCTCCTCTTGGAAATTTAGCTATCCTCACAACATTGTCAGTAAATCTATATGGCATAGGGTGTGGACAGCTGCCCCTAAGTATGTCTATTGGAAGCTTTGGTTAGCCCGGAATGAAATCATTTTCAACAACAATGAATTGCCAACAGCAAAAATGGCGGAACAGGCTAAGAACCTCTTATTAGAAACTCTGAATCACTCTCAAATCAAAGATGACAACACTCTCTGAATTGAACAAAGGGGGTGGTTGGATGCTTACATCTGCAAGGCCAGACTCCCAGCAAACATATGATCAATCTACAAGGAAAGATGGCAGATTCTAGAACCTGAGGATAGATTTCATCAGTGGTGGAAATCCCAGGGCAAGTGCACTATTTTTTTTTATGGAGCCTCAAAAGGCAACCCGGGGAGGTCAGGAGCAGGGGGGGAAATATTCTTTCCGAATGGGAACAAAGATGATTTCAGTTGGGGTCTTGGAATGAAAACCAACAACCAAGCAGAAATTTTCAGTCTTTTGAAAGCCTGCCAAATGGCCAGAAAAGAAAACCCAAGCGAAATCTTAGTTTTTGGAGACTCAGAAGTGTTGATAAAAGCAATAGTAAGCAAGAAAGGGCTCAAGGATCCGGTGCTTAACAAACAGTTAACAAGAGTGAACAGAATCTTGAATAATTTCCCCTCGGTTCAAAATTTCCACATCCTCAGAGGACTAAATAAGGAAGCGGACAGATTGGAAAATATAGGTTGCACTTTACAAAATGGAATGATCAATATAAATGCAGATGTACTGATCAAGGCAACCATCCCCTAAGTGGTTAACAGTGCTCAAGAATGTAATGGTTGATTAGGCTTTTCCCAACCTGTCTCTTTATCAATAAAACATAACCGTTTTAGTTATAAAAAAAAAATACCAAAAGAAAGCAAGCAATCTTTGTCGCCCTTGCACCTAACAATGACCCTAGGTATGCATATGAATGCTCTCTCTTGATACTTTACAATCTCCCTATAGAGCAAACATTTAGTTTAAATAGGGCAAGTTGTAAGCGGCCCATTATCCACACATTGTTTATTTCATGAAAGGAACAACCAAACATAGTATACCGTATATCTGCATCTTACAACATTGTGATTCTTCACTTTATTTCACACATGAAGCTTCAGTGAGCTAGGGCCCTCGTCCTATTCTTACTGTAGCTTCACAAAGGCACACCATAAGAAAATATTTTCTTTTCATTTTCCTAGTTGAAAGTCATTAATATTAGTTCAATTTTTGGCACTAGGATTCGGGGCCGGGATTGAATTATCTTTAGAAGAGAAAGTAATCTTTGCTACCTTTGCACCCATGGGTGATCCTAGGCAAGCATATGAACAATCTCTACTGATAATTCACCATCTCCCTATAGTTTTTCAATTAGATTAGCTAGGAAGCATTGTAAGTGGCCCACATCTACACATGTTTTACTTTTGGGCAAGGAACAACCAAACCTAGTTTAAATAGGGGATTTTGAAAAGGATCACCGCATATCCACATGATCAAACTATGCGCTTGTTCACCTCTTTCTCACACACATTCACACCTTAAGTGAATCAAAGCCACCTAAAACTCACTAAAATAAACGCATTAAACTCTCCCCACAAGGGCCACAAGAGAAGTTATAGCTTAAGTTAGGACTAAGGGGGTAGGCATCCAATAAGCTTCCTTGGTAAGTTTACATATTGAAACATAGAAGTTGACTGTTTAGGAAACTTTTAAATTTGTTTATCCGCCCATGAGAAAAAAAACCCAAGCACGGCAGAGACCCAATTCAGAGGGGGTTAGGCTTAGGCCCAGTGCGTGCAGTATTATTTGGGGCTACCTGACCCATCTAATACTCGGTACTGGTAGCTGAATTACCAAAAAGCCCAAGACTCGAACACTCACGTGGGACGACGGTACCTAGCGACAAAAATTAGGGTATCCTTCCCTATAGGTGATGGTGCAGGCAAGCACTAGATCCTCTACCCTTACCTTGGTTGATTTTCTTCGATTGACTGGAGGTGTCACCAGCTCTTTCAAGATGTTGCCCCAGCATTCACAAGATATATTCTCAAGGCCCAGTTACATTTGAGCATGTGAGGATGATTTAGGTCTTCTAGGATTTGAGTATCATACGAAAAAACAACAAAAAACCATATTTTTTTACTGACTAGTCACATAAGATTAATCTAAAGGCAAAATTTATCTTTTATTTTCGCTTTGTTTTATGTATGCGATCGGATTTTTTCTTTTATTGTAATCTCTATCCTCTCAAAATTTTCCAAAAACATACCTATATGATGCCAGAATGGATCCAATGGGACATGTCGATCTAGACACCTTTTCTACCTCCCCCCATTACCGGGAGGGGTTTTAGGTCTTGCGCCATTTAGGCATCAAAGACAGAGCACTACCACCCTTATTGGTTCATCCTTTATTGGGGAATCATTTTTTGGGAACCCTCATCGGTCACCCAATGCCACACCGGTGAACACTCCCACAGCGTACCTGCATGCCACTCCTCCCATAATCCTTAGGGGACAGAGGAGTGCTACCCATTCAGGAAGTCAGGTGAAATCACACCAGGGCACGTCACAGACAAACCCTATACCTAACCAGAACACTATGTTTTCACAAGGGGCAATGGCTACAAACTCTCAGTCACATTTCTTAGCTTTGTTAAATTTACTAGATTTAACTAAGTTGACAAACGATCCCATTGTACACAACCCTACATGGACTCCCATGCCCACGAAGCTCCCTTCAGACATTCCAAAGTTTGAAGGGAAGCAAGTGGAAGACCCCATAAATCATATTATGACTTTCCACCTATCATATTCGTCGAACAACATCGTTGATGATACTATTCAACTAAGACTATTTCAACACACCCTAATCGAAATAGCCATGAAATGGTATGTGGAGTAGCTATCTGCTACACATGGAACCTTTAGCGCCCTTGCTACTTCATTCCTAACCTGTTTTTCAGTTACCCATCCACCACGATTCTGGAATGGAATTACTGACCCACTGTAGGCAAACACCCGCTGTCCATATCTCAGACCATCTCCACGAATGGCAGAGGCATCGTATTTTGTGCAAAGCCAAACTCGACGATCGAGTTCTGTTATACATGTTCTTGAAAACTCTCACCGCAGATATTTCGAAGGATGTGGTGCAACAAAAGACCATATCCAAAGAGGACACTATCAGTAAGGCCCAACAACTTAAGCTGATCTATATGCAATCAGGATATATTTACAATATCCAGCCTAACACCCCGCGCCTACAAACTTACAAATAATTTCCAGGCGCGTCAAACTCCGCAGACGGTTTGATTGGGTCATTGACCCAAAATCACCTAAGCAGCAGCATTACATACCCTGGTTACGCATATGATTCTACCCGGGACATACCTTAACCTGCCTATCAAAGTCATTATGCACCTTCGAAAAACATGACTAATAGGGCATCATCGTATCTCCATCAGCAGGGAGGTTTATATCCTCTGGCTCAGGGGACCCAGTATGCAGCTAGACATGCTGATGGAAGAGCTTCCCCCCAACAGCCATTTATAAACAAGGGACAAGGACCGCAATATGCCCAGTCCCCAGAACAAAACCCACCTATGCAGAATAATGGATAGGTGAACTTTGTGAAACCTTCCTAAGCTCAACCGCGCTAAACATACAAACATGAGAATCCAAATTATCCTCCCAATGCAACTAAGAAAAAAGGAAAAAATAAGCCTAAAGGAAATCCTGGACAGGGGGCAACAATCAAGAACACCCTTCGCGATCTCAGGCCAGAGGTAACTCCAACCGAAATCAAAACCAAGAACCAAGTAACCCCCAAAGGCAGAACAAGAGGGAAAATCTTCAAACAAACCACTCTTGTTCAATCTGTGGTGAGTACGACCATTACACTCATCACTGTCCCAACCTCCCTGAGCTAAAGAATCTTCAAGGATACTGGGGACAAGGGGAATACTCACAACAGACAACAGTTATAGAGGAGCCTTTCCCCCACCAAGGGATAGTTAGCACTCAACAAAAAAATCCCGACGATTCTAGAAAAAAAATCCATGAAATCTACATGACTGCGAAGATTTCTTTTCAGACACAAAACTGAAATTATGATACCCCACTAGACACCAACTTGACAGGGGCTAGTACAAGTGCACCAACATCACCTTTGACCATATCAAATATGCTTATTGAACCTTTTCCAAAAATGGCCGAAGGACCAACTAGGCAGGTAGGAAACCATTCCAAAGAAGCCCATAACTATAGCATCGTGGATGATCTAGCTCAATCTCCTGTTGCAATGTCAGCTTTGGAGGTATTAGAATCATGCCCAGAGTAAAGGAAAGCCTTACTTTCTGAATTAGGCGCCATCGACCCTGCTTATTCACGCCTATTAAATTTCGATTTAGACAAATCCACCCCTTGGCTTCCTTCAATGGTCACCTTTGAGATACCAGTGTCAGTTCAAAACATCACCATCCACCGATGTATAATTGACGGGGGTGCATCCACATGCATCATGTCAAAGAATGTCTGGCAGAACTTAGGGTCTCCCGAACTAAAGCCATTAGACATCACACTTGGAGCATATGATGGATGCCCTTCAGCCCCCGTCGGTCTCTACCAAAATGTCCCAGTCCACTTAGCCCGCAAGACGGTCCTTATAGACATTGAAGTCTTGGATGCTCACTATGTCCCTAAATTCTGTGCAACACTAACTTGTATGTGATCAACCATAGTTCACCTCTCCCAAGAATATGGCTCGGACAGCGAATCCATGAACAACTCAACAACTTAGGAAGATGTGCTGAGTAGATCCATCCTCTTTTTGTCAACTGAAAAACGACCAATCGGGGAACCCTTAGTCACCCCCAGCCATTCTCCGTGGATAAGACCAACATGTGTGTTGTGTAAAATTCCCAATCATATGGTTTCCACTTTCCTTGACTTAGAAGCGCTACGACGCTGGTACCCAGTCATGCCATCTAGTGAGCAGGACGAGAACCCCATTCCTAGGATGTTTTGCCTAGTGTTCTAGGGAAATCACCATGAGCAGTGTTGTACCTCTAAAAAAGGGTCTAACAAACCAACCACGGTCAACAATGTTACCGATGAAACCATTAGGGGAATTTTTAGGTCTAAAATGGGCCTCTTAAGAAAAATGTACAACCAAAATAAAATTTATAAGAACCAATAGGATTCAATATGATGATGTCAACCATGGGGGATGATTCACCATTTTTTAAGTAAAAGGGTAAAAATATTAAAAAATAATAAAACTGCTTTTTGAATTCGTATTTTCAACTTATCTCCCAAAGTTTTTACTCAAATTTCGAGTGGGAGTACTTGTTAGATGAAAAAATTAATTCCTCATCCAAGCAGTATGCATGTTTCATACTTTTGATGGACCCTAATACACGAAAAATGAGAAATACATGAAAAAATGTGATTGCAATCATGTTTTTCATGTATTTCTCATTTTTCATGTAGAAGGATCCATAGAAAGTATGTAACATGAATACTCCTTGGATGAGGAATTAAATTTTGCATCCAACAGGTACTCCCTCTCTAAATTTGATTAAAAAATTTGGGAGATAAGTTGAAAATACGAGTTGAAAATGTAGTTTTTTTTTTTTTCCTCTAAAATTTGATGATGTAATCAAATATTATTTATTATTTCCACTATTATTTTATAATTTCCTTAGGAGGCCAATTTTAGACCTCAAAATTCCCCTAATGGGGAACTATTACCTCAAAACGGGAACTCTAACCCAAAAAGACTAAAAAAAACATGAAAAAACGCCCCAAAAACATGAAAAAACGCCCCAAAAACAAAAAGTGTGTATTCTAGAACACATTTGTTTTTTTCTCAAGGTCAAATTTCACCTTTTTAAAAAATTACGCTAAAAACGAAATTGTTTCTTGAAAGAATGATTGAAAAAACACCCTCAAAACAAAACGAGTTGATGCTGGATAACAAAAAAAACATTATGTCACACTTTTGACACATTGTAACAATGGAATTAAAGACAACATATTAGCACATTGAAAAATCGTAAAATTATAAATTTTGTGATAGATAATGTTAAATATAAACAAAATCATGTCTGAAGGCTTATCATCTCGAACAATTTTTATCCATGTTGTTAAACATAAAATATCTTGACTCTAAACAACCCTAAAATTGTAATTATTTTCAACCATAACATTAAAGATAAAATTTCGTAGCCTATAAAAACCCTAATGACAAGTTGTAAATCTCAAGTTTTTAAATCTTAATTTTTCAAGATACTTGAACCATGAAATTATGGAGAAATTATTTGATTTAAACAATTTTTAAAAATGAACAAGTAAATGAAAAAATTATTATTCATATATTTGTTTGTTTATATTTAAAAACATATTTTTTAATCTTTTTTTATTGTTTTTCTATATTTTAAATTATAATTGTTTTAGTTTTAAGAAAAAAAAATTAAAAATTAAAATCTTCTTATATATGTTTGTTTATATTTTAAAACATATTTTTTTTAATTGTTTTTTTATATTTTAAATAATAATTATTTTAATTAAAAAAAATAAATTAGTTAATTAATTAATTAATTTATTTTTAAAAAAAAATTTAAAGCATATTTTTTTAAATTTTTTTAATTGATTTTTTATATTTTTTAATTTTAATTGAATAGTTTTTTTTTTTATTAAACAATACATTTTTTTATTATAATAGTTTTTGCTTAAAAAAATAAAAATTATATAGTTTGTGTTTGAAAAAAATAAAATAAAATAAAAATTAATTTGCCAACCGCCGAGGGCTGGAGGCAGGCTGGGCAGCCCTTGACGGCGCCGCAAGGCCAGCCTTCGGCCCTCGGCTAAGTGGACGCTGGCCGCGCGGCACCATCGAGGGCTGCCCAACTTGCCTCCGGCCCCCGGCTGGGCGGAGGGTGATTCTTGGAATTGCCCTCCGCTCAACAGGGAGCTAGAGGCAGGCTGCGCAGCCCTCGATGGCACCGCCCGGCCAACATCCAACCTTCGGCTGGGTGGAGGGCGATTCTCGGAAGCATCCTCCGCCCAGCAGGGGGCTGGAGATTGACTGGGCGGCACCTTCGAGGGCTACACAGCCTGCCTCTGGCCCCTAGCTCGAAGGAGGGCGATTTCGAGAATTGCCCTCAGCCTAGCCGGGGGCCAGAGGTAGGTTGCACAGCCCTCAACAGAGCTGCCCAACCTGCCTTCTGCCCCAGGGTGGGTGGAGGGTGATTCCGAGAATCGGTCCTGGTTGTGTAGAGGGCGATTTCGAGAATCGCCCTCTACCCAGCCAGGGGCTAGAGGCAGGCTGGATGGTGCCGTCGAGGGCTGCCCAACCTGCCTCCAACCCGCGGCTAGGTCGAGGGTGATTCTCGGAATCGCCCTCCACCTTGCCAGGTGCCGAAGGAAGGCTGGGCAGCTGTCGATAGTGCAGCTCGGTCGGCATCCGGCCCCCAGCTGGGCAGAGGGTGATTTCAAGAATCTCCCTCCGCCTAATGGGGGGGCCGGAGGGCAGACGGGTGGTGCCATCGAGGGTTTCCCAGCCTACCTCTGGCCCACAACTAGGTGGAGGGAAATTCTGATAATCTCCCTTCGCCTAGCTGGGGGTCGGTGGAGGGCGATTTCGAGAATCACCCCCGGCTGGGTGAAGGGCGATTCTGAGAATCACCCTCAGATGGGAGAAGGGCGATTCCGAGAATCACCCCCATCTAGGCGGAGGGCAATTCTGAGAATCGCCCCCAGTTGGGCAGAGGGTGATTTCGAGAATCACCCTGTGCCCATCCAGGGGCGATTCTAGGAATCGTCGTCCACCCAGCTGGGGGCCGGAAACAAGTTAGGCAGCCCTCGACGGCGCCACCCAGCTGGCCTTCGGCCCTCTGCTAGGTGAAGGGCAATTCTCGGAATCACCCTCTGCCTAGTTGGGGGCCAGAGGCAAGCCGGGCAGTGCTGTCGAGGGCTGCCCAGCCTGCCTCCAGCCCCTGGCTGGGCGGAGGGCAATTATCCCAGCTGGGGGCCAGAGGCATGACAGGCGGCATCGTCGAGGGCTGCCCAACCTGCCTTCAGTCCCCAGCTGGGTTGAGGGTGCCCTCCGCCCAACCGAGGACTGGAGGCAGGCTGGGCAGCCCTCGACGGCACTGCCCGACATGCCTCCGGCCCCCGATTGGGCGAAGGGTGATTCCGAGAATTGGCCCCAGCTGGGGGGAGGGCGATTCCGTGAATCACCCCCACCTGGGCATAGGGAAATTTTGAGAATCGCCCTCTGCCCAGCCAAGGGTTGGAGGCAGGCCAAGCAGTGTCATTAAGGGCTGTCGAGCCTACCTCTGGCCTATGGCTAGGCAGAGGGAGATTCTCGAAATTTCCCTCCGCCCAGCTGGGGGCCGGAGGCAGGCCGAGCAGCACAGGCTGGGCAGCCCTCGACGGCGCAGCCCGGCTTGCCTCCAGCCCCCGGCAGGGCGGAGGGTGATTCTCAGAATCACCCTCTGCCCAGCTGGGTGTGATTCTCGGAACCGTCCTCCACCCAGCTGGGGGTGATTCTTGGAATCGCCCTCCACCCAATTGGGGATGATTCTCGGAATCGCCCTCCACCCAACCAAGGGTGATTCTCATAATCACCCTCCGCCCAGCTGGGGGTGATTCTTGGAATCGCCCTCTGCCCAGCGGGGGGCAGGAGGTAGGTCGGGCGGCGCCATCGAGGGTTGCCCAGCCTGCCTCAGACCCGCAGCTGGGTGGAGGGTGATTCTCAGAATCGCCCTCTTCCTAGTCGAGGGGTTGGAGGCAGGCTGGGTAGCTCTCGACAGTGCTGCCCAGCCAGCCTCTGGCCCCCTGCTGAGCGGAGGGTGATGGAGGCCGGTCGGGTGAAGGGTGATTCTGAGAATATTTGTCTACCCTACCGGGGGCCGGAAGCTAGACGGGTGGTGCCATCAAGGGCTGCCAAGCTTGCCTCCAGCCCTCAGCTAGGCGGAGGGTTATGCCAAGAATCGCCCTCCACCGAGCCGGGGTCAGGAGGCAGGCTCGACAGCCCTCGGCGACACTGCCCTACCTGCCTCCGGCCCCCGGATGGGTGGAGGGTGATTCTGAGAATCACCTCCAACTCGGCAGAGGGCGATTCTGAGAATTGCTCCCAGCTGGGCAGAGGGCGATTCTGAGAATATCTCTTCCCCCAGCCGGGGGCCGGAGGTCGGCTGAGTAGTGCTATCGAGGGCTTCCCAGCCTGCCTCCAGCCCCTAGCGAGGCAAAGGACGATTCTCAGAATCACCCTCTGCGGAGCCGGGGGCCGAAGGCAGGCTAAGCAACCCTAAATGGTGTCGTTCAGCCCCCAGCTGGGTGGAGGCCGGCCGGGTGGCACCGTCGAGGGTTGCCCAGCCTACCTCCGGCTCCTAGCTGGGTGGAGGGAGATTCTGAGAATCACCCCCAACTAGGTAGAGGACGATTTCGAGAATCACCCCTAGCTGGGCGGAGGCCGGCCGGGTGGCACCGTCGAGGGCTGCCCATCTTGCTTACTGTCCCCGGCTGGGCAGAGTGCGATTATCGGAATTTCCCTCTGCCTAGTCGGGGTCTAGAGGCAGGCCGGGCGGCACCGTCAAATGAAGGAGATTGTATTTTGCATCTATTTTCAAGTTCAGGTAAGTTTTATTATACAAATTTAAATTGAAATATTTTATTTTTTACTTTTTATTTCTTTATACTAATTTTATTACTTATTTCTTTTGTACTTGATGATTAGGTACAGCACTAGCATGTTTCCTACCAAAGGGAAGAAATCGCATTGCCATTGAGAAAGACCCAGTGCAATGCAAATTTATTCAACAAAGAATTAACACTCTTGAATTCCTTCCAAATTCCAAGCAAGAAGTTGGTTTGAGGAAAGGGGGTTTTAATGAATCACGTGTGGCAAAAAAAAAAAGGAACCTCAACCACCATTACATGGAATGATTGGAAAATGACACTTTGGAAGATTTACAGACATGAAAGATCTATTATAAGATGACAATGACCAAAATGAAGTAGAAAATGTTGCGGAAGAAGCCATCAATGATGTTCTAGAAGATTTTGAACATGTATTAGTTGATATTGTTGATGATCTTTAAGTTATGCTTGCAAACAAAGCTCATTTTTGAGATCTATTAATCAGTTTTACTTGTAATGTTTAGACTTTGATATTTTATGAGAAGAATCCTTATTTTTTGCAAAAAACATGTGATTACTATTATTTTTTGACATAAAATTCAATAAAACTGTTATTTTCTTAAGTTTTTTTGTTAAGATTTTCCAAAAATTAGTTTATTTAACATGTATTTTTTAACAAAAAGTCTCTAAAAGTGTATTTTTTGCATTCTATTTATATTGAAAATTTGTAGTTTGGTCATATCGTTCAAAATATTGGTTTTTTAGCGACAATTATTTGATGTGCATTGAAAAATTAATTAGCAATACATAAACTTGTAGAAAATATAAAATTTATAGTATTAACCATTTTTTCATTTTTTATCTATGTGAAAAAGTGAAGATATCATTACAAATTTTTATTTTTAAAAAAAATTGTTTTTTTCTTTTCTTTTTAAAACAAAAGTACATAAATGCATTTAAAAATAAACATCTCACGGAAGAAGAAGACATTAGAAAATGTATAGTGTCAAAATAAATCCTCTAAAAAAACGTTGGTGATTATATGCCACCACTATTCAAAATCGACATAAAAAGCATCACAGAAAAAAAATAAAAAAAATAAAAAATAATTAAAGTGCCAAAAACATGCTAAAAAAAATTTGATTTTGCATCACCACTTTTCAAAATTGGGTGTATTTCTTGCTATGTCAAAGAGTAGGTACCAGTGCAGTTACCTATTTCATCGATAACAGTGTTGGTTGTGAGTGTTACAAATGTTGAGGAACCCTTCAACATGCAACACAACCCCAAATACCTTTGCAATCTTTGTAAGGGTGCTCCCCTTCTTAAGGATTGTTCTAGTATACATAGAGTCTTAGAAGTGTGGTCTAAATATTCTCATCAACTTATGGTTGATCCATTTATTAGTGATTCTAAAGTTCCTAGAAAAGGGTAAATTTAGGCTTCCATGTAGGTTATGTGAAGGGAGGCATCAAAATAACCTTTTCCCTCAACCACTCATCACAAGTCACCCTATGACACTAAGTTGGTGACAACACCTCCACAAAGACATCATATGTCATACATGGTTAGTATAAATTTGTGAGGAATATCTAAGTTGATTAATGACCCAATTATTACTTTTTCCAAAGTGGTTTATCTGAAAAGTATAAAATATTTACCTAAAAATGTGATTTCCATTCTTAGTGATATGAATTAATCAAGACCATAATATTTAATCAAACCAAATCGTTTTCAATGGAATGTGTACAGATATTTGAAGAATGTGTAAGTGGGAGAGGATTAATGAGTTGGAAGTTGAAGACCAAGAGGATATGATTGAATTTTCAACAGAAGACTTAACATGGACAAATATTGATGGGGACCAAGTTGCAGTTATTCCATATTGTCGACATGATGATTTTATAAGAGGAGAGGAATCGAATGAATCTGCACCCACTGAATTTCATATTTATACTCATCGAAGTAAAAAAGTAGAGGATATCAAACAAACATACTGTTCAATATATCTGGAGTACACTATGTGAGTCTTTATATATTTATCAATATACGTATATTTTTTTACATTATGCATATATGTTATATCTAATTTGTTGTAAAAAATTTATATGCAGGTATTGGTGTGCATATGGTTCAGAGTGCAAAAACCAAACTATGAGTGCATCCTTAGATATAAAAAAAAACGTAGTCGACAAGAAAGTATTAAAGTTGGTTGTCAATGTCAATTCATTATACGACGACTTCAACATAGACCAGACAATGTTGTAATAATATATACTACATGTAGGAATATTGGTAAATCCAATGGTGTTTGTCATGGAAAAGATGTAGTCGGCAGGCCTATGAGATTCAGTTATGCGCCACATTTAACAAGGGATATGTGATCTACTGTCCAACATTTAATCCAAAGAGGTTTTAATGTTACAATGATATGGGACAAGTTCATCTTTGATGTGAAGGATGGAATTGGTGAGTTATACATAGGGACATCTCGAGATACATATATGACAAGACAAGATATATTAAACATTTACAATGGTACCATAAGGCTAGAGTATGTTAAAGATCAAAGTGATCCAAACAGTGTAGAATGTTGGTATAAGGAACAACCTGAGAGCTGTTTCTTCTACCAAAAACAAGATCTTGTTGAAAACATCCCTTTTATTACAGGCATACAAACAAAGTGGATGCGCTCAATGATGCTAAAATATTCTCACAATAATATAATCTCAATGGATTCAACATTTAGTACAAATAAGTATGGGGTGAGTACAAATTTATCCTAAATTTGATTCATTTATTGAAACTCATTTTAATGCATGTAACCTATATAAATATAATTATGTACATTGTTTGTAATGTAGTATCAACTGTACACCTTAATGGTTTTCGACAAAAATCGCAATGGGGTTCCAGTAGCTTGGGTGATATCATCACACAATACTATAGCTGAGCTTTCCAAATGGATGTCAACTCTCTTTGCCATTGGGAAGAAAGAGTGACCAGATTGGCATGTTCAAGCCTTCATCACAGATGATGCTACTGCTGAAATTGAAGCGTTAAGGCGATGTGTTTATTCTTTTATAAGAGACATAAAAATATTGTTAATGTATATTCCCTCTAATAAATTGTGTTATTCCAGGTCTTCAATCAAGTATAAAATATTATTATGTGTGTAGCATGTTCGTTGTGCATGGTTGAAGAATTTTGGAAATAAAGTCCAAGGAAGGGACAACCAAATCCACATTTTTCATTCTTTAGGAGAAATCATGCACACATGTGAAGATGATGAATCAGTAAAAAAGACAGTTGAAAGGTTCTTTGAAAGATTCAATGACCAACCAAGGTTTTTGGAATATTTTAAAAAATTTTGGTTAGCCAACAAAAAAATATGTAATTTTCTTGTAAGTGGCTTTAATGACTATTTTTCATGTCATATGTATTATTAATTCATAGCCAATAAATTTCTTTCTACAGATATGTGGGCAAAAGCATACAAAAATTTTCCACATTCGAATCAAGATACAAATAATGCCATTGAATCTTATCATAGGCATGACAAGGAAAGGTACCTAAGCAAAAATAATAATGCATGTCATAGACGTGTCGATTGGTTAATATATGTGTTGTTGACAAAGTTTGTATTATATTACAATCATATGCAACATTTAAAAGAAGTTGGTTTTGTACAGCCTAGAAAATTTGAGGAACAATTGAATTCATCCAAGTGTAGAGCTAGCCAAATCCAAAATGAAGATTGTGTGCCTGATGAAAAGAGTAACAATGGTTATTGGGTTCGTAGCCAAAATAAGGATACGCGTGATATTTGGTACAATGTCATATATAACGGTTCCAATCTACACTTCAGTAATTGCAATTGGGCCTTCACTACAAGAGAAAAGCACATTGGTGAGGGTCATGCTTGTGACGGACCTTTAACGTCTGTCACCAATGTCACATATGGTGATGGTCCTTAAAAAACTGTCACTGTAAGTGTATATAGTGATGGTCCTTTATGGTCCGTCACCAAAGACATTTTCAATGACACTTTTGGTGAGGTTCGTTAAAGGCCCATCACTAATTCTCTCTTTGGTGACACTTCTACTGACGAAATTTTAATGACCCTCACCAATGCTCTTTTTGTTACTTTTGGTGACGGTCAAAAAATGTCCGTCATCATTGATCATTAAAATACCGTCACTGTAAGTGTATATAGTGATGGTCCTTTATGGTCCGTCACCAAAGACATTTTCAATGACACTTTTGGTGAGGGTCGTTAAAGGCCCATCACTAATTCTCTCTTTGGTGACACTTCTGGTGACGAACTTTTAATGACCCTCACCAATGCTCTTTTTGTTACTTTTGGTGACGGTCAAAAAATTCCCATCATCATTGATCATTCCAATGAGTTTTTCATGACACTATGTGCCTATTAATATCTTTTTTGGAAAAAGATAACGATTTAATACCATTATTGTGGAGTATTTTTTGTAATATGTCCAAGGCCATAGTGGTTAGGGTCAATCAATTTTTTTATAAGTAATTAGTGTGTATCATTTACCTCAAGTAATGACTAGTCGAATAGAGATTTCCTATGAGTCAACACATGATTCATATATATTAAGTTTATTATCTAGCAAATTCCCTTTAGATAAAGTTCCACTATTGTGTGTAGAAAATATATTATTTAATACATAATCAAGCTTTGACAATTCTATTAATGAGAAAGACCTAACAATCCTCAACAATCTAGGCACACATTAAATTCATGCTTTGGCACACACTAACATTTCTTAGCACCCCACATGTCTTGGAACATCATTGTCCCTAGAACATCTTGTGATGACACCAACGCCCAAGCACATGGTGGCATGCGCTAGCACAACATGGAACTCTCCTAGCATGTGTTGGCATGCTGCATATAGTCCCTAGCATGCCCTGGAACACCTTGGTTGAATGCTTTGACATACATTAGCACTTGGCACACAATGCCACTTGGTAGGTATTGGGACCTATCATTAGTGTGCCTAGCATGCCCCTTTTCAAAAAGATAAAGTCTTGACTTATTAACCCTCTTATTGGTTCTTCCTTTTGTTTCCTTAACACATATTGACATACCCTGGCACCCTATGCCACATCCTTAGCACCTAGCATGTATTGACATATCTTGGCACTATTAATTTTCACATGATATAATTAGCACTCCTTGGAACTCCCAAGCACACTTTGGGAATTCTTGACATGCGTTGATATTCCCTAGCATGTCTTACCAATGCTTAGCATACCTTGTCACTCCCTCCTTGGCATGACAACTAACACTCATTAACACTAGTCTCTGGCACAAGTTCCTCATATTCATTAACTTCCATGAATTTTTACCTAGTGCTCCCTTAATGTTTTTCCCTAGTAATCCTTAACACTCATCAACAAGCATTATCACTCTCTAGCACACCTTAGCACTATTCAACATTCCCTTCCACTTCATAACATGCATAACACTAGTCCCAGAAACATATTGGCGCTTGGCATGTGTTGGCACTTGGAAAGTCTTAGCATGATTAGAATACGTTGAGATGCCTTGGTATGATTTGGCATGGTTTAATATTAAATATATTTGTGATGATCAATTGTTGGAAAGTAGATGAGAAGCAACAAAGGAATACTTGGCACTTAGAATGCACTAAGACTTTTCACTTGGCACCTATTTCCCCCTAGTGTTGGTGTGCCTAGCATGCCCCTCTTGGAAAAGGTAAATTGATGACTTATTAAACCTCTTATGTGTTCATTTCCTTGTAGTTTAACTTTTTTCTCCCTTTTGTTGTCTTGACAGTCCCTGACACGCATTGACACACCCTTGCACATCTTGGTATGCCTTATCACTTGGCACATATTAGCATGTTTGACATGTATTCCCACTATCTGGCACATCAAGGGGGTGAAGAGAGATGTAGTCCTAAAGTAGGTCGAGTACGAGGGCCAAGTAAGGGTTGCTAAAGGGAGGTCATGATCATCCTCCAAGAGCAAGATCATCATGTGAGGATTCAAAAGAATGTTGCATACCTTAATGATCGGTTTGTGCTAGGAAGTAGGATGGAATATTGTTGGTTCTCTTATGGCAGATCGAGCTTAAGAGAGGTTTCTCATGAGAATCTGGGCATGTGATTTCAATGGTGTCTTTGTGTGAAGGCCGCATCAAATTATGAAATTTTGAAATCTGCAACAAGAAAAAGTGAGATTGGAAACCAGAAAGGAAAAAAATAAAATGCACCCATAGAGGTGAGGAATTTTGATGCACTAGGAGTGAGGAATGTGGGGTGTCTAATTTTTTTTTCCCTTAAATAAATTGTCATTTCATCTCATAACAACTTGTGTCAGTTAATTATGTCATGATGACCAAGTTAGTTCAAGAAATTCAAGTACTTGAGGGTCTAAGATGATGCATCTAGAGTGATTCTAATATTTTTGGGGTCCAGTTGAAGTTGATGCATTAGTGGGGTGCAAGTTTAATTAACTCAATTAAATGAGTTAGAATTAGTTTAACTAGTTCTAACTAAGTGATGAGCTAGTGAGAGGTCCAGTGAATTAAATTAGATTTAATTCACAATGAGTGATCAATCATATAACTGAAAATTCTCTATTAATAGTTGCATGCATGTCTGTTTCGAGGAATACCCAGCTGAGACAGAGGTTAAAGGGAACATAAATATTAGTTGTATTCAAATAAAATTTCCCATGTGCAATTATAAATTCATTGGGATGCCATGATGGATTGCGCAATCAAGGAAGACCGATTTTCCTAATTAATAAGGATTTAATTCCCTAGGAATTGCATGAGCAAGGCAGGCTGAAGTAAGGATGAGAATTGGCTAAGTACTAAACTGAGTTTTCCTAGATCAACGGGAGACAATTGACAGAGTGCTGGAGAATCTCATGAGAGATTAAGCATTAATGTATTGTTTCATGAATCCTTGACTTAATACACAATAGAGATAGAGGGGTTTTGAGAATTTTCTTTCCCCAAATGCATCATGTTGTTATGCGGTTGATAATTTATTTCTCTTACATATATGTTATTGTACGATCGTGTTTTGTTTCTGCAAATTGTAGGAAGGATTCAATATCTTGTTTTAGTATATTACAAGATCAGATTGAATCTCGTTGGTTAGATTTTCTACATGGTATCAGAGCAGGAATGTTTTGGGCGGTGAGTTTGCAGAGAATATCTGAATATTTTGGTGTAAAGTTTTCAAAAAACAAATATAATATTTGGATTCCTTGCGAAAATATACCCAAAAAAAAAAAAATATATCGGTTGAATCGGAGCTCGGATGAGGGAGATATCATCAATTTAAAATCATCTCTTTTTTAGAAACTTTTTGTAACATCGGGACAATTACACTATGCGCGAGTTAAGAACCTATATGTACTTGAGGTACCAGATGCATGCAAATCTTTTAGGAGAAAGGCAGAAGTTAGAGACTTGGTGGTTTAGAGGGAGCATAAATTACCTCTCAACATGCATCCTCATGAGAAGCAGCGAGGAGACTGAGTGGAAGCATCCACTCAAGCAGAGACCTCCATGAGGGGGAAATTTCGAGCCACATGGGAAGAGGGAGCAGCCATACCTCGAGGTGTATGGTGGGGTGATGTGTAGACATAATCCCAAGATAGGAAATTTGGGAAAGGTCCATTGAGATAGCGTGTCTCATGGATCGAACCTGGCTACGAGGAGCCCACAGTACAATAGTAGTAGGAAGGATTAGTTAGATTGATGTAGTCAGATGTCAGCAAGGCAGAAATCAGAGTGACAAATGTCAAATACTGAAGCACAAATCAGAGTTAGCAACAGTTCAAAGGGAACATATGCAAATGTCAGCAGCAGCATAGAGAATCCAGTACTAGACAAGTGCAGTAGCTAGCAGTAGTCAGAAGACTCTGATGACCGATCCATTATACTGATTCAGTTGTTCATAGGATATTTAGTTTCAGGATTTGCAGGTGCAAACAACACTATAGAAGTGTAGCATGTAGAACATTCCAAAGGTACCATATGGGGATAGATTGAATTCCTTTCTTGTTGAGAGGGAGTGTTGAAATTTGCAACAAGAAACAGTGAAATTGGCAACTAGAAAGGACAAAAAAAATGCACCCACACTGGTGAGGAATTTTGATGTACCAGGAGTGAAGAATGTGAGGCGTCTAATTTATTTTTCCCTTAAATAAATTGGAAAATAAATTGTAATTTCGTCTCATAACAACTTGTGCCAGTTAACTAACTCATGATGATTGAGTTAGCTCAAGAAATTAGATTTAAGGTGATCAAGGTGGATATTGGTGGCCACCTGCCTATTCCACTCGGGCCCTCGCCATTGTCTCTTTCAGTTTTTCATTTTCCTTAATTATAGCACAATTTACTATTTTTGTCAGTTTTTCGGGTCCTAAACTTCCGGAGCCATTTTGAGGCCCCAAACGACATTTTTTGGGCATGAAAGGTTTCAAAAATTCATAGAAATTGCATTATAAATTGTAGTCCTCGGGGAGATATTTCCAACGATGTATCATGTGCGTCAAACGAAGATAATATGACCAAGTTACGACCCCGGGAAGTTGGCTACCCAACTAACCCCAATGGGGCCCATAAAATCTTTGTGTTACATCTCCTCGAGTTAGGGTTTTGGTTGTTTAGGGTTTTAACTTATTTTTAAGTAATAAAAAGACCCTTCATCCTTATTGTAACACAGTTCAAAAAAACATAACTATCAGTTGTATTTATAGAAAATTTCCCATGTGCAATTATAAAGTCATTGGGATGCCATGATGGATTGCGTAGTCAAGGAAGGTTGATTTTCCTAATTAATATGGAGATAATTCCATATGAATTGTGTGACCAAGGCAGGCTGAAGGAAGGCTGATAATTGGCTAAGTATTAGACCGATTTTGCCTAGATCAATAGGAGACAATTGGTAGAGTGCTAGAGAATCTCAAGAGAGATTAAGCATTGTATTGTTTCGTGATTCCTTGACTTAATACAAAATAGAGATAGAGGGTTTTGAGCAGTTGCTTACCCAGATACATCTTGTGTTGTGCGTTTGATAACTTGTTTCTCTTACTTATATGTGATTGTGCGATCGTGTTTTGTTTCCACAAATTGTAGGAAGGATTAAGTATCTTGTTCTAGTACATTACAAGATCAGATTGAATCCCGTTGGTTAGATTTTCTACATGAAATAGAAGAGAGGGTTGATACCATATTGCCTTGTGGTGGTTAGTAGGCTGCAAGGTCTATGATAAAGACCAACATAAATGGAGGGGGGCTTGCATTGTAATTTAGAGCCATAACAGAAGTCGACACAGGCGTAATATTGATTGAGTTAACCCTAGTTTGAGGGTTGACATTGAGATCTGAAGTTCATGTCAAGATTCAGTCAAAGAAATGCCCAGAATCTATGGATCCATATGAGCTAGGTCGAGTCTCTTATGGAGGCAAAGTTGTGTTTTTTCTATGTGTGAATACGGTTTGTTCTACAACAATTAGAAGTACAAAAGTATAATGCCCTAGTTAGGATAATTTCCTAGCATGTTTAATTCATAAGGTATGCCCTTAAGACTATGAAAAATTTGCGTAGAAGAAGACAGGTTGTGACCCTTAGAGTGAGGTTTATTTCTGCAATAAAGACCGCAGATCTGGATAATGGTTTGCAGATTCAGTATGTGTGGAGACAACAAATCCAAAGGAGGGTGGAACCTGAGCAGAAGATTGAGCATGCAAAAGAAATGTGCCATATGAAGAATGGATTAACATGCAGAGGAGTTGATTTTGGTGGAATTTCCATAGATTTTTAGACAAAGATTTGAAGAAACCTATGAAAAATTATTAAATGGACTGTTAGTGGCTGATTTGTGACCCTAGTTCAGTCATCCATTGATTGTTAGAAGTATGATAAGAGGATTAGTTCATATTTGTTCATAGATTTGACAGCAAATTAGATCAAATTGTCGATGCACAAGAACAGTGATCTTGAGAGGACTCAAACCATTGTTAGGTGGCATATTTGAAGAGCCCTAGATGAAGACAATATTGTGGGCCCTAGATCAGTAAAAAGAATTGACTGTGGTTGGGCAGATTGATGGTAGTCCAAGTACAGTTGGAGGGTTGTTAGGTTATTGTCAAAGAAGAGCCCTGACTCTTGTTCTGGTGAAGGACAACAAAACTGGTAGAAGGGTAGGTGTATAGGGCCTAAGGATGTGCAGACTTTGAAGGACTAAAGTAATAGTCAAATGGGCCAACCAACTAGCCCTAGTTCACTATATTGTAGAGGATTGATTCAGAGAGAAGAAGGGTAGCCTCCATAGCCCTGGACTTTTCATCTTGGAGTTGTAGTATGGCAAAAGTGGGCATACCAAATAGTTGTTCACAAATGGAATTGTGAACAACTTGTTACCACTCAAACTAGTAGTGGACCTAAAAGGGGTTCCTAAGATGGCAAATGCTAGGACAAGGGAAATGATGGAGGCTTAGCCCATTGTCACCACTACTAAGGCTCCTTTCTCTTCACGGACTTTCACCGATGGGTGGAGTCTCGGTAGTTTAGGAAGTCACTTGTAGAGTATAGGTCAATGAATAGGTGGGAAGTGACCCTCGAAATCATTTCCCTAAGATAAAATAAAGAGTGGGACTTTCTTTCCTTTTAAGCAAGGGAATTTATCTTCTAGGGAGAGAGGAGGGGGATTGAAGGGTTGAGGGAGAAGAAAAAGACTTATGAAGGAAGTTATCAATCCCTAAAATCATTTGGGAACTTGGATTCCAAAATGGTCCTTGATGAAAGGCCTTTGACACCAAATGGGACCACACAGGGCCAAGTGGACCCATCCCAGGTTAGAGGATGGAATTTAGCAACCAATGATGTTCCTATCCTGGACAAGGTGAGGGGAAAGGATCAGACAAGATTTTTTACTTTGATAGGTCAAATTGATCCTACTAGGTTCTATCCTTGGGAACGCCTAGGCAAAAATTGATCCTAGAGCTAGGGCTTGAGGTATCCAGAGATTCCACCGTCATAATTGGCCCAAGTTCTAAGGAGAGTGAGGGAACCCAACAACACAGCTGCCTCTAGGATATATAAGTTTTCCTCTAGCTAGATTCCTGGGAAATTGTTGCCCTAAGTGACCTAATGGGGCTAGATCTCGGGAATGTGAAAATTTCTTAATCTAAGAAACCCTACTGCAGTATCTTGATTTACTTTTCCTTCTTGAATTAAGTTACAAGTTAATTTCTAAAATATTCAATAAATTTAAAGCGAAGTAAATAGTAAATACAACTAGAAACCTACACATACAGATCAAATATTGAATAACATGCTCATAGACAAAGTGACACACGGATTTTCTGGACAACTGTCCTCGGAGAAAACCCAATGCGGGAAAACTAGTGTAGCTAGCTCTGGAGGGTTTTCATTATTATGCAGAATCTAAGTACAACAATCTTGGGCACCAAAAATGGTTCACCCAACTGAAATATAAAAATGGTAGTAATACGCTGCTCTGAATCCCTCTACGTCAACCTGACTGGCATGTGTCGGCCTCTGCGCTCCTCAGTAAGGGCCTACGTCACACCTGAAGGGCTTACACTGCCCCTGTGCTGCCCTGACTGGGCCTGCGTCAACCCTGCGTGGCTCCTGCTGCCTCTACGCTGCCCCTGGTGGGCTTTGGCTGGACTGAGTGGCTCCTACTACCCCTGCTACTCTGGCTGGCTGGAATGCTTATGCAGAAAAAGCATAGGTAAGAAATAAGGCACTGGGAAACTTGCATAACAGTCAGAAAAATTGAAGAAATGAAATGAAAATAGATCAATGTCCACAAATAACTGAAATAGCTCAATGGGACTAGAGAGTAAAAGCTTTGACGACAGCAATAAGTGCTTATAGCATCAGCTAAGAGAACAGAGGAGACTAGTTCATGAGGTTAAAATGTTGTATAATTGTTGGCATAGGAAAACTGTGGAATCGTTAGAGTAACTCTTTGCAGGTACCATTAGTTGGTGATCATCGATTATCATTTTATTTCATCAAATACCCTGATGAATGGGCCTTATAATCTATTTGTGTAAACAAATGCCACGGAAGCTGTGTGATGGAAAAATATTCACACTATATTGAAGAAAACACCTACCAAATAAGGATGACATTTCAAATGGGGCAAGAAAAAATAGAGAGATAAACATCGAAAGAGTTAAAATGCTAGGGCAACAAGAAAGCAACTAGGTAGCATGGTAGAAAGCACAACAAAGAAAATTATAAAAATGGAAAACCCTACAAATTAGCACCCATCCAAACATCACCACAATTTTTTCTTTAACTCTAAATCTCCAAATTCATCAAATTATATCCTGTATTCAAACCTGATCCTCTCTATTAGCCATTCTGAAGATGAGGCTGAGAACTTACTACAAAACCATCACCTACATGTAGTGATCTTATTCTATGACCAGACAACCTACTTTCGTGAAGACACGGAAAGGTAAACACTCTCTGCCAAGATTTTCCATAGAACCCAGGTTGAGCAACCACATATATATCACCAGTTTTTTCTCTTCAGATTTGTAACTTAGAAGAGCTTTGTCTGACCACCTCCAGGTTGCTCCCAGAGTCACCCAGGCAAGCCCTCTCAGCATCATCCTCTTTCTGTAGTACCTAATTAGTAATTTAATTAACCATAATAGTTTCTTGATCATGCAGGTATTTCAAATATATTGCCAATAAGCATAAAGCTTTCATGTTAAACAATCAAGTCAAAAGACTTTAGACTATGATGCAAAAAATACAAAGAAACCTCACCAACACTCAAAGGACAAACAAAGTCAAACCTCTACAAAGTATAAAAGATATCTGATAAACTTCATTCCATCAAAAAAATGTGCTTAACTAAAGAAAATTCTAATTACTGTGCTTTCAAGACAAAGCTTTCGAGGGCAGTGATGTTATAAACATACCCCTACACCTCGTGAACAATCAATGTGTACAATTAGACCATCATAAGGCTCATTTTAAACATCATTATTATCATTTTCTAAATCATTTTCATCAAATCAACAAGAAGCAAGCAACAATTGCACTCAGTTCCACTGAAGCAAAGTATATGGAAGTTTCATATACTTATTATGAAGCTATCTAGATTTTCAACTTGATTGTAGAGTCAAACAACTAAGAAACATAGTTTACATCTTGACATGCCATAACACCTGATATGTCCTAAATGCCTTGGAATTGTGTGGCATGTGTTAGCATCCCCTACATTCCTTGACATGATTTTACACTCCCTAACACACCGTAGCACTTCCTGACACACCTCGGTAGTTTAACACACCTTGGCATTGCCTAGCATATAACCTTGTAACTTCCTCCTTAACACACCTAGAACTCATTGACACTCCATATCACATGCTCTTATTCGTTCATTTCCATGCATTTTGATCTAGTGCTTCCTTGTGTTTACCTGACACTCCCTAACACTCCCTAGCATGCATTAGCACACCCTAACACCTGACACATCTTGGAATGCCACCCTATCACTCTATCATTCATTGGCACTACCTAGCATACCTTTTGACTCTCTCCTTAGCACACCTAGAGGTCATTGAAAATCCCAGTCACAAACTCGTATTCATTCATTTTCATGCATTTTTACCAAGTGCTCCCTTGTGTTTCCATATCATTCCTTAACACTCCTTGGCACGTGTTGGTACACCCTAACACCTAGGACATCTTGGCATGTTGCCTTGGCCTCTAGCATGCCTTAACACTGCCTAGCATACGTTGTCAATCCCTCCTCAGCACAACTGGAAGTCACTGACACTTCCAATCACAAACTCTTATTTGTTCATTTCCATGCATTTTGACGTAGTTTTCCCTTGTGTTTCTCGGGCACTCCTAGTTAACACTTCCTTGCATGCGTTGGCACATCTTGGATGCATCCCAACCTAGCACTCTATCATTCCTTATCACTTCCAAGCATGCCTTGTCACTCCTCCTTATCACACATGGAACTCGTTGAAACTCCTTGTCACACACTATTATTCATTCATTTCCATGCATTGTGACATAGTGCTACCTTGTGTTTCTCTAGCACTTCCTAAAACACCCTGGCACACATTGGCACACCCTGGAACTTGGCACAACTTGGCATGCTTTCCTAGCACTCTATCATGCATTGGAATTGCCTAACATACCTTGTCACTCCCTTCTTAGCACACATAGAACTTGCTAACACTCCCTCCTTAACACATGGCATGTCTTGGCATGCCTGGCATGCCTTGACACTATCCGGAACATATTAGCACACCCTGACACTTCTTGAAATTCCATAGCATTTCCTAGTATGCCTTGTCACCCCCCCTTGCCAAGCTTGACACTTGCTAACACCCCCAACACACTCTCTTATTCATTCATTTCCATTCTTTTTGACTCGATGATTTATGTTTGATGGGGTGCATGTCTAAAAATAGTTCCTTTAATAGAATTAAAAAATGATCTCACCATTACTGACATAAGTTATTGAGAGATTCTACTTGAATGACATTAAGAAACTACACAATAGATTTTAAGAATGGAATTTTTATGATTTTTTGTTATGGTGTGAGAATGGTAAGAATTGAGTGGTCAATAAGGTGTGTGATTTCTTAGAATACCTTCTCACTTCCTCCTTGGCATGACAACTATCACTCATTTCCACTCCCTACATGCCCTCATATTCATTCACTTCCATGTATTTTTTCCTATTCTTCCTTTATGTTTTCCTAGTACTCTTTAACACTCCTCAACATGCATTGGCACTCTCAACTTAGCACTTTTCGACATGCCCTGCCACTTCATAACATGCATAACACTCCCTGACACACATTGGCACTTGGATTCTAAGTAATTCAAAACTTAGGAGAAGTTTGGAAGGGTCCAACCTCCTCATCAACAACAACTTCACTATTGAAGCTTACCCTATCAGTGTCAATATCAATCGACCTATAAACCTTATACTGTTGTTGTACCATATAATCATTAGCTTTGCTCTTTGGATCTAATTTGGTTATCTTCTTAGCTAGAATCCAAGTGTAGGCAATAGAACCAAAACTTTAAGATGACTTACTTGGAATTTCTTCCAAACCATGGTTCTATGTGACCTTCTACTTCATTAATGCTTTGAACTTTTGAAATTCATTAAACACATCATATTTTAATTATAGAAAACATACCCACATTTTCTATTGAAATAATCAACAAATGGAAGGAAGTACCTAGCACCAGTGGTTGATGTCATGTTCATTGGTCCACATATGTCTGAAAGTACCAATTGAAGGACCCTTTATGCTCTCCAAGCTCGTCCTTCATAAAATGGTATTCAATGTAGCTTCCTTGCCTGACAAGCTCTGCAAACTCTGTGGATATTTATAGAATGTTCGGAAGTCAATATTGTCACCATGACCTGGACCACCTATATCTAGATCATAAATTACTAGTCTAGGAGGCTCATCATGCTCAAAATCTTCCACCCCCCTTCAAGTGCAGCTACTTGAAGCTTGACACCTGAATCCTCAACCCCTTCCAACTTCTAAGTAATTCAAAACTTAGGAGAAGTTTGGAAAGGTCCAGCCTCCTCATCAAAAACAACTTCACTATTGAAGCTTACCCTATCAGTGTCAATATCAATCAACCTATAAACCTTATAGTGTTGTTGTACCCTATAATCATTATCTTTGTTGTACCCTTAAACCGCTAAACCACTAACACCTAAACCTCTAACCCCTTAACCCCTTAACCCCTAAACACCTAAACCGTTAATGCTTAACCCATAACCCATTAACCCCTCACCCCTAACCCCTAAGCCCCTAATCCCTAATCCCTTAACCACTAAATCATTATTCACCTAACCCCTAACTGTGCCTAAATCACCTAACCCCTAAGCCCCCAATCCCTAATCCCTTAACCACTAACTCATTATTCCCGTAACCCCTAAATGCACTTAAATCCCCTAACCCCCAAATCCCTAACGGTTTAACCACTAACTCATTTCCCCCAACCCGAATCCATAATCCCTTAACTAATAACTCATTATTCCCTTAACCCCTAAATGCGCCTAAATCCCCTAACCCCTAAGCTCCCAATCCCTAATCCCTTAACCCCTAAGCCCCCAATCCCTAACACCTTTACCACTAACTCATTATTCCCCTAACCCCTAAACCCTAAACCTCTAACTCCTAAGCCCTTTCCCCTAACCCGTAAGCCCCTAATCCTAAATCCCTTAACCACTAACTCATTATTCCCCTAACCCTTATAACAATCCTTAAAACCTGTGGGATTAGCCATTCCAAATGAGAGCAGGTCTAGTTGGGACCTACGATAAGATTAGTTCCCCCTTGTTGGCACGGTGGAATACCATGAGCAAAACCATGGGTGGCAAAAACCTCTCTTAAATTTTCTATTTTGTCTGAATTTTATTTTAATAATTAATTAATTAATTTCTTTAAAAACTCTTCTAGATAAATCACATATTTTTTAAAGTCGATACCTTTCTATGTGGTTCATCATCAATGTTTTTAAAATAAATTTATTAGAATGAAATTGAATTGATTTTTGAAACTTCCTTTTGAACAATTGTTAACATTACAAAAAATCAAGAACTACCCTCACCATCCATCAAAACAACAATAGATATGATAGTAAAAATAATTTTTGGAGAGCATAATATTAAAAATAATGTTTGGAAAAATAGAAGAATGGAGTATTCATTTTTCGTTTAAATTTTAAACATCAAATTAAAATAACATATCTCCCGCCCAAAACACATCTCCCGCTGGCTTAGTGATTAGGGCTTTGTTGTGGGTCTTATTCTATCAGGCCCGAGGGAAAGCTACCAGTCAACACGGAAACAATTTCATCTCTCTCTGTGCGTGCAATAATTTCTGCTTCCATCTACAGCAGAAAGGGTCTTGATCTGTGTAAGTTTCTAGCATTAACAACCTGTTTAATATTTTTGAAGCAACTTCTTTATCTCTGCCCATTTCCTGTGTATTTATTAGTATCTGGTTTGGTTTCATAATTGCAAGGAGTAGACTTTTGTCCCTTTAAGGGAATCTTCTTTTATACAAGGATTTCCTCTGCAGTCAATAGATTCATTGCTGAACAGTGCGTAAGAACTAGGCTACAGAAACTACATTACAAAAACTTTGATATGCATAAATTAGCACAAATTAATTACATAACCGAAAAAACAAAAACAACATACTGGATTACGAGATTGACTTCTTATTACCGTTAGTTAAAATGTTGATGACGATTTTTCTTCTTTACATTTGTCCAAACTTGTAATTTGTCCAAACTCGTAATGCCTTTGCTAAAATCTTTGTTATTTCTAGTGTATATATCATAACCGATAAATTCCATTTTTGGATTTTGGGTTTCTGGATTTACTGACACAGTAGACTATGTGGTGATCTTCCGGAGAGCCAAACCACCAGTTAGACGAGTTAGACGACGGGTTACAATGTAACCTGTTTCAAATCAACACTTTTTAAGATGATTTTATTTTTTATTTCTTTTCAAAATCAAGGATTAAGGTTTCTCAAAATCAATTTTGACAGAGAATTTTCTTTTACCAATCCCCTAACCCCATTAAAAACCACCTTATAGCTATAAGATTATCAAGCATAAACATGCCCTTTCAATCGAATATGATTTTCCGTATCCAACTAGCTGTCAACAAGGACAAAATCTTCTGTAATTTTAACCCTTCTTGGGAACTACTTCTTTAACAAACTCAACAAAGGCGTCACATGGAGGAAATTATCTTGAAAATACTCCCTGATTTTCATCTCATCTCTAAAAAGTTGCCACTAGAATCTCAAAAGGACAAATCCACTCAGAATTCTATGTTCTCTTCAGGTGCTAGGAGAAAAATTTAGAAGACACAACCCCTTAGGAAATTTGGGGAATGAGTGCCCTAATCCTAAGCCCCTGCCCCCGTACCAGTACAAGGATATTCTTTTATGTCCTATCAGACTGTCTGGAACTTACACATCTTGTTCACAACTTCGTTTGTGAACAAGATCCATTATTAATGATTCTGTTACAGATGACCTTTCATGCTTGATGTGCTGATTGAAAGTAATGATGCAATACAGATTGATGCCAAGCATGCATCTGTTGTGTCAATGAAGTAACTGATCTTTCATACACACAACTGTGAAGCCATCTTACATAAATGAGAGGTCACCCATGTTATTGTAAGAAAAGATAAATAAGCCAAAGATCAACCATACTACTCGTATGGTATACCACTGTGATGCCAATAAGCTACCACTGAGATACTACAACAACTCTGATATCAAGCGCAGCAGAATATCATAATTATGCCAAGTCATAAGAGCAATGTTCCTGGCCATATATAGAACAGAGATTGAGGTTCATAGATGTACTGAAATCAGAGGTCAGGATCCCTATCCAAACAGAGGGAGAGATGAATTTATGCAGTCCATAGTCAAACTGAAATAAAAAAATTGTACCATCTGAACTATGCCAAGATAATATGCAAAGTTATCCAATAGGGCCATGTGAAGATAATATACAGACCTATATAAAGGTCAGAAATATTATGTCAAAAGGATTCATTATGGAATTAGATGCTTTCGCTTGTAATAATCATTAATCCTGGGTCTTCTAGACTGCCTCTTTCTTTGATTGATTTTGAAAAGAGCAGAGAGATAGATGGCTGAGATCAACTTAGATTTACCATATATCAGGGACTTGCCAAAGTGCCATGATTTCTGGACTGTCATATCAATACTGATTGTATGTTTGATCGTAAGTCCGAAGCTATCCTTACCTTCATTCAAACATTATGCGATCATCTCAAGTAACTAGAAAAGTAGTGATGTTAGCTTTTAAGGATCCTTGCTTCGGTGTTTTAAGGAGGGCGTTTGATACCGCCTAAGTTGAAGTTGAATTTTTAAACACCCTTATGTGGATGACGAAATTAAAAAATTGACTTAGATGCTATTAAGCCATCATTCGCATTCAATCAATCTTTAAACTCATGGACTGGTCCTTGTAAAAGCCTCTTATGAACAATCCAATAGAGGAGAGCTGGTAAAATTGCATCAAGGTAATATTGCAGAAATGAGAAATAATATGTCAACAAATATGACATAGAGCTTTTGTATTTAATCAGGACATTATCGACCAAACTTAGATTCTAGAATTGGCCATGAGGAATAAGCTCCAGATACTTGGATCAACCAGCCAAAAAAAAAACTTTACTGCTGAGATAATGAATAAATACAAGTGTCAAAAAATTGAGTCACATCATACTGGGATTATGACTCTAAGAGTGATAATCATTTGAGGTATCTCCACAGGTCGGCTCTTTTAAACCGTATATATATTCTTAGAACTGAGATGCTATGGTACTACATGAGTCTGCAAATACATAAGTCTGCAAAGCATATTTTAAAACAAAATGACCTTTGTTTTTTGTCTTTTTGACTTCTCCTGGATCAAGGATATGCCTGAAGTAGGAACCTCGACTTCTTTTCTTGGATGCATAAGAATTAAGGCATGCCTTTGAAAGATACAAATGCCATGAGTTTGAGAGGGACTCAACTCCTTTTGTAACTTCACTATGAGGCAACCAACAAGGCCATAGGAGGTCTTTCAATCAATTTTAATTATTTATCAAAAGGGCAACATAATATCGGTCACCCACAGATGTATACGATGCTTGGATCCCATAGGTGGTACATAATTCAAATTGCTTGAAAAACTCCTTAAATGATGGGTCCCTTTGTTGACTTTGTCAAGAGTTTGATTAGCCATTCAAGTTCACTGAATTCTGAGGTGGATCAGTGGATTGGAAATATCAGACCTCATATTATGTGCCCAGAACTGGAATCTTCTAATCATGATATTTGAACCAGGTCTTGTATGATCTTCAAAAAGGAATTTCACTCTTTATCCACAAAACTGTGGGCTGGTCACTGCGATGCACCAAATTTATATCATAATTTCATACTATCTGATCCTTTGAGGGCGAAAGAGGCCATGAAGATTTGACAACATTTCTAGTGATTGCTTTCCCTCTTTCTTGGGCTTGTCCTCAGCCTAGCTCTAATACCATGTTAAATTTATCTTAACATGTTCATAGCATAGGACAGTCACATCAATTTTTATATATAGCCCAATTATCAATCCATAGCAACCACATCAATTAAAATCATGATGAATGTAACTGATAAAAGAACATAAGAAAATAATGCAGAGGATAAGCCAAGACAAGAGGACACATGAATATGGCTCAAGCCAGGGAAAAACCCCAAGACAGCCAAAACCCTTGATCAGTTCTTATTATTCATAATCTAATGTTCAACAGAGAGAGAGAGAGAGTACAATGATTTAAAGTCAATACTGACTTGCCAAATAGAAGATCTGACCTCTAAGCTCTTAGGCTCAATGAAACTGCTATTATGAATACTGGTTAGGGTATGAACACATATAGCTTCAAGGACTAATGTCGGCAATCTGGGTCACTGGTTAGGGCTGCTTGATTCAACTTTCTTTTCCATTACAGTGATGTACCACAATCTAATCTCTGATATAGAGCTTGAGGCTCCTCCTCAACAATCTGTTCCCTTATAGCTATAATATTATCAAGCATAAACATGCCCTTTCAATCGAATCTGATTTTCTGTATCCAACTAGCTGTCAACAAGGACAAAACCTTCTATAATTTTAACCCTTCTTGGGAACTACTTCTTTAACAAACTCAACAAAGGCGTCACATGGAGGAAATTATCTTGAAAATACTCCCTGATTTTCATCTCATCTCTAAAAAGTTTCCACTAGAATCTCAAAAGGACAAATCCACTCAGAATTCTATGTTCTCTTCAGGTGCTAGGTGAAAAATTTAGAAGACACAGCCCCTTAGGCAATTTGGGGAATGAGTGCCCTAATCCTAAGCCCCTGCCCCCGTACCAGTACAAGGATATTCTTTTATGTCCTATCAGACTGTCTGGAACTTACACATCTTGTTCAAAACTTCGCTTGTAAACAAGATCCATTGTTAATGATTCTGCTACTAATGACCTTTCATGCTTGATGTGCTGATTGAAAGTAATGATGCAATACAGATTGATGCCAAGCATGCATATGTTGTGTCAATGAAGTAACTGATCTTTCATACACACAAATGTGAAGCCATCTTACATAAATGAGAGATTGACCATGTTATTGTAAGAAAAGATAAATAAGCCAAAGATCAACCATACCACTGGTATGGTATACCACTATGATGCCAATAAGCTACCACTGAGATACTACAACCACTGTGATATCAAGCGTAGAAGAATATCATAATTATGCCAAGTCATAAGAGCAATGTTCCTGGCCATATATAGAACAGAGACTGAGGTTCATAGATGTACTGAAATCAGAGGTCAGGATCCCTATCCAAAGAGAGGGAGAGATGAATTTATGCAGTCCATAGTCAAACTGAAATAAAAAAATTGTACCATCTGAACTATGCTAAGATAATATGAAAAGTTATCCAATAGGGCCATGTGAAGATAATATACAGACCTATATAAAGGTCAGAAATATTATGTCAGAAGGATTGATTATGGAATCAGATGCTTTCGCTTGTAATAATCATTAATCCTGGGTCTTCTAGACTGCCTCTTTCTTTGATTGATTTTAAAAAGAGCAGAGAGATAGATGACTGAGATCAACTTAGATTTACCATATATCAGGGACTTGCCAAAGCTCCATGATTTCTAGACTGTCATATCAATACTGATTGTATGTCGGACTGTAAGTCTGAAGCCATCCTTACCTCATTCAAACATTATACGTCATCTGAAGTAACTAGAAAAGCGAGGATGTTTCTTTAACATTGCTGCAGGTTTTATGACTTCATTTTGATACCTCTGCCTAAGTTGAAGTTGAATCTTTAAACACCCTTATGTGGAGGACGGAATGTAAAAAATTGACTTAGATGTTATTAAGCCATCATTCACATTCAGTCAATCTTTAAACTCATGGACTGGTCCTTGTAAAAGCCTCTTATGAACAATCCAATAAAGGAGAGCTGGTAAAATTGCATCAAGGTAATATTGCAGAAATGAGAAATAATATGTCAATAGATATGACTTAGAGCATTTGTATTTAATCAAGACATTATCAACCAAACTTAGATTCTAAAATTGGCCATGAGGAATAAGCTCCAGATACTTGGATCAACCAGCCAAAAAAAAAAATTTACTGCTGAGATAATGAATAAATACAAGTGTCCAAAAATTGAGTCACATCATACTGGGATTATGACTCTAAGAGTGATAATCATTTTAGGTATCTCCACAGGTCGACTCTTTTAAACCATATATATATTATTAGAACTAAGATGCTATGGTACTACATGAGTCTGCAAATACATAAGTTTGCAAAGCATATTTTAAAACAAAATGACTGCTTTTGTACCTTTTTTTGACTTGATCAAGGATATACCTGAAGTAGGAACCTCGACTTCTTTTCTTGGATGCATAAGAATTAAGGCATGCCTTTGAAAGATACAAATGCCATGAGTTTGAGAAGGACTCAACTCCTTTTGTAACTTCACTATGAGGCACCCAACAAGGCCATAGGAGGTATTTCAATCAAGTTGAATTATTTATCAGAAGGGCAACATAATATCGGTCACCCACAGATGTATACGATGCTTGGATCCCATAGGTGGTACATAATTCAAATTGCTTGAAAAACTCCTTAAATGATGGGTCTCTTTGTTGACTTTGTCAAGAGTTTGATTAGCCATTCAAGTTCACCGAATTCTGAGGTGGATCAGTGGATTGGAAATCTCAGACCTCATATTATGTGCCCAGAACTGGACTCTTCTAATCATGATATTTGAACCAGGTCTTGTATGATCTTCAAAAAGGAATTTCGCTCTTTATCCACAAAACTGTGGGCTGGTCACTGTGATGCACCAAATTTATATCATAATTTCATACTATCTGATCCTTTGAGGGCGAAAGAGGCCATGAAGATTTGACAACATTTCTAGTGATTGCTTTCCCTCTTTCTCGGGCTTGTCCTCATCCTATCTCTAATACCATGTTAAATTTAGCTTAACATGTTCATAGCATAGGATAGTCACATCAATTTTTATATATAGCCCAATTATCAATCCATAGCAACGACATCAATTAAAATCATGATGACTGTAACTGATAAAAGAACATAAGAAAATAATGCAGAGGATAAGCCAAGACAAGAGGACACATGAATATGGTTCAAGCCAGGGAAAAACCCCAAGACAGCCAAAACCCTTGATCAGTTCTTATTATTCATAATCTAATGTTCAACAGAGAGAGAGAGAGAGTAGAATGATTTAAAGTCAATACTAACTTTCCAAATAGAATATCTGACCTCTAAGCTCTTAGGCTCAATGAAACTGCTATTATGAATACTGGTTAGGGTATGAACACATATAGCTTCAAGGACTGATGTCGGCAATCTCAGTCACTGGTTAGGGCTGCTTGATTCAACTTTCTTTTCCATTACAGTGATGTACCACAATCTAATCTCTGATATAGAGCTTTGAGGCTCCTCCTCAACAATCTGTTCCCTTCAACAATCCTGAATAAGTGGCAAGATAAACAACCCCAAACTCATGAAAGCAGAGGAGGGTTTGACCATGCTTTCCAACCCTCCAAACAACTTAAAAACAGGCTGTTGTAGTGGCTTTCTTCCTGCGGTCTATAGCAGAGATAAACCTCACAAAAACGCACAGAAAAATCAACTAAAGATACGTTGCCTTGCATAGACTTCCTATCCTCCAACTGTGGCTCTTATCCAACACAAAATCTGCACCCAAAACAGAGATACGCTGCCCAGACAAACCTTCCATCCTCCATGCATTATGTCACAGACCTGGAGAGCTGGTAAAATTGCATCAAGGTAATATTGCAGAAATGAGAAACAATATGTCCACAGATATGACTTAGAGCATTTGTATTTAATCAGGACATTATCGACCAACCTTAGATTCTAGAATTGGCCATGAGGAATAAGCTCCAGATACTTGGATCAACCAGCCAAAAAAAAACTTTACTGTTGAGATAATGAATAAATAAAAGTGTCCAAAAATTGAGTCACATCATACTGGGATTATGACTCTAAGAGTGATAATCATTTTAGGTATCTCCACAGGTGGGCTCTTTTAAACCATATATATGTTCTCAGAACTAAGATGCTATGGTACTGCATGAGTCTGCAAATACATAAGTCTGCAAAGCATATTTTAAAAAAAAATGACTGCTTTTGTACCTTTGTTTGACTTGATCAAGGATATGCCTGAAGTAGGAACCTCGGCTTCTTTTCTTGGATGCAGAAGCATTAAGGCATGCCTTTGAAAGATACAAATGCCATGAGTTTGAGAGGGACTCAACTCCTTTTGTAACTTCACTATGAGGCACCCAACAAGGCCTTAGGAGGGCTTTCAATCAATTTGAATTCTTTATCAGAAGGGCAACATAAGATTGGTCACCCACAGATGTATATGATGCTTGGATCCCATAGGTGGTACATAATTCAAATTTCTTGAAAAAATCCTTAAATTATGCGTCCCTTTGTTGACTTTGTCAAGAGTTTGATTAGCCATTCATGTTCACCGAATTCTGAGGTGGATCAGTGGATTGGAAATCTCAGACCTCATATTATGTGCCCAGAACTGGACTCTTCTAATCATGATATTTGAACCAGGTCTTGTATGATCTTCAAAAAGGAATTTCGCTCTTTATCCACAAAAATGTGGGCTGGTCACTGTGATGCACCAGATTTATATCATAATTTCATACTATCTGATCTTTTGAGGGAAAAAGAGGCCATGAAGATTTGACAACATTTCTAGTGATTGCTTTCCCTCTTTCTTGGGCTTGTCCTCAGCCTAGCTCTAATACCATGTTAAATTTAGCTTAACATGTTCATAGCATAGGACAGTCACATCAATTTTTATATCTAGCCCAATTATCAATCCATAGCAACCACATCAATTAAAATCATGATGACTGTAACTGATAAAAGAACATAAAAAAATAATGCAGAGGATAAGCCAAGACAAGAGGACACATGAATATGGCTCAAGCCAGGGAAAAACCCCAAGATGACAAAAACCCTTAATCAGTTCTTATTATTCATAATCTAATTTTCAACAGAGAGAGAGAGTACAATGATTTAAAGTTAATACTGACTTGCCAAATAGAAGATCTGACCTCTAAGCTCTTAGGCTCAATGAAACTGCTATTATGAATACTGGTTAGGGTATGAACACAGATAGCTTCAAGGACTGATGTTGGAAATCTGGGTCACTAGTTGGGGCTGCTTGATTCAACTTTCTTTTCCATTATAGTGATGTAACATAATCTAATCTCTAATATAGAGCTTTGAGGCTCCTCCTCAGCAATCCCTTCCCTTCAACAATCCTGAATGAGTGGCAAGATAAACAACCCCAAACTCATGAAAGCAGAGGAGTGTTTGACCATGCTTTCAAACCCTCCAAACAACTTAACAATAGGCTGTTGTAGTGGCTTTCTTATTGTGGTCTGTAGCAGAGATAAACCTCACAAAAATGCACAGAAAAATCAACTAAAGATACGTTTCCTTGCACAAACTTCCTATCCTCCAACTGTGGTTCTTATCCAACACAAAATCTACACCCAAAATAGAGATACGCCGCCTAGACAGACCTTCCATCCTCCATGCATTATGTCACAGACCTGGAGAGCTGGTAAAATTGCATCAAGGTAATATTGCAGAAATGAGAAACAATATGTCCACAGATATGACTTAGAGCATTTGTATTTAATCGGGACATTATCGACCAACCTTAGATTCTAGAATTGGCCATGAGGAATAAGCTCTAGATACTTGGATCAACCAGCCAAAAAAAAAACGTTACTGCTGAGATAATGAATAAATTGAGTCACATCATACTGGGATTATGACTCTAAGGGTGATAATCATTTTAGGTATCTCCACAAGTCGGCTCTTTTAAACCATATATATATTCTTAGAACTAAGATGCTATGGTACTACATGAGTCTGCAAAGCATATTTTAAAACAAAATGACTGCTTTTGTACCTTTGTTTGACTTGATCAAGGATATGCCTAAAGTAGGAACCTCGGCTTCTTTTCTTGGATGCATAAGCATTAAGGCATGCCTTTGAAAGATACAAATGCCATGAGTTTGAGAGGGACTCAACTCCTTTTGTAACTTCACTATGAGGCACCCAACAAGGCCCTAGGAGGGCTCTCAATCAATTTGAATTCTTTATCAGAAGGGCAACATAAGATCGGTCACCCACAGATGTATACGATGCTTGGATCCCATAGGTGGTACATAATTCAAATTTCTTGAAAACCGAGCCCTAAACAGAGATTGGTCTGATAATAGCCTCGACCCTGCCACCTGTGTCCAGCCTTATATATCATCCTATTTCAGAGGAGAAGATGAGCCCTTCAATGTGTCGAATGAGGGAGAAATCACCCCTTTATATACTAATCGGTGGAGTCGAAAGGACGTGACTTTTGAGCTTCTTGAGCCAACTTACAAGGGAGGCCGATCTTGGTTGCCAATTTTAACAAAATTCCATCATGCATTGTAGTTGAACTTCTTACTCAATCACCTTTTCTTGCTCATGAATGGTTATGTTAAAGTTAGGCATTAATGAGTCTTGTTGTTGCCTAGATATTGTAAGTAGATAAACAATTTAATTATATTTTATTTTTATATATCTATTATACTTGGACATATTCACTCAACAATTAACATACTCGTGTGAGCTTCAGCTGAGGGCCATAGACGGGATTCGATTGGATGAACTCCTCCACATCCACATCGGTCCACTTAGGTAGAGGTTTGTCCCTACCAAGGATCTGCTTATACTTGTTCAAATATGAAAACCTCTCCTTCCAGAATTCCTTCGTCACCCCCCAAAATGACGATTCTTGTTCTGATGAAGTGTTCTCTCCCCCCATTTTTCTCCAACCTCCCAGTGATCCTTTTATCTTGCTGACTATTTGAATAGTTCAAGGCTTGTCAAGTTTTATCACTGTTTGAAGGAATAACCAAATAGAACTATAGGTTCATGCTTCCACAAGGACACACCCAAGCTTGTAGATCTGAGGGAAGTGTAACCACAAGTCAGCAAACAAGTGGCCAATCCACGTTTCTATGAGCCTCCACGAGATTGTTGTACTCTGAGCTTCTTGTCCAATAGGTTCGAGCTCTTTTTATTCTTTGTGGATCTAAGTTATGCACTTCAAGAGGATTCAAGCTCCATACAAGTGTGAATTATGCCACCACACGTCCAAGGAAGAGGCCGTATTACTCCAAATGTGAGCTTATGCCTCAATCTCATATATGCATACGCTGCAGATGACCGATGTCACATATATACATCGCATTGCAAGGGTATGGCACAATGTCGAGACCAATGATTAATCCGAAGACAATTTTTGAATGAATATTAAATGGATAAACCCACAACAGAAATCACTTATCACTGAACATAATCTACACGTCCAAATCTAGTTGTCAAATTACAACAACATTATTACGAGTATGTTCTTGAAACAAGTTAGAAGATTTTCATTCTGTTGAAACGTTTATTTAATAAAGAGATTGCGGGTTTCTGTGGTTTGAGACTATTAGACATCTTTGTTTCAAAAACCGAACTGCCGCCACCTTGCTTTTTCCCGAGTTGTGCTCCTTGCTTATTTATCCTCTGCGCACGTATTTTTCTGATGTTGTTTAACGACTATAGGGGTATGTGGAGACCACTGAGGTTGTTGTTTCCATATTGACTTCAATGCATCATTTATATATATACATATGTTTGGGAGCCGACAGTCATATTTTTAGTAGCCGACATATCTTTAGTATATTATTTAAAAACAATATTTGTCTGCCATGTGATATATGCATTACATCTATCTACATGGATCATATAAGACCTTGTCTGCCATGCAAGTGTTGTATCACATGAGTGATGTATTAAAATATGATGCCAGCGTTATGTCTCCATGTATGGTCATAGGGAATATGTATGCCATGTTTGTCTGCCATTAATCAAAGTTAGTTCATTGTTGTTAGTAAGGAATTTTTATGTTGTTTCAAAACATATTTGGAACCAAGGATTATGTTTATTAAATATGTATGGTAGTGTGTATCGTAGCACAAGGTAATGTTTGGTAGTGTAAATGTATGGTAGCATAAGGTAATGTATGGTAGTGTAAATGTATGGTTAGGGTTTTAGGGATTTTAGAGGAAGGTTTAGAATTTATGATTTTATAAGATAGGGCTTTTAAGGTTTTATGTGTTTAGGATTTATGGTTTGTGCAACAACACAGGTATTAGTATATATTTAGGGTTTTCATTATCTTCAACAAGGACATCATTCTATTGACATTAATGACAACCATAGACCAACAATATCCCCCTTTGTCACTGATGGCAATATTCTTGCCCTTCAACATTCTCTCCCCTTTTGACATCAATGGAAAATGGGTTGCCCAAGTGCTCCCACAATCAAGCTGCTTCTTTTATCATATTTTCTTCATCAATAATAATTATTCATAGGTAGATATGCTGCTCTCATTGTCATGGTGCTCTTAAATTAACTTGCTCCCCCTAATCCTTTGCATATATTCATGTAAATAGTCAATTGACTCCCCCTGTTTACATAACCTCCGCTAGCTCTTCTTTTTTCCTTCGACAAGAAAGATTGCATCCTTGTGATCAAGTGGAAGACATATTCAACAATGGTAGATTGGGTGCATAACAAATCATGTTTCTTTAACGGAGATGATCTTTATATATTGTCCATTTGTGATCCATCAACGATTTCATAAGACTCTTCACAAATTGTTTCTGCAAGAATAGTATTGAGTCACCAGCCCCCCCTTGTAGTATGCATGGTCTCCTTTTTGGCATAGTATCATCTTCAAACACTTGGAATATCAAGGATGAATTCATCAAGTCAACAACATGAGTTGTTCGCTGTAGTGTTCAAGAGACTTCTGGATTCAACTTGTTTCCTTCTCCATACTTGTGTAACTTTCTTCTTTGGCTTGTTTGTCATGGTTTTAGCTTGTTTAGGAATCCAAGTCAAGTTACAATCACGTGCCATATGTCCAATGCTATGGAAATTGAAGCACTCTATCTTGTTCATGAATAAGAAATCATGACTTCTTGCAAAATTGCTTATAAGAGATTGATAGGGACCATTATTTTTGTCTTTGTGATATGCCCTACAGTATTTTTCCATGTGCCCAAAGTTTTTACAAGAATAAAAACATCCAAGAAATATAATTTGGTACCTGGGAAATGAAGAGTTCCTTGAAGTACTTCTGAAGTCTTTTTATTTTGGAATTATTTGATGTTATTCATTGCCTTTTGTATTCTTGTTTCCATCTGTAAGTCTCCTTGGAGTAGGGTTTATTTTAATGTCATCTAGACTCTTACTTTTGCTGGAACTGGGAGTATCATTTCTTCCTGGCTTCCTCACATCCTTATTTTTTGAAGCATTATCATCCTTGCTTGAGGATTCATTTGCATAGCCAAGCCCTGATTTATCAAGGGGGGACCTTTGATGACTTAGAATGTCATCTAGGGTTTGAGAGCTTTTCAAGTTCTTATTCAACAAGTCAACTTCCTTTTTAAGAGAGACAATTTCTCCTTTCAACTTTTCACAATCTTTATCTTTCATAACCAGTTGCTTCTTCATTTCTTCCATCATCCTTGTTGCTTCGTGTGCTTCATTTTTAAGGGAGATGATATTTGATTTCATTATGAAGACTTATTCATTCTTCTTTGCTAGACTGCTCTCCATTTATTCTTTTATTCTTGTAGCTTCACATGTTTCGGCCTTGAAAAGATTGATGTCTGATTTTAGTTTGAAGATTTCTTCATCCTTTTCTTCTAGTTGGCATATCATGGTGTTTCTCTCATTTTCTGCTTCATCAACTTGTCCTTCTATGAATGCAAAATTTTCCACCACCTTCTCAACTCCTTCTGCTTGTTTCCTTGCTTCTTCTAGTTGAGATCTAAGAGACGAGACCTCTTCCTTATATTGACCAATCTCTGCTTAAAGATTGTTCAAGCTCTTAAGTCTTTGTTCAAGGTGGCTTGACAAAGTTTCTTCCCTTTGTTTTTGCCTTATGCAATTGATTTGTCATAGATATGACTTCTTCATGATGCTTTCTTTTGTTTTGATGAAATTCCTCCTTAAGTTTAGTGAGCTCTTCATATCTTTCTTGAACTTGAAGCTTGACAAGGTCAACTTCCTTCCTTGTCTTGTTTTGGTCACCAACTGGCGCTTTCTTCTTAAGTTCCCATTTTCCTTTTCCAACCTGTTAATCTCTTCCATGGAAGCCATAAGTTTATTCAGGAGATCTTCTTCAAAGTCTTCTTTGTTCTCTTCATCTTCTATGTCTTCTTTAGCCTTGTTTTCATCTCTCTTATCTTCAACTTCATTGATGGATTTTGGACTTCTTTCTTGTTTTCCATCATTGTTTTGACTAGAGATCATTGTCAACGCTCCTTTTGAGTGAAGATCATGAAGTTTATCCCATATGACTTCTGCTGACGAACATTTTTCAAAATTACCCTTCACAGAATTTGGTAACCCATTAAAAATTGCGTTCATTTCTCTTGTATTGTACTTCTTAGGAAGGAGCTACTTAGCGGTGGCTGCCTCTCTGACAGTTGATGGTATTGATTGTTCATTAGTATATTGGAAAATTCATCGCCGGGGATTAATGTTTCAATTTTATCAAGTGTCTCTTATTTCATATTCAACACAAGATGGACTTTGTATGCACTCAGTTCATTGGAGCAAGGCTTTCTGGCTTGCCTTGAATATTGAAAACAAGTTACAGAAGCGATCCCTAAAGATGGAGCATCATTGACAATGATTTAAGCTCCTCTCATTGGATGTTTTCTAATCCCTTTTCTTCTGATCCTTCCCCTTGTCATCTTCATTTGTTTACAAGGCATGACAAAGATACCCAGAAGTCTAAGTTTCAGCCCAAAAGCAATTGTAATGATAGTGGAAATGTTACGAGAATATTTTTATTATCACTAATGGTCTGCCTGTTCTAATGAGGGATGTCTTAAGGAAAGAGCTCTCAACACATATTTCAGTGGCTGAGCAAAAGGAAGGATAAGGTTAAAATGATTATAGTCAACAATCCCAGTTACAAAAGTGGTTGTTGTGGACTTCCCAATCCATGGTGGGAATGCCTCTGCTACTAAGTACGATAATTCTAACAATTCAAAAAAAAATGGAAAAACAATTCTAAGCCCACAATTAGTCTTAATCATGACTTACTACTTCACTTTAGACAAGGATGCTTTTTTTGTGCAAAATTGTTGCATTATAGTTAATGGTAGTGCTAAAAATCTTATTTCACAAGATCACGTGACTTTTCTTAATTTTCCTTCAAAATGTTAACCTTGGTCTAAAATTTTAGGGTTGGATTAAGGATAAGGAACCAATGCAAGTTATGAAGGTCCGTCAATTCAGTTTTGTTATTGACCACTCTTTGATAGTATTAAGTATGATGGCACTCTTGTTGACTGCTGTGGTCTTATTCCTCGGAAGGTTTTATCAACACGATTGCCATGCAAGCTATTATACATTGTCTTGAAACATTTATATTTTTGCACAGAAGTTAGCTTCATGCTAGTGATTAATTTGAAATGTATTTTAGTGGAAAAATTCACTGTTTTTTGGTGGAATAGTTCATAATTTATTCTGATCTTTTTTTGCAAGTGTACTAGTCATGATGATAAATGTGTGGTTTACTTTAAAGGGTTCTCAGTCATTTCTAGATATGCTTTTCATAATTTGCTTTGAATACTTCTCTAGTGCTTTACCTTCATATTTTATCCCCTGCACAATTTCTCTTGAGGTCCATGTTGTTATGTTTAGTGCCTATTTCTGTGGAAATTTTTTCCCGAGGTCTGCAAGGTAAATCCAAATGAAAAAAATATTGTTTTACATATTCATATTTGTTCAAGACATTCTTGTGTGATACTTGAATTTTATAAATCTAGATTTCTATTTTGTTATCTATATCAATATATAAGAACATGCCTATGGATTGTTCATATTTCTCAAATTGTGGAGTTGTTCTTTTCCTGTTGCATGTTCTTTTATATTGTTATGTTGTGATTCAAATTTCTAGTTGTGCTTTCCAGTTATTCTCCTATGTAGTACATGCTTTGTTAGATTATTCAAAAGTTATTCTTCTTGTCTTTTTATTATGTATATTGAACATATTATTTCTAGCAACTTTTGATCTTCCTAGATTTTCTATTCCTTTGGTGTATCTTTGCACCTTTAGGGAAAATTGCTAGTTTAAAGTCTAATTCTTTAAAGGGTGCTAGCTCAATGGAAGAGCACCTGCTTTACAAGCAGGAGGTTGGTGGTTCGATTCCATCGTGCCCTGATATTCATATATAGGGAATGACGAAGATCAATTTTTGGTGACGGACGCTCTTTTTACCATCACCAATGAGCTTATAGTGACATTTTTCGACCCTCACCAAAATATGCATATATACGCATCAATAGTGACGACCATTAAAGGTCCGTCACCATAAATCGTTGTTGTTTATATGAAATGGTGAGGGTCATTGTTTGTCATTATAGTCATTATTCGTGACGGACCTTGATGTCACCAATGCATTTATGGTGACGGTCAATGAACATCGCTATATATATGCACCAATAGTGACGGCCATGAAAGGTCCATCACAAAAAATTGTTTTTGTTCATATGAAATGGTGATGGTCACTATCCTTCATTATAATCAATATTCGTGACGGACCTTGAATGTCACCATAACACATACTTTTGGCGACGCCACCTTTGGTGACGTTCAATTTTTTGGTGACGGAAGCTATTGTCCATTACCATTGCTCATCTAAAATGGTGATGGTCACTATCTGTCACTATAAATCATTATTGGTGACAGACCTTGAATGTCACCACAACACCTATACTTTCGGCGACGCCACCTTTGGTGACGTTCATTTTTTTGGTGACGGAAGCTATTGTCCGTCACCATTGCTCATATGAAATGGTGACGGTCACTATTCATCACTATAAATCATTATTGGTGATGGATCTTGAATGTCACCACAACACCTATAATTTTGGCGACGCCACCTTTGGTGACGTTCAGTTTTTGGTGACGAAGGCTCTTTTGATCCTCACCAATGAGCTTATGGTGACCATTTTCACCCCTCACCAATGTGTTTTTTTCTTGTAGTGCTTGAATGGAAATGTTTGTAAACATGTACTGAAAGTTGAGATGTTGGTGAGTAACATTAGTTTGGGTGAAAATGTAATACCTAATGTCACTAATCCTACTACAGAAAGGCCTACAATTTTATTTGATTTGAATGAAACACCTATATCGGGCCTAGAAATCCAAACGGAGCTTTCGCCATGCTTTGACTCTCCTCCAAATATAAACTATTATAATGAAACAAGAATTGATAATGTTGAATCAACCAATGTACGACCAGATAGGGCATTATTTGAAGATAATGAGATGAAATGTGTTAACTCATCAACTCATGAGAAATTGAAATCCATAATACCTACAAAGTTGGAGCAAGCAAATGCATTGAACAGTTTGGTAGACAAATCATGTCAAAAATACAATAGAATGTTTTCCAATATTATAACTCCATCAAAGATCACTACTAAAAGAAAACATAATTTCTTGAGCCCAGTCAATAAGAAAAGGCAATGTGGGCGCAAATCAAAATTAGGGAAAGATAAACCACATTTTGAAAAGGTTGGACAAGTTTGTGCAAAAAAAAGGAAACATGGATGACCAACTGGAGTTATCTTCTCAACACCAAAGAAGTGTGGGCCCCATGGCTAATTTAGTGCAACATTCTATTATACAGAAAAATGGTATGGAAATTTGATGGCATGCATTTTTTTATGTGAAATACGATATATTATCATTTTCTTTGCATTTTCATAACTATATGAAATTTTTTATTGTTACAGTTGAGGGACCCACATCTCACAACGTTCCAACTTGTCAACTTCAATTATTTGATGAGCATGTTGGTGAAAACAACTATAGCAGTTTGAACACTGCTCCAGTCATTAGCATCCCAATTTCCTCCCCAAGGGTGCTTCCTCCTATTGTAAAACCAGTGGGGATGAATTGTCGCCCACACCGACCACCTTTCTCCATCATAAATTCTCCCGTGCCTATAACCACCTCCCCAAACCCTTCCCAATTCCCACCCCTACCATTTATTCGTCCACCCTTCTCATTGTTTCAATCATCCACCCTTGACATTCCAATTCGCCCCCCTAGGGTGATCCCTCGCTCTAGGGTGATTCCCACTATCGTACAACCGATGGGGGTGTATCACCGCCCACACCCACAAAATTTTTCCTATTTCACTTCCACCATGCCTTTATCCATCACCCATGAACCATGCCTATATCCATCACCAAGTGCTCCACCATCTGTCGAGGAAGGACAATATTCTCCATTGCGTTAGATATTCATAGTGAGAATGAGTAGTTGATCAAAATCTTATCATGAATTAATAGAATTGATTCTATGCATTTTGGATTTTACAACTAATTGGTTATTTAATTTTTGCAGCAATATCAATTTCGAAATGCACTTGGGAGTGCCAAGCATGGCGAGGGTGACGTATAGACCCAATTTATAAATCATTCATGATGACATTTTTCCATTATTTCATTTATGGGTGCGACCTTCCATTAGCTATGTTGGGAATACCATGGGCCATGGGCACATTTTGTAAAAGAGAAAAATGTATAACTAGACCAATTTGGAATACAAGTACAAGAATTTGAACTTGTGTATATGACAATGTCTTGATTGGCTTTTAAATTCATGATGTGGATTTAATGTTATATTCTATCAATGTTACATTACTTTTGATGAATGTAGTGAGAATGGATTTATTTGTTTCATTTACAAATTATCAAGTTTGCAAGTTAAGTTACTTTTAAATTTATATATTACTCAATTTTGCATGCATGGACAACCATATCATTACCATGGAACTCTAGTTAGTTATAATAATAGATGTATCATGTACATGAAGAGAGCATATATATATGGATTCAGATTTATTTTAATTTTGAATTTATGAAAAAGAAAACTAAAGTTTTAAAGTACAGTATACATGCCTTATAATAAAATCTGCAAAAATAGATAAAGTTTTGAGCCTTTACCACTTCAATACTAACATTTAAAGATGAAAAATTTATTGATAAGTGGTATACTATTATTTAAGTTTTGTTTTTTTATTTTGGTTTTATATATTATTTAAGAATTCCTTTATTTATCTTTAAATAGAGCACAAAACATATTTATCGTAAGAATACAAAGAAGTGTGTAAGATTTTTTTGAGATGTGGGTTCACCTTAGTGTGGAAGGCATTTTTCCCACATAGTTTAGAACATGTGACTTTTACACCATGAAGTGCCTTAACATGTGACGTATAAGGTGAAGAGGGAGTTCGACAATGTAACAATGTTGAATGATAGAAAATGTGAATAATAAGAATGTAGTCAGTTACAAACAATCTTCATTGTGTTAAATCTCAAACTATTTTCTTCTACTATTATTATCGTCACACCTATTGATTTGCCATCTTTTCTTATCGATCATATGAAAAGGGAAGTTGAAATCATAGACAATTCAAATATTTAACTCAAGCTACTAAAAACATATTTAACTCAATCATATTTAAAAACATTTAACTCAATCGTATTTAAAAAAAGATATAAAATCCAAAAAATAAGCGCTCTTTTTTAAATTATCAATTTATTACAAATTAACATACATATTCTTTCATTTCCTATTTTCTAAGTTTTTTAAGCCTTTGAAAGCAAAAATGAAATTAGAGAATGGTAAGCTTTCTTATTCCACTATGATTTTCTTTTGTATTTTCCTACCTTCTCTTTCACATTTTCTAAGTTTTTAGACTTTTAAAAGCAAAAAAGAACTTAGAAAATGGTAAACATTCTTATTCCACTATGATTTTCCATTTTTTTTTTTCTTACCTTACTATATATTTATGTAAATACTTTTTCCTTCTATGTAAACTTCATTCCACTATTATCTATTTGTAGAAATATTGAACTTGTTATCCTCTACTATTGAATAAATAAATCACATGGGTGATTAAATTTCTAAGATTTTAAATAATATTTTATTAATTTAACTAGTTAAATTTCTAAAATTTTAATTATTATTTTATTAATTAAACATATATCTTCACAACAGAATCAAATTTTAGCGAATTTTCTTATTTTTTCAACCCAATTCAAACGAACTTGATAACTATGACTTATAAATATACACATAATTTATAAATAATAAAATTATTATAACAATATTTATCAAAACTTGATAACTTATTAGATTACAAATATAAATATTAATATATCAAAATATTATAATTCATTAATTCATCATGCTACAGATTTAAATCATGTTACATATGTTACAAATTTAAATCTTAAGAGTAAAATTAACAACCACTCTATCAACCAATCTAAAATAACATCAAACTCATATCAATTTATTCAAAGAAAAGTCAAATATTTTATATTAAAACAAAGTTAAGTATTCGTTTTTAAAATTTATTAACTCATATTAATTTCTTCAGCACAAAGTCAAATATTCGCTTTGATTAGATATATTAAAACAGAGTTAAGTATTCATTTTTAAAATTTATTGACTCATGTTAATTTTTTCAACGTTAAGTCAAATATTCACTTTGATTAGATTTATTAAAACAAAGTTAAGTATTCATTTTTTTAATTTATTTTCAAATAAACCGTGGCTTCTTCTATGAAAATGTCACCAACCACATCTAGACGTAAGCTGGGAGACCATTATAATCCTAACTTTTCCTTATAATCCTAACTTTTACCCACACTGAAGATTAATCATCTAGGAGACTAGCTATTGGGAGACTAATTTTAATATAATTAAAAATATTATTTGGAAAAAATAATTCAAATTATTATGCAAATTTAATATCTTAATATTATTAAGATAAAAAATAATATTTATAATAAATTTTAGTATTGGTATGTTATGAGTTTTATTATTAAATATTTTTGTTTTATTTCAATTTGGTGATATAATTTTTTAAGTTGTAAATTTTAGTTATTTAAAATATGTTTTCAAATATATAAATAAATTTGATACATAAATATATGAAATAAATTTAAAATCTTTAGAGATTCTTATTGTACCTATCGTTGCAAGTTACTATGCATCAGGGTTTACTTGATAGCGACATTAATTTAATTTTGTTTCAAAAAATTTAGTTTATTTGCGATAGTTCAACTTTAATATTTACTATTTTTTATTTATTTTAATTATTTTAATTTATTTTTTTAACATTCTATTGGTTTAAAATTTGAAGATGTTATTGCAAATTGCATTGTAGTTCCCGCTATTCATTTATCAAGCAGCTGCCATTTGGATAACTTGAGAATTTGTGTCAATTAACGTTTTATCAACCTTATAACATTCACTTAACCTAAGACATGCCACTTATGCTATTAATTATGCAACTAGTCTACGCACCACGATGGACCTTACTGACACGTACCATGTATTTAATATGTCAAGTATTTGGTGGAGGTTTTAAATAATTTCTAACGTCAATGCCAAGAAATAGGTATACCAACCAAATAGGTATACCAACCCTCGCGGTTTTAATTTTTTGAGACCCGCGTTCATAAATTCTTCGTACATCATCACATGGCCTTGCTCCCTCCCTTCCTCGAGGCAGTGATCCAAGACACCCTATTTAATCTGGCAACACGTCATGTACATATAAATGCCTCTCCAAATTTACACAGACATTAATCTCAAACAATTTGGGCCAATCCCTAATCTTTACCATCCTGGCAATTTGACTAACTAATTTTGGAAGCTTTAATACCTCAATTCAGAGATTTGAGATATTACTTTAAAATCTTGATGGTTATAAACCATAGAAATGATCCACTTTATACAATGGCTTTTATATTTCAACTTCACTAGACCAAGTCCCTAGCCCTCACATCCACACCTTAGACTTGCCTACGACATTTCTATAAACAAATGCATTAATATACATTACGTTTTTCAACCAAGGTTTAGAATGTCATATAAGACCCTTGGCGCTGGTTTAAACCCAAGAACAAACATATATAATAATCTTCCGCCCCACGGCTTGCCTTGTTAACCAATACTCTGCACATGGGCTTTACTATCAAAACCATTACATAATGTTTACGTCATATCCATTCACGTAACATATGACAACATTTCCCAATCAACGTTAAGAACCCTTGTGACAACCTTGCATGTATTGATTCAGATATATATTGACCACATTATCATTCCCCGACTCATATGAATCATCGACTTGGGGTCAAACTCAACATCAACATTATAACAGATCTATAGCATATTTATCATCGGAGGCATTCATTCATGTATCTCTTTGATTATTAAACTTCGATCCATTAACGTTAAACCACACTTATAATTAATCGAAATCTCCGGGCCCACATTCAAATGCTCGACCATTATAAACGCTTCACCATCTGACGACCCAACTTTTGTCGCGCCCCTTCTGACAATCGAATGGATGAAATTGCATATCGCGTTTTTAAAATGCTCGGGAGATAATCCTCCAAAATTGCGCAACGTAAGTGGTTTCCAATTACCACTCTTGGACGGGTGTCAAGCCAGGACCATAATCATGTTTTCTTTGGCAAATTTAAATACCACTTCTAACTCGCGCAATATCGTCGGTCTACCAACTCCGGTTTCATTGTTCAGTGTTCGTTGTTCCACTCCATTCTGACTCAAGGTTTCGTTCTTTGACTCGTCGACTCACCATATCTTGAGTGATCTCACATATATGCTCCCCTACCATTGATCTACAGTCTCACTAAACCCTTGACTCCCAGATTCTATTTCTAACTGCGGCTAACATCATTTCCTTTGCATGGTCTACATAGACCCAAAAATCAGATGCTGGTATTAGTCATGCCCTCCTTCAGAGGTCAAATCACCGATCTCTATCAAATTCTTCACACGTGGTTCAACGCATTCAGTATTCAGTTCCCAGACTTATAATTTGTAATTTCATACACACCCAACGCAATATCGACATAAATGTCGAATTCTTTAATGGAATATAGAACAGACTTAACCCCCAATTACTGAGTGTATATCCCACAGTGTTTATGCCATTGAAATTAAAACCCATTCACGTTGGATTAAATCAAAAATACCCATATAAATCAGAGGTCAAATCCCACGTATATATATTCACAGAATTTCCAATTGAACTCTATTATTCAATTCAACCATAGTGTTGACAATTTTGTCAATTTATCAATAAGTTAACAGGATACTACTTCGTTCTTATTGCTTAATTCATTGAAACACCAAACAGTCTTGTACAAGAATTGATCAAGGGAAACACATACATTCAAAACCTATTCTTCATGTATACAAATAGGATCAATTTACAGAAACTCTGTCTCTAGCCAGATTTTCAATTCGATGGCCTCCCACTCTGTCTCTTCAGAAAAACTATCTACCTTCTTTTTACACTACAGATGCTTACATTTTATATAAGAGATGAATGAATCGATTCACCTCCTATAACGGCCCAATAAACTCTTAAGCTTCTCAAAAATTCCTAAATTTAGACTCAACTCCTAAACAACTAAAATTGCCTCTTCACCTTCCTAACTTATCAACTTCTCCTCTCATGTTCTGTAACTGCAGAGAACATTTACAATTCCTTACTTTTTATTCAAAATCACTAATAATTACATGAGAAATTAAAAGCATAAGACCCCCTATGTCTACTTAGGTACAAAGTATTTGATTGTGCCTAATGCCCCTGCATCAAAATTAAAATATTAATGCTATGTGCCGATTTTCAGATCAATATTTATTTCAATATATATATATATATATATATATATATATATATATATATATATATTATTTTACTTATTATTATTATTTTAAATATATATATTATGTTTATTATTATTGTGATTGATGCAAAATTAATTTATATCAATTTATTTTGTAAAATATTTTTAAACATAGTAAATGAAAAGAATGACTTAACATCAAAGTGATGCGTGATAGTTATTTGGTCTACGTCTTAGTTGCATTTATTTAATTTAATGCTTTGTGAATGATATTAAACATACCTATTTGTTTTAGATATTAAATTGTGTTATGTTTAGTTAACTACATTATATTATTATTAAATTTTAGAATATATAATGAATATATCAAATATATATCTATACAAAATATTCAACAATTTTAATTTCTATATATTATGTAATATAATTATATTTATATTAAAAAACAATAGAAATTGAAAAATCTAATTTAAAAAATACATTCTTGATAAGCATAATATTAAAACTATTCAATATCTAAAAACTCAAACTAGCTAACTAAATTACAATATTATATTTTAGAATACACATTAAATATACAACCATACAAAATATTAAACAATTTTGATTCCTATATATCATGTCATGTAATTTTAAGTAAAAATCACATGCAACTTTTTGAATAATAACAATAAATTCCTTTAATTATATATATAACATATATTTTTATTATTATTATAAATTCTTGTACTAATATTTTTATTTTTATTATTATAAAATTTCATAATTATTCATAAATTATATTTTTGTAGGGATATCTAACCAGAACAACAACCATTTAATATATATATATGTGTGTGTGTGTGCGTGCGAATTGGATTAACAAAATATTAGTAGAAAACTAAATTGATTAGATTTTAAACCTTAACAGTAACGTAAATTCTTAATTTTTACTTTAATTTAGCTATATTTAAACTAAACTAATTTTTACTTTAATTTAGCTATATTTAAACTAAACTAAGCGGCAACTTTATTACAAAGAAAATCTTTGACATGTAATAGTTACACAGACATTTTCAAGATCACATTGCAACACTACTATATTTAAACTAAGCGGTAGGTAGTAGCTACCTTGTAGCCTTGTTAAATTTCAAATTATATTTACGGAAAAAAATATTTAAAAGAAAAACATATAATTCAAATTCCAAATTAATTTAAATAAAAAAAATATTAAAAAAAACCCAAAATAATAGCAATTATAAAATATCATAATTTTGTGACATTCCGAAAATGCCATCCTTACAGTTATTAATATCAAATTCAAAAATGAATTTCGAAATTTCTATGACCGTTAAAATAATAAAAATTTGAAATTCCATATGTCCGAATGATAATGGAAATCATCATTATCACCAATTTACTTTTCAATTTGTGTTAGTTGATAATGACAATCATCATTACCCATTTGCTTTTCGACAGTAATATTTCATCAGGTTTAAAAAAAATTAGTTATTTTTTAGGTTATAAATATGTAATAATTTGTGCTTATTTTTTGTAAATTATAAATTCTAATCCGACAAGGTACATATTTCATTATAAATTAAGTAGAATTAAGTTTTAAGAAATTAAAAATATATATTTATTTTTTTATAAATGGTCTTAATTGTATATCTCAAAAATGTTTTTTTTTTGGGTTAGTTAAGACTTGTTTTAATAATTGATAAGAGAATATTAACAGCCCAAAATCAATGGTATTTAGTAAAAGTGAAAAAATTGTCTATCTCTTACACATTATGAGAAAGAAATCCCAAGGAAATTACAGATAACATGGTTTTTTTTAATAAAGGTGATGATTCGATTTACACTGGTGGATAGCAATCACTAATAATTGTCCCTAACATGGGTTAAATTTGATGGGTCTCCTTACCCATCATAAAATTTTAATGCAATTAAACTTTGAAGAGATTAGGGTGAAAAAAAACATGTCATTGCTAAAAATAAATTTTAAAGTTTCATTTTTAATTAGATTTATTTTTTAGAAAATCTAACATTTTCGTTTAAATTTCAATAATATTCTACTAAAATGATATATAACGTGTGGATATTAGATATTGTCAATAAAAACTTAATGAAGTTAAGATTAAGTAAGATTCTGCTACCCATGAGGCTCAGTTAAAAGAGGAGCGTCATCTTGCAGGAATTGTATAGAGAAGGGAAAATATTCTAGGTAAGGGAAATATTCCATGTAATTGAACATTCTGAGTAAATTACAAAGAGATTTTGTTAAAAAAAATTCCTCCAAATATCATAATTTTCCTATATAAATTATTCAAATATATTAAAATCTACTCAAACTTACTTGAGTTTAGGTGAAGTCTCCGCTTCAGGAAAGTCGAGTACTAGTGACTCGGAATAATAGTGAAAGTGATTCCATGGTGCTATCTAGCCCCCTGATGGCCCAAATGAGTTTATTCGCAAAATTTTGAAATCCCTGATATTTTTGTACAACATGTTGATATATGAAAAAATACCTTATAAGTCATAGTTATCAAGTTCGTTTGAATTGGGCTGAAAAAATACGAAAATTCGCTAAAATTTGATTATGTTGTGAGGATAGATGTTTAATTAACAAAATATTAATTAAAATTTTAGAAATTTAACTAGCCATGTGGTTAATTCCATTCCAGGATTAATGTTTAATTAATAAAATATTATTTAAAATCTTAGAAGTTTAATCACCCATGAGATTTATTTATTCAATAACAAGGATAAGAAACTCAATATTTCTACAAATAGATAATAGAGATAATAGTGGGATGAAGTTTACCTAGAAGGAAAAAGTATTTACATAAATATATAGTAAGGTAAGAAAAAATAAAAGGAAATGGAAAATTATAGTGGAATAAGAATGTTTACCATTTTATTTTCTTTTTTTGCTTTTAAAAGTCTAATAATTTAGAAAATGTGAAAGGGAATGTAGGAAAATACAAAAGAAAATCATAGTGGAATAAGAAAGCTTCCCATTTTCTAATTTCATTTTTGCTTTCAAAGGCTTAAAAAACTTAGAAAATAGAAAATGAAAGAATATGTATGTTAATTTGTAATAGATTGTTAATTTAAAAAAGAGTGATTATTTTTTGGATTATATATATATTTTTAAATATGATTATATATATTATGAAGAATTTTAGATAAATAAGTTTTGAAATTAAAAAAGTATTTAAATTTTAAGTTTAAAAAAGAATATAAGTTTTGAAGAGAAGTGATAAGTGTGATTTTTTAATTCAAAATAAATTAAAAAAATAAGAAATGAAAGATATTATTCTTATAAAAACAAAAATCTTTAGAATGTAAAGTGTCGAATTTTTGTTCGAATTAAAAATATTTATTTAATTTTTTATTGTATACTATCAAATCCAAATTAAAATTCAAACTTGATAACTATGTTATAAGTAAATATATTTATGAGTAACCTCTCACTTTAGAGCTTCCACTAAAAAGAAAGCTGATTTCTTTCCTTCTAAAAAAGTCCGGAAAAAATATTACATATTTTTAAAAATAGTATGTTTCAGTGAATATTTAACTTACCAGCTTCTAAACGTAATGTTTTTCTCAACGTAATTTATTTCTCATGATTAGGGTGTTAATCAAAGTTGTTTTTGTCTTCCTATAAATTTTCTATTGCCTTATCATTAGTTGTCATTCAAAGCAGTGTGCCTTTCCCAGAATAACACTAATAAGGTTTCACGCTCATCAAACACATTTTGACATTCATAAGTGAGGTTCATGCAACACAAGACATTCTAGAATACACAAGAAGACTACAATCTGCTGCAGAGGCGAATTCTCAGTACAACACCTATTCTAATTCAAACAAACAATTACGAAAGAGAAACGATTGATTGCACGATCTGTCTTCGTCATCGATGTCATTCCATTCATTTTAATCTTATTACATTTATGTCTGCTATCACCTCAGAATTCTGAAACCGACATGACGATGTGACACTCGTCGCCAATGAAGATGCCACAGTAGATGAGACCTGCAAGGCCGCCTCCGATGAGAGGGCCAACCTAGTACACCCAGTTGTCCGTGAAGTCTCCACTCACAATGGCTGGACCGAAGGAGCGGGCAGGGTTCATGGAACCGCTAGAGAAGGGACCGACGGCCAAGATGTTGCTGCCCACGATGAAACCGATGGCGATGGGAGCAATGGTGCCCAAGTCACCCTTCTTCCAATCGGCAGCAGTGGCGTAGACAGCGTAGACGAGAGCGAATGTGATAATGATCTCCATCAGCACTCCCTCGCCAGTGCTCATGCCCGACGCCACCGAGCGAATAAACTCATATTGCCAAGGTGGGATAAACCGATATTTACGAACCAGATTTCATTTCAAAATTTTGGCGCCCAACTCTAACTTGAACTTTTGGGCGCGATGTAGAATTTGAAAGGAGAATGGAAGGTCGCGCCCATAAATGGGACCTATCTTTTCCGCCAGTTGGGTTCACACTAAGGAGTTAGAGCTGCTGGAAAATGGGGGAGGCGAGCCTAATGCAGTCTCCGAGGTCTGCACAATTTAATAGTTGCCAATGGAGACAGGTATTGATGAGATCAGATTTTCGACCACTCGAGATTTACCGGCTAAAGGTGAGGAGTACGACAAGTATGGTTTGGGTGGCATGGCATCGGCACGCCCATTAGTACTCTTAAGAGTATTAATGGGCCAATAGACTGGAAAATATTGGTTTTCCGAGTTTATATTGTGCTCCAACTGCTTGTACGAGATTGTGTGTAATGGTTTAACGTGCATTTTGAAACTATAAATCTTTTCAAAAATGCCTTAATTTTGCGTGTAGTCTAAAAAGGCAACAAAATGGCCCAGAATTCGGCGAAGATTTCGAAAATATCCGAGAAAGATTTTATCAGAATCTTGTTTACAGTTATTAAACTTTAGTATTTTGAGTGCCCTAAGAGTTTTTGATAGTGTTGAATCCATTTCCATTATCAAAAATAGATTCCAAACATTCCAATTACCTGATTTTTTGAATTTTATTTTACCGGATTTCGACAAAAAACTGCTGTCTAGACTATTCCACATGTTGGATAGACAACTTCTTATTTTTGTAAAAATCTTCTGTGTTTTTGCTTTTATTAAAATGCATTTATATTATTAAATTGGAATTGTACATCTGCAAATATTTGATGTTAAACAAGAATTCAGTACTCGTTTTCTGCCTTGGACGGAGCGGAGGATTGCATGTACTCAGTCTTCATTAATGTCATAATGTATACATATTAAAATCTGGATGGCGAAGTACTTTGTACGTCTGTCTGTGTTATGTGTTAGGTCGTCCAATTAATAAGGAGTTTGCTATTGTTGGACATCCATAGGCAATAAGGAGCTGAAAATAATTAATAATATTAGTCAATAGCATTTAAAAAAAAATATAGATTGAAATAATTAAAATAAATAAATACTTAAAACTATTAAAATTGAATTATGATAAAATTATAATTTTTTTTTCTTCTTAATTTGATGGATTATATGTGCTGGGCGGTAAGTATAACTCTGGGAGCTTATTTAAAATTATAGTTATTAATTATTAAATTTGAATTCAATTTTTTAATTTGATAGGGAAAAAAAGTTAGTTTTTTAAAATTTAATATTAAAAAATGTCCAGAATAAAATTGAAACGAAAAAAATAAATCATATTTTTTCTAACATTGATTCTGAAAAATAATAAGAAACAAAACCTATCAAACTTACTAATATTATTAAATGGGAAAAATGTAAAAATAAAACTTGATAATATCAGTTACCATTTCTCAAAACTAAATTTTAATGTAAAAATTAAGATGATAAATATCAAATGATCTAGTAGAGCCAAAAAAAACGTATTTTAAACATTAAACAGATTCATGTAAATCTGAATAATGTTAAGCCGACCATGTAATTATCCCATTTAATTGGAATTAATAGTATACATTAATTGAAAATGAAACTCGCTAAAACAAATAATTTTTTTTAATGCAATTAGTGAATCAAATCTGGCGGCAATACTCATTGTTTCACATTGAACAAACACGTGGTAGTCTCCGTTTAAAGATTTGTTTTCTTGGCTAACCCAATATTCGTATCAAAATACAATAGGCGTATCCATGGGCGAAGCGAATAATTTCCGTATTTTTTAAGGCTAATTCGGCCGAATTTGGTGACTACACTTACTTTTATATATATTTTTAAAACTATTCTTATTAATTGTTCAAACAGATCTAGTATTTTAATACTAGATCTGTTAATATATTATTTTATGATGATGATGAAGGTTATCGTCTATTTAGACTAATCTTTGGTTTATAGAACTTAAAGAAATCAGTTATTTAATTTGATTTAAGATTTTATTCCTATGCTCAAATTCTAGCATGGGGGAGATATTCTTCTTAATGTAGCAAGTTATGCCCCCAATACCTCTACTGGAGAATCACTTGTTCCAGATAAACCATAGTGCAAACCATCTATATTAAAGGCCTTAGATTCTTCGTACTCCCACGTTTCAACCAACCATATAAGATGATAAATATCAAATGATCTCGTTGAGCAAAAAAAACCGTATTTTAAACATTAAACAGATTCATGTAAATCTGAATAATGTTAAGCCGACCATGTAATTATCCCATGTAATTGGAATTAACAGTATACAATAATTGAAAATGAAACTCGCTAATGCAAATAATTTTTTCTAATGCAAATAGCGAATCAAATCTGGCGGCAATACTCATTGTTTGACATTGAACAAACACGTGGTAGTCTCCGTTTAAAGATTTGTTTTCTTGGCTAACCCAATATTCGTATCAAAATACAATAGGCATATCAATGGTCGAACCGAATAATTTCCGTATTTTTTAAGGCTAATTCGGCCGAATTTGGTGACTACACTTACTTTTATATATATTTTTAAAACCATTCTTATTATTTTTCTTAAAGAAATGTCAAAAGATCTTTGAGAAAACCATTCTTATCTTCCTTAAATTCCTTCATTTTATTTTATGTTATTATAAATCTTCTCATTTTCTAATTTAATGTGAATATATTTAAGATATTTTAAAACAAAATATCATTTCAATTTTGTTTTTCAATAATATACTTTTAATTAAAAAAATTAACAAAATTTAGTTTTTATTTAAAAATATAAAATATATTTAATATTAAAATTTAAGATTTATTATTTTTTAAATTATATTAACTTTGGTTTATATTCATTTATACTATTTATGAACCAATACCATATTATGATATAAAACAAATCTTTAATATATTATTTTATAATGATGATGATGATGGTTAACGTCCACCAATCTTTGGTTTATATGAACTAAAGAAAAGAGTTATTTAATTTGATTTAAGATTTTATTATGCTCACATCCTAGCATGGGGGGAGATGTTCTTCTTAATGTAGAAAGTTATGCCCCCAATGCTTTTACTGGAGAATCGTTTGTTCCAGATATACTATAGTGCAAAGTCATCTATGTTAAGGACCTTAGATTCTTCGTGCTCCCACATTTCAACAAGCAATATATTATCAACTTATCAATATAATATATAAAATAAATATAAATACTATTATAAATATTTTGAATTTCAAATTATATATATATATATATATTCATTATTTTTTATTCAAATTTAATGTGAATATATAAAAATTATTTTAAGAATTTTATTTCCTTATTTTTTAATCATAAAAATTAGAAATATTGTTTATTAAATTTTTTGAAACAATATACTTTTATTTATAAAATTTAAAATAAGTATTTCTTATTTAATATATTATAACAATTATTTATTAAATTAATCATAATTTAAAATACATTTAATTTAAAAATTTTAGCTTTATTATTAGTTTTTGTTATATTAAATTTAATTTTAACTTTTCTTATTCAATTATACTATTTATAAACCAATCCCCAATTGGGGTGCGATCTAGGTTTTTAGCATCATGAGATGGAGGGATATGATGAGGAGTATGGGCGACGAATGGAGGTACCATACTCCTCACACGCTCGACAGGTTGATAATGGTGGCACTCTACATGCATCTAATTTATGACGAGGGAGAATGTGGCAGAGTCATTAGTAGGTTGGAAATTATGAAAGGGGTCGTTGTGTCGAGTCTCCATAACCTTCAGATGGGAAGAACAATCTCGTGGGCTGAAGATCCAAGTGATAGATGTTGGCAAGAGCTGGAGACCATCGTGGCCCGTCACCTGCAAATACTGGACTGTCTTCTCCCGCCAGTATGTACCTATGGCAGTCTCTTATCTTATAAACCCCTCCAACCATTTTGTGTTTGTGTGTTTTTGATGACAAAGTCTTGTCATTATATATGTCGTTGATGAGAAACCAATCCGTGAAAAGAGGAAGGAAATTATGGTTTTTTATGGTGAATTTTTTGTTGCTCTGTCTGTTGTTTCTATTTCTTTAGAAATTTTGATTTTTCGTATGGGAATGTATTCAAGGACTCTGGTATGGAATTTATCTGGTTTTGTATGTGTGACACTCATCATAATTACCAAAACTTACCATAAAAATAATTTAATTTTATAACAACTATGATAACCCTTGTAAAACGAATATACCATAAAAATAATTTAATTTTATAACAACTATGATAACCCTTGTAAAACATTGGATGCATATTCGTTTTTTGCAAAACTGGAAAGTTTAACTTATGCTATGATATAATTATGACTGTATCTATTTATTTTCGTTACATTGTACATCTTGGAATTAAGTTCGGATTAAACCATATATCTAAGTTTTAACAATATTAACATATCCACCACCCTTGCATTTACTTTCTGTACCAACTTGAAATAAATATGTGTACTGCTGACAACAACATAACCGGATCCCTTTTATGACTTGCCAGTTGTTAGGTTTTAAGTTTTCGATCTGCGAACAACCTTGGGATTTGTTGACCATCTGTCTTCTCGTCCGTCTGATCTCCCTTCGATCTAAGATGGATATTGAGGCGGGAAGGCCTAGGTTAAACCCTGGAAACCTGCTCACTTACCTCATTCTACTCTGTTGCGGCCTGGGTGTGGCTCTGCCTTAGAGAGGCCTGTTGCGTTATCTCATGGCGGCCAGTCTTGAACGGATTGTTCTATCTCTACCCTTTTTTGTATTTGAGGTCTGCTCTACTCGAGATTTAACTTGGATGGTCATATAACCTTTGCCTCCCAATGGAATTGGTTTAAACGTTGTCAAAAGCTCAATGCCTCCATAAAATTATAGACTTCTTGATAAGGTAATAATCTGTTCTTAAAAGTCATATTACTTTTACAGGTTTTCCCTTATAGGTCATTCACTTGGTTTAAAATCGTGGCCCTCACCACTGTTGTTTAGGTACTTGAAACAGTTTCACGATTAGGCAACTGGAGTCGAAGATGTGCTTGTTACAAGTATAATGAGTATCCAAAAAATCTATATTTCTTTTTAACGACGTTTTGTTTTTCCAAATTCATGTCTATATATATATTTTTTTCACAACTAACTCAGTCACGGTTGTGTTTCTTTCCAGGTAACCCTTGCCAAAGTTGGCTGTGTTGTTCTTTGGATAGAATCCGAGACTAATCATTGCCCATTTGCAAATTCCAGGTATTTCGTTGCCGACCCTAGTTGGTCCACAAGCTCCATTATCGGATTTGTCAACTCTGCTCTAGAAGAAATGAGCTTCAGAATAATTTATGTGATTAATACTCCTCTGTTTAGGGCTAGAGTTTCATTAGGGCTTAAGATTCAAGAACATCATTTATGATGAGCCCTGTAATAACTTATGTTTGAGCTCTTCTTTCGTTTTGGGTTTAGCTGGAAATCCTTTGTACAATAAAGGTAATTTTTGTTAAAATAATATTCATTCTAGCTTATCTTTACATTCGCATGAACTATTCGGTTATACAGTATATAAATGTTTGTGTTTATCTATCCTGTCTAACTTCATGGTTCTCTAGAATAGTTTTCTTTAAGTCAAAATCTTCATGACAAAGTATATAGTTCTATGCTTATTCTACTATTCAGCACATATTTGTCAGATTTAGCCCTAAATTTTACTTTGGTTTCGCCAAAAAAAGAAAAGTCGGGGTTTGTTATGTAATGTATATTTTCTATTTTGCAGCGAAGTAAAGTGTTGTCTTCTTGAATATTAGGGGGGTCCGAGCTTACGGTCAGCTCACTTATTTTATTTCCTGATTGCTTTATGTAAATATTTAGTTCATTTACACAGTTATTTGCTCTTTGCTATTTCAAGGGTTTCCATTCTAAAATTAATTATTTACTAGGATGTAGGTGACCGGACCACCTAGGTTCTTTTCCGTGTTTATTTACGCTGGAGAAATGACTAAGTCTGGGTTGAGGGTTCCCTCATTCTCAAATTTGACAGTATACTCCGTTAGGGCTTAGTTCGAACCCATAAATGGTTTACATCCTTTGCAATTATATATTATCAAGAATTGGAGGTTTTTCATATTCTAAAATCAAGGTTCTTGACTTCTTTTCTTGTATTATAATTCTAGGTTTCATATATGTATTGATTTCAAATTCATATGAAAGCTCTACATCTTTATGCAGCAGGTTTATTACATTGTACTCCTGGTTTCTAGGTTGTGAAACAACAATTTTTCTTTATATCTGCTTTAGTATTACATCCTACAAATAAAATAGTACCTCCTTTCTATAATTATTTCAATATTTCTTCTGCATTAAACAGTTTCACCTTCTGCAAATAATACAATACCTACTTCTGTAATAAACAATATTTTCATCTACAGATAATTTATCTATGCGCAAAGTTTTATCTTACAGAAGCTCTTTACTAGTTTTTTGAATCTTTCCAACCATTCTTTATACCATTCACATAACAGCTTATAATGAATAAATATACTAACACATGCCTGTGTACAAATATTGTAATACATTTTCTGTAAACTTCAAAATCTTGAATAGAATCAATACTTATCTAAGATTATTTACTACTGATGATGTTCCTCCTAACCTTCAAGAGAGGCAATGACGTCCTGCTCTTCCCCCATGCTTCCACTGAAAGGTACAGGTCGACAGTTTAATTTTGTTGTGACCTCAGGACCACAAGTCCAGTCAGTACCAGAATATTTCAGGACACTAAGGGTTTTTCCACTGGTCTCTACCAGCTCAAGAAAACTTTCCACTCTTTCCTTAGTCTTCGAACAGAACCCCTGTTCCTCACTGGGATGAGTCTCTTATCCCCAGAAGAGCAGGTAATTGTTCCCAAATGTCCTAACCATTCTTTCAGTTCTTGGAAAACATTTACCATCAACTTTTTACTTTTTACTGGAGTCACTTTTCATAACTAATTTATTATTCATAATTAATCAATAATGAAAATATTTTTTTTAACAAAAAATTAATAGTCTGAGTCTTTTCTTAAAATAAATAATTAAAATGTATTTTAACTAGTTTAAGAACTAGTTATCATTAAATGCAGTTGTCACAATATGTTTCCCTTTGTGTGGAAGCACATATGTCGGTTTTCTAAGGTTTTTGCTTAATCTATTCTGGATATTGAACATGGCCCTCATTTCTCTGTTTGAATATCTTGGTTCTCATTGTCTGGGGAAGACTTGGGTGGTAATATTCCACTCATCAAGCCATACTCACTACTATATACCTATCATATGGTGGGCTGGTAGAATTATATCTCGTGGTTACATGTTTGTCTACCTGACTACTCCTACAGGTCTTTCTGTGTGGAAAGGGTTTTAGATTTTTAAGTTGGTCACCAACTGTGCGTTGGCTTATGTCATGCCCGAGCTCAAGTCTAGCCATTAAAATAGTCTTTTGTGTACCCGTCTAGTTGTTAACCTCATGGCTCGCCCCTCATATTCCACCAGATCATTAACCATGGGAGGTCGTGGCATATTGCAAGGGAAACATCTTGATGCTAATCATCCCTAGTCTCATCTTTCGAGAAGTCGAGGACGTAGAACCACCTCTCTCCTTATCCACAATGCAACTCATTTTTTCAAACTAGAATTTCAGACCAAGTCCGTCAAATAATCTCGGGTTGGGAAGCATAATTGAACTAGCAGATAGCAGAATCAAATGTGCATTTGTGTGATTGGGAGGATATGGTTCCAAACCCGGGACACTCTTGAGGAGTATCCTCCCAATACAAGTAAAATATATATATTTACAGGATAATAAAAAACCTTGTAGCCAAAGCTTTGGTTGCCCCTCCAAGTCAATCTACTCTGACATAATATGGTCCCGCTGAAATTAAAAAAGACCTTCAGTTGATTCAGTTTCAACTGCATCAACAAAATGGACACCACAGCCGCATTGAGCATCACATCCCGTGCATTCCTCAGTCCGAACATCCAAGTTCCACTGTTAAGGATCCAAACCCAGTTGATTCTTCTGATTATTAGTTTCTTAGTTGTCTCAATTTTGACTTACATTTTTCCATATGCAGTGTTTACAGTTTCTAGTTTTAGACTTTAGATATCTAGCATATAGTAGGATACATGATATTCACACATGTATAGCTTTGTTTAACAATAATAAACTTTTTTCAGTTATGGATGGCATATAATGCGATTAGGGGCCAACAAATTTGGTTTGCAACAGACAGGTTGAGGCCACCTAACAATTTGATCTATGTATGTAAAATTCATTTTCAAGAAAATTAATGTAAAAGGTCCTACCAAGATTACAAAAAAATTATATTTATAAACCTATATGGGGTTATTCAATATGGCACATATGTTGTGATATAATATGGGGCTATGAAATGCCACTCTGTAAGCCACCGACCCAATTTGTACCAAAATTTGGAAGGGTCCATAGTATTTGAAAGAAACTTTGGCACAATTAGTCCATCTTAAGGTGCTTTTCTTAGGTTTTACCCTTACACAAACATGGTCACCTACTTCAAATTCTTGAAAAGTTCTTTTTTTGTCAACATATACCTTTTTCCTATCCTGGGTAGTTTTTAAATTCTGCTTGATTTCTTACCTCAAGCTCCATTTCCTCCAACATCTCCGGTCCAAGCATTAGTTTGGTTTCCTGACTGCTCCAGTTTATGGGTGTTTGTCATTGTCTTCCATATAATGCCTCAAAGGGACTCATCTTGAGTGATTCTTGGTGTTATCTATAAATTGGTACAAATGGGTTGCTCCACCAGACAACTTAGAGTAACTCTTCCAAGCCAACTTTTGACTGAAGATTATCCTCTTCCGCCTGAGAGGGATCTCTCATAGTAATTTGTGATTTGTTCTATTAGGATTCAATCAGATGGCTAATTTTGTGATATTTACTTGCATGTTTGATTGCAGGTGAAAATTTTATGGGATTTACTACCATTGGGCTTATGGAGTCAGTGTGAGGAAATTTAATGACAATGGATCTCTATGTGGAAGCTGAGGAATGTAATGTTTCAATGAAAATAAAATGGACACATAAATATTCAAAGGCTTGATATTAAAGGAATTCATAGCATGAAGAACATGAGTTCTGAGTAATTAAACAACAAGCTATTGAAAGAACATATTCAGATACACAAGACATAAGCTCATTGAAACACTAAAATAATCTCAGGTGAAGAAGAAAACACAGTCACTGTATATTACTGATTATCAAAAATTTACAAGATTGGTAGTGTCAAATAACATTCTCCAACCTCCGAAATGGTATTTAAAAATGGTATATATAGGAAGAGAGGCACTAAATCCACCTCTTCTATAAAGAAGGAAACATTACTCCTCACATTACATATGTGTCATAATGCATTAAAACCTCATCCCATTGAAATCCAACTGAAATAAAAGGTGTAGAATAAAGAAGAGAAGAAATCTGAGCTGAACCACTAAGTGCGCTGACATGCTGCTCCTTTTTCTACTAATTTTTTTCTTCACGTTTATGGTTCTTAATTAACCATGTATTTTTATTAAATACAACCTCCAACAATTGTTGATATATGGAATATCTGGAACCTCCAACCTTCGCCATGCTTTGTCGATATCAATGGTGATGTTAGTGGGCACAGGTCTGTTATAAGCTTGAAAGGTTACCCGGGATAATCATTGAATGGACTAATTATTTTTTGGCTATGCGTCGAGATGAAAATGGAGAGGAGTGCGTAGTAATAGAACGATAAGTAGGAAATGTGGTAGCAGGGGAATGAAGTGAAGAACACGAAAAAATGGTGGGAAAGGAGGGTGGTTTTGACAGATTTTGGAGGGGGGTTGAGATGGTTTGTGGTATTGAAAAGGAGGGTGAAAAATGATAATATATTGACACATTCACGTGGGGCCAATGAGATAAAAACACCTTTTGATATATTGCAATCGAAATTGCAGACTAGTGGAGCGAAGTAAATGTGTTATTGGCGGCGAAATTTGCCATGCGATATATCACAATCACAATATTGAAATCGCAGACTATTATCGCATCGAGTATTGCAATGGTTATCGCAAACGAAATCAGGGAATCATAATCAAAATCGAAATTGCAAGAGGATATCAAAATCGGATATCGGAGGAGGCAACAAGACATGGTAACAAATAATCTGTGACCTGTGATTGTGATATGATGTGGCAGTAAGGTGGGTCCTACTAATATATCACATCGGGGTTCAGAGCGGGAAAGACAAGTAATAAAGTAATTTTAAGATTATGATAGCGATAAGCAGTAAGTTGAAAAGGTTAACAGGTAGAATAAGTGAATACATTATTTCAATCGCAAATTGGGAGCAGGAAAGTGAATGTGGTAAGCCGAGTGGAACTGTGATTATGTGATATGTCATAACGATGTTAATCCCAATAGTTTTAATATTATTTTTTGAGTTTTTATATCAATTTTTTGGGTAAATGTGGCAATCACTCTCTCAACATGAAAATCAATATGGTTAACTTTGGTCAATCATGTTCAATAATAGTCAATGTGAAAATCAACCATGGTCCAACGTCACATTTTAACAAAGATTGCTTCAATATGAAAATCAATCATGGTCAACCATGGTACAATTTCGCATTGCGGGAAAGATTGTCTCAATATGAAAATAAATAATGGTAAACCATGGTCAATCATGATCAATTGCGGTAAAACATAGTCAACCATGGTCCAACATTGTCAACCATGGCCATCCATGTTCAATCATGGTCAACCATGTTCCAAAGTTGCATTGGGACAAAGATTATCTTAATATGAAAATCAATCATGGTCAACCATGGTCAATCATGGTCAAAAATGATCAATCATGGTCAATATTATTTAGGGTTTATAATATTTATCTTAGGGTTTATATACTTTGGATTTAGAGTATTAATCCCTTGGGCTTTTAGTATTAATCCCCTAGGTTTATTAGTGCCTTGAATTTATAATATTAATCCCTTCGGTTTATTAATATAAGGGTTCATATTCCTAGGGTTTAATATTATTGATAGGGTTTATAATATTTATCCTAGGGTTTAATATATATCCCAAGGGTTTATAATCCTTTGGTTTTATTAGTCACATTGGGACAAATATTGTTTCAATATGAAATTCAATCATGGTCAACCATGGTCCAACAACATTATAACAAGGTTTGTGTCAAAATGAAAATAAAGCATGCTCAACCTTGATCAACCATGTTTTATTTAGGGTTTATAATATTTATCTAAGGGTTTATATGTACCTTTGGTTTATTATTCCCTTGGGTTTATAATATCAATCCCTTGGAATTATTAACCTGAGTGTTCATATTTCTAGGGTATAATATTATTCATGGAGTTTATAATATTAATCCTAGTGTTTAACATAAACTCCTTGGGTTCATAATCATGGTGAACCATGGTCCAATGTCAGATTGTGACAAACATTGTCTCAACCATAACCATTGTCAAATTAATATTTTTAATGTGGTTTTGGTAGTGCATTAATGTATCTTAATGTACTTTACTATACATCAATGTAGTTTAATTAATATACATTTGTGTGCATAACATTAATGTATATGTAGTTATATACATTAATGTATATATAGTTAAGTACATTAATGTACATTTAAATACATTAATATACAAATTTATATTAATATACTAATATGCACAATAATGTACATTTCATATATATAAATGAGAAGTATTGTATATGGAAGTTCATATAAATGTATATAAATATTGATGTGTATTTATAAATGTGGTAGATATATGCCTATCACCATTTATCAAACACATTTACTAATGTGGTTGTGTTAGTTATTAATTTATATGTAATAATTTTATTTATATACTAGTACAACCACAATAATAAATAAATGTGGTTGATATAGCCAAAGAGTATAATTATGATTATTATTAATAATAAATAATACTACTTGTGGTTGCAAACTTATGTGATCCATAATTATTCATAAAAATCTTACGGGGAAAATCACATTATCATAACAAGGGCAGATGTCTTTCCAACTAAGGAGTGTAGTTCATCATCAAGAAATATCCAAAAATCTCATTATATATGTTGATTAGATGCAACTATCAAATAAAAATATAACAAAAAAATAAAGCAGGTGAAGGTTAAGAAAATAAATTATTAATAAACCTTGAAGGAATAAAATAAGAATTCAAAATCAAACTAAAATTAGTAAAAATAAAAACTAAAAGTAAAATTAGAAAAAATAATAAAATTAATAATGGTTCAGGATAATAAATTAAATTCAAAACAAATGAGAAATTAACCATAGTAAAAATAAAAAATATCACTAATAATAAAATTAATAAAAACAATGACAACAAAGGGAATAAATAAATCAAACTCCAAAAAATATCCAAAATCCTATAGAAAATAAATAATTATTAAAAATAAAATAAAAATAATCACCCAAAATTTCAACATAAAAACAAAGTTATAATATAAATTAAAAAGAAAAATAAATCAACTTGATGAGACAATGAAACAAGAAGGAAATAAAACCACAAGAAATAAACTAAAAAAATTAAATACACAATAATAATAAAAGAACTACAAATATAAATTATAAAATCACTAGTCAAAACCATTAGTCAATATAGACATAAATACCACATACATAGAAAAGGTTAATACTAAGATACTAGAAATAGGACTCACCAACTACTTATTTCCATCTGTCATCTCTATTTAGAGTATTAGACATTTTTATATTTCCACAACCTCCCTAAATTTAAGGTGATCTAAATGCTTCACCCTAATAGAAACCCTAGACTCCAAACAAATTTGGTGCTTAGTCTTCTCAACCAAGGCAGACAAGGCAAAGGAAACATGTTAAGGAGTTTTTGGAAGAGATAGAGGAATATTAAACTTGGAAAGAGGGGGAACATTGGGAAGGGTAGCAGGTAGAAACTTAGGCAATGAAGGGATTGTGGGCATCTGCTTGGCCTACTTTTGAATACATATCAACAGAAAAGTGGCATGAAACTCCGCGTTGGATCTTCGTGCATTGATTCCGGGCTATAAGCGGTCTTTCAAATTGGGTGTTCCTATTATAATATCGTAAATTCAATTCTATTCCCACGGCCAAAGCTTCATTGCGGAACAAAATTATTTGCCGCTTTGCTGATTGACGGCTTGTCCTTTTGAAACGCGTGGTGGGTTTGGTGTACCGCTCAGGATGAGATCTCTCAGAATTCGGACTGGGAATTTGAAGAGTCCAACTTATGATTTTGCTATTAATTTATTTAATATAAAAGAATTGGAATATTAACAGAAGTAACTTATGATTTTATTATTAATTTAATTAATATAAAATAATAGAAATTCGAAGGAACATACGTGCAGGTTAGGAATTTCAAATCTAAAGCCACCAACTGTATCTGTAACTCTCATGTCGGTTTGATCATTTTTAACACATAATATTGACAGGTGTGAAATTTTGGGGCCGTATTTCACGTGGAAATCACCCTCTAACTCGAATTCGATACCCACTGTTCAAGTGTTCTATGTATACATTTAAGTTTTTTTTTGTATTTATAGTGAACGCATATTTTTAACTGGTTTTTTTTCAGATAATTGTCCACCTCACATATTGTTCAATCAATGCCTCTCCAACTCTATTTTTTCGTATTTAAATTCCCATGTCACGGAACATGATTTCGCCTCCAAACTTGGCACCAAACTTGATTCAGATATTATGTATAAAACAAATATATACTTAAATTTATATATTCGAAAAACAAATGTATACTTGAATTTGTATATTCGAAATTTATTGTATCCGAAATATCGGATTCGAAAGTTAGATGTTTGAGAGGCCGAGATGTCACTTTATCTCCACACATATAGCCGATGCAATGTCAGGTCGGGACCATGATTCAGGGCTTTGAAGTGTTTTGGAATCATGAAGTAAACCTCAAATCTAGAGATTCTTATAATTTGAGTTACTTTAAGTTTATAATTTTTTATAAAATTTAGATTTGTATGTTCGTCCTTCATTACTTCTTTGCCACAAAATTTTTAATGGAAACTTAAGTTGGGAATTTGGATAATTTATAAAAGACTCTCTCTCCTTGAGTAAAAGTTAGTGTAATCGATCAAGCTTTAGCATATTAACTTGTAAATAAAAGATCGAGGTTTGATATTCTAATAAATAGAAATTTGGATGTTCTTCAAACGTTGGAATGCCTAGTCTAGTAAAAAATGAATTTTAACAATATCCATATATGTTGGAACCTAGCATAAAACTATGACATATATACATAGTGGGATTCAACTTTTGCCAAAGTACACATTCAACCTATAAGAGGTATTGTACACGATGGCGGGTCGTAGCACCCCTACAAGTGGTTGAAGGTAGCGCTCCAAAATTTTTATTTCGAGTATGAGTATGATCCAAAAGCTTTGTTTTTTGGGGACTAAAAATGGTCACACTAATATGCTTTGGGAGGATTCATGGCAACCATTACCCAAACTAGGTGAAAAAATAGATTTAAAAATGATGCACCAATAGATGACAACTAAGGATTAATCACAATTACAGATTACACGACATAGGAGGGTCCAAGCTTGTGTTGGTGCTAATAGATCCCACCCGAGCCTTGACACCCCAAAATGGATGGTGAAGGATGGTACAAGTTTTGGCGAAACGTGAAAAGTAGGTGTACTCCTTATTCATTACAAGAAGAAGAGCTATAATGGGGGTACATGTCTAAAGGAACCTTTTCCGTTCATGAAGCCTACCACTTAGAAGTGGATCATCAAACTCTAAAAGAGGAAGAGGTTTGGCCAAAAATATGGAAACAAAATGTATGACCTAAGATCTCTATTTTTCTTTGGCTTCTGCTATAGGATAAGGAAATAACATGGGAAAACATTCAAAATTCGAATTACCAGGGGTCATCTTGGTGTCCATTTTGTCTCCTTCATGTAGAATATATGTAGCACTTATTCAATACATGTGCCTTCTCAGTGGGTTTATGGTATATACTAGCATAATGTTTTATGTGTATTGATACGAACCTTGCAAATATTTCCGATATTATTTTTTTCCGACACTCTTAGGCATTCTAAAATATCATTCTAAATTACATTTGGACCCTCTCATCTAGTTTCCTCTTATGGGATATATGGAAATAATAAAACAGAAGATTTTTTTAAGGGCTCTTTCTGTAGGTTTTAACGCTATAGAGAAATTATCTGCAAACGAATCTTAAAAACATAAAATAAACAATAGCGAGAGCATAAAACATAAAACAAATATACACAGAGATTTTCCCCTGGATCCCAAAGCGGGACGACTAGATTGATTTTTTATTATATTCATTTTAGTGTTACAACACATATATATACATGCCAAAGCATACATAAACCCCAATACATTAACCTGGATTAGAACATAACCGTAGTTCCCTTGACTGGATCTACAAAATAACAGGGGCTGAAAACCATCATGCCCCAAAACCATATGCAAACCCATGCATAAAACCATGGGCGGGTCTGCCCACCGAAAAATAGGGTCCAAAATATACCAAGAGAACTTCTGAGTGCTCACAGACTTCGTGAATGCATCTGCAACATTCTTCAAAGTGTCCACCTTTACCAGCAACACCCTTTTAGCCTCAACCATATCTCTCAAAAAGTGATATTGAACATCAATGTGCTTTGTCTTTGAATGATAAGCAAGGTTCTTAGCAAAGAAAATTGCACCTTGGCTATCAGAATCTATCCTTATAGCTTGTTGCACCAACCCCATACTTGAACACAGTCTCTGCAACCAAATTTCTTCCTTGCTTGCATGAGTGGCTTCCATGTATTATGCCTCTGTAGTTGAAAGAGCCACTATAGAGTGTCTTTTACTCATCCAACTGACTGCACCTCTAAATAGGCTAAACACATACCCACTTGTAGATCTTCTTTGGTCTAGATCTCCAGCCTGGTCTGCATCAACAAAACCACGAATGTCCAACAATCTTTCCAATCCTGGTCTTCCCTGGTAGCACAAGCCATAATCACTAGTGCCACGCAATATTTGAAAACCCGCTTCACTGGTGTCCAATGCTCCTTCGCTGGGTTTGACATAAACCTACTCAATATTCCCACTGCATGTGCAATGTCTGGTCTAGTACAAACCATTGCATACATCAGGCTACCCACTGCACTTACATATGGAACATGGGACATATCCTCCTCTTATTCTTGCGTCTTGGGACACTGTTCAACAGACAACTTTACACCTAGAGGAATCAAAAAATTTACCGGTTTACTATCTTGCATATTTAACCTCTGCAATATAGTCTCGACATACTTCCTCTGGTTTAACCAGAGCTTCCTCTTTGCCCGATCTCTTTTAATTTCCATGCCCAAAATATAGTTTACAACACCAATATCCTTCATGTCGAATTTGGAGAACAGTTGGGTCTTCAAATCTTGGATAATTTCTTTGTCATTTCCAATCAACAACATATCATCCACATACAAGACCAAATAAATAACACGGTCACCAATTAATTTAAAATAAACATAGTGATCCTCACACCCTTACAGTGGTAATGCATGCACTGGTATATTTGATACCACATCCTTGGTGACTGTTTTAACCCATACAGAGACTTCTTTAATTTACATACAAGTTCTTTCTTCCCCTCCACCATAAATCCTTCAGGTTGTTTCATGTAGATCTCCTCTTCCAGATCCCCGTGAAGAAATGTTGTATTCACATCCATCTGTTCTACCTCAAAATCAAATGCAGCAGCAACAACTAAAAGTAATCTAATAGAATTAACTTTGGCAACAGGAGAAAAATATCACCAAAATCAATTTCCGGCACCTGGGAATAACCTTTTGCTACCAACCGAGCTTTTTATTTCTCCACCTTGCCTTCTATATTCATTTTCTTCTTAAACACCCATTTTCTCCCGATGGGCTTCCCTTTAGCCGACAACTCCACCAGATCCCATGTCTCATTTTTATGCAAGGGATGTCATTTCATCAACCATGGCCTCCTTCCAGAGTTTTCCATCCTTTGAATCTACTGCCTCCCTGACGGTTCTGGGATCATCATCAGTTATAGTTAAAGAAATTTTTTAACAAAAAGCAGATGGACTATACCTTTCTGTTTGTCTTCTTTCCCGAACTAATCTTCTCACAGCTGGAGTTTGTGGGTCTTCCTCTTCTAAGTCTTCTTCTGTTGTAAAGTCTGATTCATCCTCCTTTAGCTCAAACTCTATCTTCTCAGGTTCCTTTGGTAGGACTTCATGTTTAACAACATCTTTCACCTCTCTAAACACCACATATCAGCTGTACACAACCTTCCTTATTTTCGGGTTCCAAATATTGTAACCCTTTAGACCATCCTTATACCCAATAAAGATGCACCTTTCAGATTTATTATCCAACTTGGTCCTTTTCTCCTTTGGAGCATGTACATACGCATCACAACCAAATACCCTCAGATGTGAAAGAGAGGTTTTCTTACCAGTCCATACCTCATGTGGAGTCTTATCCTCCAACGCTGATGAAGGTGATCTGTTAACCAAGTAACATGTAGTCTCCACTGCCTCTGCCCATAATTCTTGTCCTAACTCGGTACCACTGAGTATGATTCTTGCCTTTTCCATCAGCGTTATGTTCATTCTTTCTCCAACTCCATTTTGCTGAGGTGTGTATGGAGTAGTCTTCTGCAATGCTATACCACACTTCTTACAGAACTCTTCAAATTCCTTCGTGCAGAACGCCCCACCATTATCTGTCCTCAACACCTTTATCTTCTTCTCTATCTGGTTTTCCACCAGAGCCTTAAATTCTTTAAATCTATCAAAGACTTCAGAATTCTTCCTTAAGAAATATACCCATGTATTCCTTGAGAAGTCATCTATGAACGAAACATAGTACACAGAATTACCCAATGATGAAACTGACACAGGTCCAAACACATCACTGTGCACAAGCTCTAATATCTTGTTCGCCCTCTTAGCACTAGAAGGAAAACTCACCCGATTCTGCTTCCCATATACACAATGTTCACAGAAATAGAAATCCAGAGAGCTATGAGACATACCTTCTACCATACCATTTCCATGCAGTATCATAAGGCCCTTCTCTCTAATATGTCCAAGCCTTTGATGCCATAGCATAATCTTTTCTCCAGAGACCATTAGGTTTTCCACTCCACTTTCGGGAACCATAGAACTATTGCACCCATCAATAATAGTGCTGACCTGAAGCTTGTACATAGTTCCAATCCAAAATCCCTGCATTAATACCAGTGCTCCCCGAACCATCTTACAGGTATCTTTCTCGAACACTATTTTTACACCTGCACCATCCATCTTTCTTACAAAAATCAAATTTCTGCCCAATGTAGGAATGTGCAGAACACCAGGAAGTGTTCTAATCCTTCCACCTTGCAGCTTCACCTTGACTTTTCCATGTCTGACGATTCTGGCCTTCTTATCATCACCTAAGAAGGCATCACCACCATCATATTTCTGATACTCGCAGAACCACTCCCTATGGGGAGTAAAGTGAAAGGATTCACCCGAGTCAATCAACCATGACTCATGGTCTACATGTGTATTTGAAGAAGAAGCCAAATACACATCCCCACTTTCATCTGAGGTGGTTTTTGCCTCTATAGAAGGAGCATCATCATATCCCTTTCCTTTCTCGGGATCTTTCTGCAGTCCTTTTTGTAGTGCCCATCCTTTTCGCATTTCCAGCACACCTTTACAAAATTTCCAGGAGATTTAGATCTCCCTCTAGATTTAGATCTCCCACTCGAAACCTTATTCTTGTCTCTATTATGGGATCTTCCTCGTACATATAAGGCATATCCATTCTCACCCTCCATATTTCTCCGTCTCATTTCCTCCAACAGTAAGGTTGAGACAATGTCATCAAAATTCAAGGTAGTTGCATTGCTACCTATTGCAATAACCAGATTGTCCCATGAGTGTGGTAGAGAACACAACAAACTGATGCACTTATCTTCATATAAGATTTTAATATCAATATATGACAACTGACTTACCATAGTTTTGAAGGAGTTCAGATGCTCTGTCACCGAGTCTCCATCCTTCATCCTCAGGTTTTACAACTTTTTTTGGAGGAACAATTTATTCACCAGAGACTTAGATTGGTACAAAGTCCCAAGTTTGTCCCACAAATTCTACACCGTAGCTTCCAGAGATACATTCAACAATACTGAATCTGAGACACACAACCGTATTGTGCTCTTCGCCTTCCGATCCAACTTTTTCCAGTCTTCATCTAACATTGCCGTTGGGTTAGTACCTGGATCTACCGCGATCCACTAGTCTTTATCCACCAGCAAATCCTCCATCTTGAGCTTCCACAACTCAAAAATCTAACCATTAAATTTCTCAATCTCTATCTTTCCACTTCTCGCCCTCTTCTTTCACCGCAAGAATCGATCCCGCAGATCTCCCACTGAATAGGGTCGACCACAGGCCCAAGAAAAAAACCCCTTAATAGCAAAGGCGTACCCTTGAAGCTGAAACTTGGCTTTGATACCAAATGTAGGTTTTAACCCTGTACAGAAATTATCTGCAAATGAATCTCAAAAACATAAAATAAATAATAGAGAGAGCATAAAACATAAAACAAATATACGCAGAGATTTTCCCCTAGATCCCGAATCAGGATGACTAGCTTGATTTTTTATTATATTCCTTTTAGTGTAACAACACATATATATACATGCTGAAGCATACATAAACCCTAATCCATTAACCCTAGATTAGAACATAACCGTAGTTCCCTTGACTGGATCTATAAATTACCGGGGCCCGAAAACCATCATGCCCCAAAACCATGTGCAAACCCATGCACAAAACCATGGGTGTGTCCACCCACCGAAAATAGGATCCAAATTTTTTTTTTCCCGGGGCACTGTCCCGAATCTCGAACAAGGGGGGCTCTCGCCCCCCCTACTACGCCCAGTGCACAATTAGTCATGGAAAGAATATAACACATACCCAACACTTTCATCCCCTCAGAATCCATTTCGAACTATGTTCTTTGCCATAGAAAAGAATCAATTATTTGATGGTGCATCAAAAGGTATTTTAGGTCCATCAAGTTAAAATGGAAACATTCGAGATCATGGTGGTATTCCCATATCATATTCTCTACATCCCTTGGAATTAACAAAAAAAATTCTATTTATCTTTTGGTTCTCCACATGGAATTGGATATTACCCAATCACAAGGCATCACCAAGATCCTCATAGAAGATGATTCCTAAATTATCATAAATATTCTTCAGAAAATTTAGAATGATACCTAGATACATAAGATATCATCGAGATTGTGGTTGAACACTCTTCTTGGTCATGTTTCTTCTCTAATTAACCTAATTTTGTCTCTTGTTCCAATGCATTTTTGAGAATCTACTAATAAAATAAAATAACTTGCTAGAAAATTATGGGTGCTTAGATTCCTCTCCCCTAGTGTTATCCACTTGGGACATTTTACCAGACTCCCCTCTTAAGGCCATGTGTTGGAAGTTCATTCAGAAAGACTTTCCAGTCTCGGATGGGGTGACGACAAAGAAAGAAGAGGGGCATGTTGCCTCTATCCCACCTAGCCAATGGATCGGGGGACATGGCAACATGCCCTCGTGCATAATTAATGAGACTAAAGTACAAAAAATGGAATTTCATTGTATCTAGCCATATCGTGGAGGCAAGGATTTCGAAATTATATACTATTCACATAGTTTGTGCATCATTCGAGGGCTCACTTGTGTCATTGTATTGTGAGAAAGGACCTTCCTCATGGCTCGAAGCCTACATCTGCATTTCAATTTTTTTTGGAGGTGATAACACATAGGGACATCCAATTTTGGGAATGTATGGAGTGTGACGAGATCAACATGGTATTATCTACTGTTAGACTCAAACAAGGGTTCAACTATCACAAACCTACTTTCTCATCCTAGAATTCAACAACTCGGGAGTGTTGGTTTCCTCATCATTGGCACTAGTGCTTAGGCTTGTTGGTTCTTATTTTATATTCCCTCATTCCAAACAACTTCCTTTAGGTGACCACCCTTTATTTCTCATTTTCCTATGCTTCCCTTCTTAACCTTCCCCTCTTCTCCCATCCTTGGGATCCCCTAGTCATCTGCAACATGACCTCTTCATATTCCTTTATTCTAATTCCTCTCATTACTTGTTCCACCTTACGATCTGACATGATGCAAGCCCTAATTTTAATGTATTTTGGGCTACTTATCGTCTGGGTTTACATTTTATCTTCCCCCTTCTCTTGTGATGATGCAACCTATGTATCTTCGTGGATTTACTTCTAGCTGTAGTGATTCTCTAATAGGTACTTTACTTATGTGGCGTTCCTCCTGATCCATTGAATCCTTAAGTTTATTCTGGACTTTGTGTGAGCTTTACTGATACCTAGATTTTTCTTCCACGCCTCGTTAATGGTCACAAGTTAGAATAGGGAATTCTTAATACCAAGAGTAGGCCTATAAAGGGCGTAAATTCATGAATCGCCTTTTGAAGGATTCTTCCTCCCACATTCATGACCTCATGCTGAGAACCATTCAGGAAGAGCTCACCCATGTTGTGGGGGAATCTTCCACTCACAAACTACTACTCTAAAAAATGAAGGTTCTTACTGAATTGGTAGATTGGAATCTGGAACAAGGCATACAAGGGGCCTTTTCAATTAGTACATGCAAATAGTTGATCTCTACTACCATATGGAATTTCTACTCGGGTTCACTCTCTTTGGCCAGTACGAGCAACACATAGATGTTCTCCATTCCCTTGAGCATCTGCATCACAATTTGAGGGACTTAAATGAAAGGATCAGTTTGAACAACATCTCGACATCCCCCCCCTGCGAGAGGAGCCTTCGAAGATACTAAAGAACCCATTCGGCTCATTGTTTCAGACTTGGATCCTTTTTCCTAGTTTCTTGCATGTCTATGCTTTATTACTATTTTGGTAGTGATTCTTTTCTATCTTGCTATGAGTCTCCTAGTCTTTGCATGCTAAATTTTGTTTCTCCTAATACTTAATTATCTCTAATATTACTAAAGAGAGTTACTTTTTGGGTTTGGTCAGGTCTCTTTAGTTAAAAATGGCTTCTCTTTTCAATTTATTTTATTATTTCCAAATTTAAAAGCAATTTAATTTACGTATTTAAATTAATTAAAATTAATAAAACAAAAAAAATATTATAATAATAAAAATAACACATATCTCTCCACTAACATTTTTAGATATTTAATGGTTACTTTCCATTTAAGACACATAAATCTCATTGTACTAAAATTATTATAGCTTGTTTAATATATGATTTCCCATATAATAATATCATTATTTTTATTTTCATTTTCGTTTTCGTGGATGGTTTCTAACACACTTATTTAGCTTAAATGGAAGAACCTTGAATTTATTGGATACAACGAAGTGAGTAGGAATTTTAGTTTTTAAAAAAAATAAGTAATTTTATATTTTTAAATTTAAATAAATAACAAATAAAAAAGTTTAGTTTTAGAAAAAAATTGATTTTAAAATTTAACTTTTAAAAATTTCAAAAATATTTAAAAATTAACCCAAATTATTAAATTGCAAATATATTTAAATTAATAATTAACGGAACTAATTAAATTATAAGTATATTAAATTAATGGATTAACATATATTTATTCAAGTAAAAAATTAGGCTAACAAACCAAATCGGATGGTGTATTATTGAGCCTAGAGGCTCATTCTACAACTCAGTGTAAGGAGATGTGTAAGTTTGTTTTTCCAAGTTTGTTTGTCCGTCCTTTACCCTTTAAAATAAAAATAAAAGTTAAAAATTATGTTCTAAATAGAAAAAATGATGTCAACTATAATTAAAAAAAATATGAATATATTGTAAATTAATTAGAAGTAAAAAAAATGTATGAGTAAGATGTTTAAATCTTATAATTTGGTTATTGATAAAATATTTCAATACTAATAATATTGATATATACTTAAAAAATGTTAATAATAAAAAACTAATTTTCTTCATAAAATGTCTGATGTACATGTTATGAAAAATATTTTATTGTGAATTGGGTGTATATTATATATCATTAAAAAAAATTTATGTATATATCATGAAAAAATTAAGTTTTTATGGTTAAAACTTTTATTTGGTCTTATATATACTCTATTTAATTTAAACAATGAAAAACAAACTTTGTATTTTACAAGCTAAAGAAGCTTTCACGTGAAGAAAATTTATTTTATCCCTCTCCGCTTATGTTAGATCTGTACTAGAGATGGATCTATGCTGGTACAACTATATATGATGTGTTTATTTTTTATTTATTTATTTATTTATTGCATTTTAATATTAAACATATTATAAGTATTTATATAAAGTTATTTTATTCATGGATTTACTAAATGTGGACAGGAATCAAATTTATTTATATGTAAAACTTTTTTAGAGTGTCAATTTGAAGAAAGATTTGCACCTCAACAAATTTAACCCATCATATGTAACTTTTTATTATTTAAATTGTATTTTTGAATGCATAAATAGATACAATGCATTGAAAGTTCCTTCAATACTTCCATAGACTACACAACCTAAGCTTGCAATTCTAACAATTTTTTGCTAAATTTCAATCAAAGTTTACCTAAAAATATACTTAAAGAATGAAAAAAATGAAAATAATTTGGCTATTTGAAATGTTTTATTTTAACCACAAGAAATCATTTTTTAACTTTTTTATTTAATATATATATATATGTGTGTGTGTGTGTGTGTGTGTGTGTGTGTGTGTGTGGATAAATCACATTCAAATTATGTTATTTAACATGGACATTGAAATATTTATGGCTTTTGGTGAAAGTGATTTTTTTTACCACATATCCTTCATACTAAGTCGTAGTATTAATAACTAATAACCAAATATTAATAACTGACCATATATATATTCATTTATATTTTTATTATAATCACTATTTGTCACATACATATATAAAATTACCATAAAAAAAAAAAATATTACTAATTATGTCCTAGCTATACTATGTCATGCATTATAATAAGATCAGACGCACACACTTATTTTGATTTGATTTGTTTCAAGTACTTGGATTTATCCTTCAGGATTTTGTTTTAAATTGCTATGTATGATTGTTAATCAAACCAACCCACCTTCGTGGTCTCATCTAGTAATCAATCATGTTGCAATATCACTTATAACAAGCTAGGAGAAGGCATCTGACGGTTTCTGAGTTCATCTAGATGTTTGTGTTGTCTGTCGATCCTCCTAGTCTTAGATCTGGCGGTGGACATTGAACGGAAGGGGGTTAGGGTAACTAACCCTACCCCGAACGTTGTACTGTCTCATTCATTTGCTTTTCTCTTATGCTGGCGTTTCTCTACAATCTATGTGGTGATTTCCTTCAGTAGTGTGGATTCTTACTACCTATGTCTAGTGTGGAAGCTCGATCCTAGTTCAATGATCCGTTGTTTCACTCTCTTGTTAAGACTTTTTCTTCAATCCATTTCTCTGTGGGGTTCTTCATGACTTATGTTTTACTTCACCGTACGGAAAGGTGTTGAATTCATTTCTTCTCAGCATTGATGTCCCACTGTGCCTCACTTGATGTATTTCTCCATTAACTCAGGTAACCCTCATGCTTATGTTCACCCGTTGTATTCTTTTAATGAACAAGGTTAAATATATATTTGTTTGGTATGATTTTACCGCTCACAAGTTCTATTAACAGTTCTCCTGGTTTATTCCTTGGCTCAGGTTGGGTTACAGAAATAGGAGGAACCCTTCAAAAACTGCATGATGCTTCTCTTCAGGTAATAACTTGAATGCGGGTTTCAATATTTTGTTTGCTTATTTTATTTCTGTAATATGGTGGTCTTACCCTTACCCACCTCTTATTCTTCTACTCCAAGGTTTGCATGCGGATTCTGGGAAGTTTGAGAACATCTCAACACTTTCTCTGATGGTCGCATCCTCCGTGTCCAGGTAAGTAGTGACACTGCATTTACAACGAAATTATTCATTTTTTCTCCGCGTTTTTGTTTGGGATATATCTCTGAGGGTTGAAACCTTTCCTGTACAGGTGTTGAACCTCATCTGGGTTCTTACCCTCTATACATATGGCTGGGCTGAAGTCAAGGGTTAAGTTCTGGGTTTTTATTTGCTTACTGATGCATGTACTCATGTGTTTAAAATTGGAACAACTACATTAATCCTTCTTGGCCTCGAAGGTGTTTCCAGATAGTTTCATTTTGATAATTGAATATTGGGTTTTCGCCATTTAGCATTTTTTTTAGGGTTTATACCCTGGACTACACAGCTGTATATGTGGCTTGATCTTTCCTGGAGATTGAAAATAATTTGAGTATTTTGTATAATTTATTACATTTGTATACATGTATATTGTTATTGTTGTTCTATATCACGATGTAAGAAAAATTTGTTTACTTGTAAGAATATGAAAGTCCTAGTACTATTTAGGATGCGATGTGCAGTATTATCTTTTGGTAATTAATCCACCTTATGGTTTTTTGGGTTATATGGTTTTCAAGATTTTAAATTCTTGTAGTAATTTATTTCAAACTCACCAAAGTTGTATTTCGTAGTTAACAGTTTCCATACTCGTATAATGCTTAGATACTGATTTTTATGCTCAGAAGGACAGAGGATGAGGGATTCAGTTTTGTTAGCCATGGAACCTGAATCCTAAACATCAGTGTCTGTATATATTTCCCACTGAATGCTTAAGTGATACTAGTAATGCAATATATATTCCTACACCACCCACATACTATCTATTTCTTGGTAGGTTGGTACACAAAATTTTGTTTTCTCTTTTCTTCTTTCTCATACGCATACAGGCACTAATTTGATTGTGCTCTTCACTTTTTTATACAGAGAACAAATCATTATTTCTTTTAATTGTTACTGCACACACTATAGTTTCTGCATTCCTGAACACTACCGTCTTAGAATTCTTTTGTTTTGTGGCTATTAAATATTCTCTTCAGAGTGATTGTATTCTTCTTGATAAAGAAAATTACTAGTACATTTTTCACAACATAATATTTTTATGTTGTAGTAAAACTTTCTGCATTCGAAATTATTTTAGGAAGGCAATTATCTCTATGACTGCATTGACCTGTTAGATATTTCTCTATTCTCTAAAAGAGTTAAACACAAAAGTTAAAAACATATTTATCAATTATTTTCCACAAATAAATGAGGTAACTCAGATACTTATCTAAGCTTTTGTTAATTTGATTGTGTGACATTGCCATGAGAGAGGCAATCACGACCTCAAATTCCCCCATGCTCTGCACCAGAGTTTAAGGTAGCAGTATTATCTAGAAGTTAGACCTCGGGACCTCGGTCCAACCTAATATTATTTTCGGTTCCAGAGCTCCACTGGCTCTAAGCTACCTGTGGACAACCCTTTCTTGCAAAAATTCTATTGTTAGCCCTCTTTCTTATTTTTTTACTGAACTAGTTCCCCTTCCTAGGATTTCATTTTTATCCCTTTTGGGGAAGGTAACTATCAAAACCGCCTATTTGATTTTACTCTAGAATCTTGGAATTATTTACCAATTAGTTAACCAACTACTAAATTTGACTTTTCTTCATAAAATAGAACTCAAGTTTATTAATGAATAATTATATTCATTAAATCTCTTTTCTCCATTAAATTTTTAAATGCATTTTGTAAAATTTATTTTAACATGAAATATTAAGAAATAAGTTGGGTGTTACATCTTCCCCCACTTAAGGTAAACACCGCCCTCGGTGTTTACTTCATCACTAAAAACAATTCAAGATATGCTTCCCATATCAAGTTTTCGTCCTTCCAAGTAGCATCCTCTGGGATAAAGTGCTTCCACTGCACTTTAAATTGGGGGATGGCTCGCCTATGGAGCATTATTTCTCTTTGATCAAGAATACGTTGAGGTTCTACCAGAAATTAGTCCTCTGGTTCTACCTACAAGAAACAAAATTCAGAATTAATTTAATTAAGGATGCTTCTTTTTCTAGAAGTCATAACTGAAACATAGCTTACATGTACATTCTACCAAAGTATAAAAATCATGGAGTCATGTACATATCATTTTAGTAATGATACTGAAACATATTCTGCACCAATATGTGGCTAGGAAATGCCACTATGTAGGCCACCGACCCAATTCGTACCAAAATTTGGAAGGGTCCATAGTATTTGGAAGACAATTTGGCACACGTAGTCCATCTTAAGGTGCTTTTCTTAGGTTTTACCCTTACACAAACATGGTCACCTACTTCAAATTCTTGAAAAGTTTTTTCTTGTCAGCATATACCTTTTGCCTGTCCTAGGCAGCTTTTAAATTCTGTCTAATTTCTTACCTCATGCTCCATTTCCTCTAGCATGTCCGGTCCAAGCATTAGTTTCGTTTCTTGACTGCTCCAGTTTATGGGTGTCTGTCATTTTCTTCCATATAATGCCTCAAAGGGACTCATCTTGAGTGATTTTTGGTGTTATCTCTAAATTGGTACAGATGGGCTACTCCACCAAACAACTTAGAGTAACTCTTTCAAACTAGCTTTTGACTGAATATTAGCCTCTTCCGCCTGAGAGGGATCTCTCATAGTAACTTGTGATTTGTTCAATTAGATGGCTAACTTTGTGATATTTACTTGCATGTTTGATTGCAGGTGAAAATTTTATGGGGTTTACTACCATTGGGCTTATGGATTTAGTGTGAGGAAATTTAATGACAATGGATCTCTATGTGGAAGCTGAGGAATGTAATGTTTCAATGAAAATAAAATGGACACATAAATATTCAATGGCTTAATATTTAAATGAATTCATAGCATGAAGAACATGAGTTCTAAGTAATTAAACATCACGCTATTGAAAGAACATATTAAGATACACAATACATAAGCTCATTGAAACACTAAAAGAATATCAGGTGAAGAAGAAAACACAGTCACTGTATATTGTTGATTATAAAAAATTAACAATATTGGTAGTGTCAAATAGCATTCTCCAACCACCGAAATGGTATTTAAAAATGGTATATATAGGAAGAGAGGCACTAATCCACCTCTTCTATAAAGAAGGAAACATTACTCCTCACATTACATATGTGTCATAATGCATTAAAACCTCATCCCATCGAAATCTAATCGAAATAATAGGTGTAGAAGAAAAAAAGAGAAGAAATCTGAGTTCAACCACTGAGTGTGTTAACATGCTGCTCCTTTTTCTACTGATTTGTTTCTTTACGTTTATGGTTCTTAATTATCCATGTATTCTTATTAAATACAACCTCCAACAATTGTTGATATATGGAATATCTGGAATGTCCAACCTTCCCCATGCTTTTTCGATATCGATGGTGATGTTGGTGGGCACGGGTCTGTTATATGCTTAAAAGGTTACCCGGGATAGTCATTGAATGGACTATTTTTTTTTGGCTATGCATCGAGATGAAAATGGAGGGGAGTGAGCAGTAATAGAATGAAAAGTAAGAGATGTGGTAGCAGGGGAATGAAGTGAAGAGCATGAAAAAATGGTGGGAAAGGAGGGTGGTTTTGACGGATTTTGGAGGCGGGTTGAGATGGTTTGTGTTATTGACAGGGGGGGTGAAAAATGATAATAGATTGACATGTTCACGTGGCGCCAATGAGAGAAAATCACCTTTTGATCTATCATAATCGAAATTGCAGACTAGTGGAGCAGAGTAAATAAATTATCGGGGGCGGAATTTGCCATGTGATATATCACAATCACAGTATAGAAATCGCAGACTATTATTGCGTCGGGTATCACAATGGTTATCGCAAACGAAATCAGGGAATCGTAATCAAAATCGAAATCGCAAGAGGATATCAAAATCAGGTATCGGAGGAGGCAACGTGACATGGTAACAAATAATCTGTGACCTGTGATTGCGATATGATGTGGCAGTATGGCGGGTCCTACTAATATATCACATCGAGGTTCGAAGCAGGAAACACAAGTAATAAAGTAATTTTAAGATTATGATAGCGATAAGTGGTAAGTTGAAAAGGTTAACGGGGCAGAATAAGTGAATACATTATTTCAATCGCAAATTGGGAGCGGGAAAGTGAATGCGGTAACGTGAGTGGAACTGTGATTTTATGATATGTGATACGTGACATGGGAGAGCTGCAAGTCCTACCAAATATTATATAATAATATCGCATTCACGAGCAAAGTTTTCTATTGCGGTAATGTAATGCAATTGCCATATTATATGTGATATAGTTGTTGGGGGGGATTTTTCCTTTGTTTATCTTTTTTTCAGAATTTTTAAAATCAAAGGAAAAATGGTCAGATGTTGAAGTTTTTGGAGGTTTTTCGAGCTTAGAACATCGAAAGATGCGTAACAACAAAAATGAATGTTATTGGCGATAACAATTGGTACCCATTATTATAGCAGAATTCTACCAGATGCAAATAATCTTCCCACTTCGTGGGTTGTTGTATCACATACATGCGCAACATGTATTCTAATATTTCATTCACCCTTTTAGTATTTCTGTCCATTTGAGGATGATAGGCTGTACTAAACTGAATATGTGTACCCAATCCAATGAATAGTGCCTTCCAGAAAGTTGAGGTGAATTTCACATCTCGATCTGAGATAACGACTCTCTGAATACTGTTGATTCTAACTATTTCCCTCATAAAAATGTCAACAATATGTACAGTTTTGTAATTTGATTGGGCAGTTATGAAATGAGCTGCCTTACTGAGTCTATCCACAACCACCATAATTGAGTCATCGTGTCTTTTAGTTTTTGGTAAAACCATGTTGAAATCAAGTGATATGACTTCCCACTTCCATTCCAGTACCGAAATGGGCTGAAATAATCTTGATGGGTGTTGGTGCTTCACCTTGACCTACTTACACTCCAAACATTTGGTCAAGTATTCAACAATGTTTTTACGCATTCCAGGCCAGAAATAATATTTCCTAATTGTTGTTAGCATCTTTTGATATCCGGGATGTCCAGCATAAGGACTTCGATTATACTCATCCAAAATCAGTTCCTTCAAGCTCATCTTATTTGGAATGTATATTTTCCCCTCGAAATGTCAATATTTATTTTTCATTAATCCCATAATCTGATTGTTTTCCTTGTTTTTTTTCCTCTTGTGCTTGCTGCCACAAGAACTGGTATTCAGGATCTTTCTGAGCTGCTCCCATTACTTGTTCCTGGAACTTACATTCCGCTTGATTAAAGTATAGTTCATAAATGAAATGTATTTTTCTACTTAAAGCGTCAGAAACATAGTTCTCCCTACCTTTCACATGCTAGTCAAAATCAAATTCAATTAGGAATGCATTCCATCTAGATTTGTGATCGTTCAAGTCAGACTGCTTAAATTAGCTAGTAAAACTACTGCGGTCAGTTCTTAGCACAAGATTTCTCCCCAATAAGTAATGTCCCCAAAACCGAAGAACATGTACTACCGTAGTCAGTTCTAATTCATACGCAGAGTATCATTCCTCATGGTATTTTGACTTCCTGGATTCGTATGCTATTACCTTTCCTTCTTGTGTCAATATTGCTCCCACCCCTTCCTTACAAGCATCGGTGCAGAATTCAAACTCTCTACATGGATCTTCTACCTTGAATATAGGGGCAGTGGTTAACAACTGTTTCAACCATCCAAAACTAGCTTGACATTCATTAGTCCATTTAAATATTTTCCCCTTCCACTCCAAGGAAGTAATTGGAAAGGCTACCTTTGGGAAGCCTACAATGAAGCGCCGGTAATAGCTAACCAGGCCCATGAAAGAACGTATGTCTGTTACATTTCGAGGTACCCTCCATTCCATGATTGTTTTTATCTTTTTTAGGTCCACTAAAATTCCTTCAACATATATTACATGGCCCAAATATTGGATTTGTTATTTGTAAAAATCACATTCGCTAAATTTTCCATAGAGCTGATGTTCCCTCAGCATTTTCAACACTAAGAGAAAATGTTCCTTGTGTTCTTCCATACTTTTAGAATAGATTAATATATCATCAATGAATATTAAGATAAATTTATCCAAAAATGAGGGGAAGATGTTGTGCATAAGACTCATGAAAGTCGTTGGTGCATTCGTTAATCCAAATGGTAACACCACAAATTTATAATGTCTGTATCTAGTACGAAATGTTTTTTTATATATATCCTCATCCTTAATCTGTATCTAGTGATACCCAGACCTTAATTCTATCTTTGAAAACATGGTTGCATGTTTTACTTGATCAAAAATATCATATATTTTGGGTAGTGGGTATTTAGTTTTTACCATCGGTTTATTAAGCTGCATGTAATCCATACACATTCGCATCGTACTGTTTTTATTTTTAATGAACAACGCTGGTGCTCCGCAAGGGGACACACTGGTAGGGATGTACCCCTTATACAATAGTTCTTGCTGTTGAATTTTTAATTCTATTAGCTTAGGCACACTCATTCTTTATGGTGCTCGAGACACAGGTGTTTCCCTAGGTATTAACTCGATAATAAAATAAATATCTTGCTTTGGGGGTAATCTTGGAATATTTTCAAGAAACACATTCATAAAGTCCTGAACAACTGGGATACTTTCCATCATAAGACTCTTGGCCTTAGATTTAGTAAACTCCACTTGGATAGCGCACAGTTGACAACCTTTTCTGATGAATTTACTCATTTGAGATGTAGTGATGGGGTGGAATTGGAGTGGTTTCTTAATTCCTTGTAACTCTTGACACATACCATCTTCCGCCTTAAAGTGAATGATTTTCTCCTTGCAATCTACCAATTACCAATGTCTTCCCAACCATTCCATTCCCAACAATATGTCATAGGAACACAAGGGTAAAATATTCAGTTCAACAATTATCTGTTGTTTTCCTACCTCCAGACTACAGTTTCAGATTTTTTCATTAACTTTTCTCTTTGCTCCAGTAGCTAGTTGTACCAACCAAGAGCTTTTAAATTTCTGGCTTTCCAATTTACATTTTTTGACTACCCAGGGATTTATATAATTTATACTGGCACCTGGATCAACCAAAATAGAAACAGTTTGGGAGTATATCTTACCTTCCAATTCTATCATTGTCGGTTGGAAATCCGCTTGCCGGTCCTTGAGTGCAACATTGATCCTTGGTATGTTTCATGCAACATCCCCAACTATGGATGCTTCATGTAGATTTGTTGTAGTTTCATTTCTTCCACAGTGAGGAAAATTCTTATAGCAGTGTGCCTCACTGCATCCCCAACATTGTAATGGTGGTTTCTAGATTTGCCCATGGTCTAGTCTGCTAGATGCTTCAATACGCCACTCCTCTGATGGCCATTTGGGTGTCTCCATTTTTTCCCATACTGTATATTTGCTGGATTTCTTGCAACATTTTTATAAATGCCCCATCTTCTGATTTTAAAATTTGAAGTACATTTATGCCCCTTCTTTGGTGGCTAATTCCCGCTAGCATCCCCTTTCACCTTGGACTGTTGATAACACATTTGTACCTTACAAATCACCTCATCCATAGTATTTGGATTCAAAAACTCAATCATCTCCTTCATATGTGTAGGTAAACCAATCAGGGGTCATTGTACTTTAGCTTTTTCATCTCTAAAATACGGTACATACCTCAGTAAGGAAGTAAATTTACTTACAAACTCGTCCATAGTTAGTTGTCCCAACTTCAAGTCATGAAATTGTTGAGATTTATCATCGTAAAATCACTCTGTAAGATACTTGTCTTTAAAGTAGTGTTGAAACTCATCCCAAGTCACATTTTCGTCTTCAATTCCCTGTGCATTTTTAACTTCCTCCCACCATAATGTGGCATTTTCCCGCAATTAGTCCAAACGAGCTTTGAGCTTGTTGCTATACTAATAGACTTGAAAATATTTTTTCATATTAATTATCCATTCTTCTACCACTTCTTCAGCCTCTCCATCGAATGTAGGAGGCTTAATTTTCCAAAACTCACCTTGTAGCTCTAATTTCTGCATTTTCAGCTCTTGCTGAACTGAAACATTCCTAGATTATACTTCATTATAAGTTCTACTCTTGTTACTTTCTTGGGTATGACTTCCTTCCAGATTGTCATTAAATTGTCGTTGCTTCTCTCCTTCTTCATGGGTTTCCCTCTCCGATAAGCTGTGATGTGGGATGATTCCGCTTATCCGAGAGGCTTTTAAGTGTCATATTTTGTTCCCACATTAACCTTTCATTGTCGCTTCTTACTCGAATCATTTCTGTTTGGAGCTTTTGCACCGTATCCAACAATATGTTGGTCTGACGTTGCTTCTCTTTCAACAATCTACTAGTTTGTTGGTGTTGATCCACACTCAATTGTACCCACATTTCTGGGTTAATCTATGGATTAGATAGAGGATGGACTTCCCCTGTAGCTCTTGGTGCTTGATGACGGGATCCTCTCCTCATTGGATCTTATTAATAGTTTTCATTTTATTGTGCATATTTAAGAAAATGAAAACACCAAAGTTATTTAAATGGCCCATCTAGCCCCACCGTGTAACCACGCTCTAATACCACTTGTCACATACATATATAAAATTACCATAAAAATAAATATAATTACTAATTATGTCATAACTATACTATGTCATGCATTATAATAATATTGCGCGCACACACTTCTGGATAAAGGGTTTAATTATCGGGGATATAATATGTATCATTGTACCTTTAATAAAAGGTTAAAAATTATTTTGATTTGATTTGTTTCAAGTACTTGTATTTGTCCTTCGAGATTTTGTTTTAAATTACTATGTATGATTGTTATCACACCAACTCACCATCTTGGTCTCATATAGTAATCCATCCCATTGCAATATCACTTATCAGAAGTTGGGAGAAGGAATTTGTCAATTTCTGAGTTCATCTAGATGTTTGTGATGTACGTCGATCCTCGTAGTCTTAGATCCGACAATGGACATTGAACGGAAGGGGGTCATGGTAACTAACCCTACCCCGAACACTGCACTCTGTCATTCATTTTCTTTGCTCTTGTGTCATGGTTGGTCTACAACCTCTGTGGCGCTTTCCTTCGGTTGTGTGGATTCTTACTACCTCAGTCTGGTGTGGAAGCTCGACCCTAGTTCAATGCTCCGCTGGTTCACTCTCTTTTTAACACTTCGTTTTTCAAACCATTTCTTAGTGGGGTTCTTCGTTACTTTTGTGTTATTTCACTGTGCGGAAAGGTGTTGAATTCGTTTCTTATCAGCATTGATGTCCCACCATGCCTCACTTGATGCATTTCTCCATTAACGCAGGTAACCCTCATGCTTATGTTCATGTGTTGCCTTATTTTAATGAACAAGGTTAAATATATCCTTGCTTGGTATGATTTTACCACTCGCAAGTTGGATTAAAACTTGTCCTGGATTACTCTTTCGCTTGGGTTGGGTTACAAAAATAGGAGGAACCCTTCGGCAACTGCATGATGGTTCTCTTCAAGTAATAACTTGAATACAGGTTTCAATATTTTGTTTGCTTATTTTATTTCCGTGATATGGTGTTCTTAATCTTACCCACCTCTTATTCTTCTACTCCTGGGTTTGCATGTGTATTCTGGGTAGTTCGAGAACATTTCAACACTTGATCCAATGGTCGCCTCCTCCATGTCTAGGTAAGTCGTGACTCTGTGTTTACAACGCCATTGTTCCTTTTTGCTCTACATTTTTCTTTGGGATATATCTCTGAGGGTCAAACCCTTGGTCGTACAGGTGTTGAACCTTAGTTGGGTTCTTACCCTCTATACATATGGCTGGGCCGAAGTCGAGGGTCAAGTTATGGGTTTTTATTTTCTTACTGATGCATGTATTCAAGTGTATAAAATTTGAACAACTACATTACTCCTTCTTGGCCTCGAAGGCATTTCCAGATAGTTTAATTTGTTACGCTCCCTCATCTGCTGGTGAATTTCAGGATTACTCCCTCTATTTCTGGAAACAACTGGAGTAAAATTCTGGAAACCAACTGCAGTGATTTCCTTAATTTTTGGAAACTAACTGCAGTAATTTCCTTAAATTATGGAAATCAACTGCAGTTCATTAATTTTCTTGTTGGGAGCTTCTGAAGTGGTCCATTACTCCCACTGCAGTTCTCTGCCATGATCAGTGGAGCATTTAACACATAGCCAACAGAAGCTTGATGGTAGCTGGGCTATATAGTTTTCTGTTTGGTCCCCAAGCTCACTAATTCATTCCCTTCAGTTTTACACCATCAACCAGAATTAGCAGAGCCTGGAAGCCCTTTCAGATTTTCAGATTTCAAACCTTTCTATCTCAAGACTTCACATCGTGATCTTCGTCCTTGCGTCCTCATGACAATCTCCAGCTAGTAATAATCTCACATAGCGTGAAGAAGATCAGCCATGTGCGTAGACTAGACCTGTGTTGGAGGAAAAGACGAATTGAAAACTGTGTTGAGGACCTGCGTTGAACGCTGTAGTGCGTTGAGTGGTATGCATAAAGTTTTACATACTATATTATATTATAAATCCTCAAGTGATAGATTGAAGTTTTACTTCTTTCATGAGTGAAAGGTTAATGTAAAATCTGAAATAAAAGTGGAGTGGAGAACATTTATAAAACAGAGCATTTATATGTGTCAAAGTTTGTTTTCTACCACGGTAAAATCAGTTTATCAGAAAATATATTTCTAATCACAAAGCAACCAACGAAGGAGTCCATTTGGGATCTTCACGGTATTTTGAATATATTTTTGTGGCTGGAGATTTTATCTGATTCTTCCGCTGGAAGATTTACATAAGCCACCAATGGCTGGAGGTATGTTTTACGTTTTTACTGGGCATTATAGTTTCATATTCCGCATATAGTTTTTACTGGGCATTTAAGAATTGTTTTTAATTGCTTACTGAGTATAAAAATTGTTTATCCATGAATTTTTATTTTTCTGAGCATAAAATTGTTTATGCATGAGTTTTTATTTAGTAATTAAAAACTAACATTTGGTATCAGAGCGAGGTTTTACATCTCTGCTTTGGTGATTTATGAATATAATTGGATAAATGTCCTATTTTTAGATTTTCTAAATTAAAGTATATATTTAGAAATATGTCTATTTTGTTTAATTTATATGCCTATAATATTTAGTTTAAATTATATGCAATTTTGGAAAATATGCTCATATTTAGTTATGCATGAATTAATTATTTGAGATTTAATTAAAACATGTTATTATCAATGAGCATATGAGATCTATGGTTAAATATTATGCATGAATATTGAAGTTTCATTCATGCAAATTTATCAGTTAATTTTTATAAATAAAAAAATGTCTAGTGATTCATATAATTTTAATTGATTAGAGAATAGCCACAGCATCTCAAATCAAATAAAATTATATATTATGATGATTGATTAGGATCACATAAAGAATAGACATTAATTATAATTAATTATATTAAATATAATAAATTTTATCCCACAGGAATTTTTATTATATTTAAGTAATTAATTAGGATAAAATATTCATAACTTACCCATAGGGGTTATGAATTAATAAGTTTTATCATAAAGTTTAAAAGGTTAATTGAATCTGCTTGAATTAAAAATTTAGTCCACAGACAATTTTTATGTCATTAGATTCAATTTTAAAGCATGATTTACATTGGTAAAGCATGAAATTTTATTTATGCCTCAATTTTAACATAAGCGTGTGTTTTTTTTTAATATTATGCAGTTGTACAACCTGCAAATTTCTCTGAAATTCGTACTGATATCCCTGAACTTAAGGGAGATAACTATAAAGTCTGGAAGGAGAGAGTTCTCCTTCATTTAGGGTGGATGGACATAGATTATGCTATTAGGAAAGATGAACCACCAGCACTCACTAATACCAGCACTACAGCAGACATCGCGCTTTATGAACGATGGGAACGATCTAATCGTTTAAGTGTGATGTTCATTAAGACTAAAATTTCAGCTGGTATTCGTGGTTCTGTTGAATAGCATGACAAAGTCCGAGACTTGCTAAAAGCCATTGATGATCAATTCATCACTTCAGACAAGGCACTTGCAAGCACCCTAATCATGAAGTTCTCATCCTTGAGGCTCACCAGTGTAAAAGGTGTGCGCGAGCACATCATGCAAATGAGGGACACTGCGGCTCAATTGAAGAAACTCGAGGTTGAAATATCAGAATCTTTCCTGGTGCACTACATCCTAAACACCCTTCCACACCAATACGGACCTTTCAAAATCTCATACAACACACATAAGGATAAATGGTCAATTAATGAACTCATGACCATGTGTGTTCAAGAGGAAGAGAGATTGGTGATGGAAATGGGAGAAAGTGCAATGCTGGCAACGCGAGGAAAGGGAAAATCTCAATCCAATCGGAAAGGGAAAGGTAAAATACCTCCCCAAGCCGATATCAAGAAGGATTCCAAGTGTTTCTTCTGTAAAAAGAAGGGACACATGAAGAAGGAATGCGCTAAATTTCAGAAATGGCTTGCGGACAAAGGTAATCCAATCTCGTTTGTTTGTTATGAATCTAATATGGTTAATGTCAATATTAACACATGGTGGATTGATTCTGGATCAACAATTCACATTTCGAATTCCTTGCAGGGTTTGCAAAACCGAAGGAAGCCGGTGGGAAGTGAGCAAAGCATCTTATCAGGAAACAAGATGGGCTCGCATGTGGAGGCTATAGGAACATGCTATTTAACTTTAAGTAGTGGCTTTGTTTTAGAATTAGAAAAGACCTTTTATGTACCAAGTTTCTCTAGAAACTTGATTTCAGTTTCAAGGCTTGTACCTTTTGGATATTCCTTTAACTTTTTAGAAACATCATTCGGTTTATTTTATAAATCTGATTATGTTGGGAATGGTATTTTGTCTAATGGTCTTTATTGCATTAATTTACAAAACAATGTCACTTATGATTCAATGCATGTTCACAATGGTATTAAAAGATGTGTTATTGATGAAAATTCCTCTAAATTATGGCACCGGAGACTAGGTCATATTTCCATAGATAGAATTAAAAGATTGGTAAATGAAGGGGTACTTAATACTCTAGATTTTACTGATTTTGAGACTTGTGTGGACTGCATAAAGGGAAAGCAGACCAACAAGTCAAAGAAAAGTGCCAATAGGAGTTCAAACATATTAGAGATCATACATACTGATATATGTAGTCCAGACATGGACTCACATAGTCAGAGATACTTCATCTCTTTTATAGATGATTACTCACGATATATGTATCTCTACATGCTTCATAAAAAGAGCGAAGCATTAGATGCCTTTAAGATATTTAAAGCTGAAGTAGAGAATCAATGCGGCAAGCAGATTAAGATAGTGAGATCAGATAGAGGTGGAGAATATTATGGTAGATACACAGAAGATGGACAAGCACCTGGGCCATTCGCTAAATTTCTTCAAGAGCATGGGATTGTTGCCCAATACACCATGCGTGGTTCACCTGAGCAGAATGGTGTAGCAGAAAGAAGGAATCGAACATTATTGGACATGGTGCGGAGTATGCTTAGCAGCTCCAATCTTCCTAAATCCTTGTGGGCTGAAGCACTTAAGACGGCAGTGTATATATTAAACCGAGTTCCAACCAAGGCTGTTCCTAAAACGCCATTTGAATTATGGAAAGGTTGGAAACCGAGTTTGCGACATATGCGCGTTTGGGGATGCCCGTCTAAAGTAAGAATATATAATCCACAAGAGAAGAAGCTGGACCCAAGGACCATTAGTGGGTATTTCATTGGATATGTTGAAAGGTCTAAAGGTTACAGATTTTATTGTCCATCTAACAGTACTAGGATTGTGGAGTCAAGAAATGCAAAGTTTCTTGAAAATGACTTGATCAGTGGGAGTGATCAAACCAGGAACATAGTTTCTGAGAAGGATCATTCAGAATCTCAACCTTCCACCTCAAGTGAAAGATTGGTTATTGTTCACAGCACCCCTCAAGTACAAACTGGTGTTGAACAACCAATTGTTGAAGTTCCACAAGCCGCTGACGACATTCCAGTAGATCAGATAGTTCAAGAATTGCCAAGAATTTTTGAACAACGAGTTGAACCACATACTTCTCAGGAAGATGGTGGGACAACGTTAAGAAGATCTACTAGACCAAAGAGATCAGCAATTCCTGATGATTATGTTGTGTATCTGGAAGAATATGACTACGACATTGGAGCCGAAAATGATCCTCAGTCTTTTTCACAAGCCATGAGTTGCAAAGAATCAGAATTATGGTACGATGCCATGAAGGAAGAGATGAATTCTATGAAGAGTAATGAAGTTTGGGATCTTGTTGAGTTGCCTAATGGTGCAAAATCCATTGGATGTAAATGGGTCTTTAAGACAAATAAAGACTCATTGGGAAACATTGAGAGATACAAGGCTAGACTCGTTGCAAAGGGATTCACTCAGAAAGAAGGAATTGATTACAAGGAGACTTTCTCTCCTGTATCTAAGAAAGATTCCTTGCGCATAATTATGGCATTTGTAGCCCATTTTGATTTGGAATTGCATCAAATGGATGTGAAAACGACCTTTCTAAATGGAGATCTAGAGGAAGAGGTTTACATGAAACAACCTGAAGGATTCTCCTCTAGTAATGGTGAGCATTTGGTTTGCAAGCTCAAGAAGTCATTATACGGATTAAAACAAGCATCCCGCCAATGGTATTTGAAATTTCATGATGTAATTTCTTCTTTCGGTTTTGTAGAAAACATTATGGATGAATGTATATACCTTAAAGTCAGTGGGAGTAAAATTTGTTTTCTTGTTTTATATGTGGATGACATTTTGCTAGCAACCAATGATAAGGGTTTGTTGCATGAGGTGAAACAATTCCTCTCTAAAAAATTTGATATGAAGGATATGGGTGAGGCATCTTATGTCATTGGCATTAAGATTCATAGAGACAGATTTTGAGGCATCTTGGGTCTGTCTCAGGAAACCTATATTAATAAAATTTTAGAGAGATTTCGGATGAAAGATTGTTCACCAAGTGTTGCGCCCATTGTGAAGGGTGATAGGTTCAGTTTGAATCAATGCCCGAAGAACGACTTTGAAAGGGAACAAATGAAGAACATTCCATATGCTTCTACTGTCGGAAGCCCAATGTATGCTCAGGTCTGCACAAGACCTGACATTGCATTTGCTGTAGGAATGTTGGGACGATATCAGAGTAATCCAGGTTTAGACCACTGGAGAGCTGCAAAGAAAGTAATGAGGTACCTTCAAGGAACCAAAAACTACATGCTTATGTATAGACGGACGGACAACTTGGATGTGATTGGCTACTCAGATTCTGACTTTGTTGGATGTGTTGATTCACGCAAATCAACATCAGGATACATTTTTATGATGGCCGGTGGAGCTGTATCATGGAGGAGTGCCAAGCAGACCTTGATTGCCACTTCTACTATGGAAGCTGAGTTCGTCTCCTGTTTTGAGGCTACTTTAGATGGTGTATGGCTTAAGAATTTCATTTATGGGCTTAGAATTATGGATTCTATCTCTAAGCCATTGAGAATATATTGCGACAATTCAGCTGCTGTTTTTATGGCTAAGAACAACAAAAGTGGGAGTCGAAATAAACACATCGACATTAAGTATTTAGCTATAAGGGAACGTGTTAAAGAAAAGAAAGTGGTCATTGAGCACATTAGCACTGAATTGATGATCGATGATCCTTTGACTAAGGGCATGCCACCGTTTAAATTCAAGGATCATGTAATGAATATGGGACTTGGTTCCATTATGTAAATTCTCATTGTATGAACAATGTCATTTTTAATGAAATTCTTAATTATTGTGATGTTTTTTTCTCATATTTATGTGCACTTTAATTTGATTTGAGAGAATTCATCTATGTAGGACCAAGAATAAACATGGGGTTTATTCATTAAGAAATTGTTGCCACATGAATTTTAATAAGAATAAATACATAGTAATACATGGAAGATAATACTCATCATTAGAGGACTTATCGCCATGATTCATGTATCTATTACTTAATACAGATTATCAATGGTTTTTTAGATGAGACATTAAGAGTGGAAGTATGGACCAAGTGGGAGAATGTTACGCTCCCTCATCTGCTCAGGATTACTCCCTCTATTTCTGGAAACAACTGGAGTAAAATTCTGGAAACCAACTGCAGTGATTTCCTTAATTTTTGGAAACTAACTGCAGTAATTTCCTTAAATTATGGAAATCAACTGCAGTTCATTAATTTTCTTGTTGGGAGCTTCTGAAGTGGTCCATTACTCCCACTGCAGTTCTCTGCCATGATCAGTGGAGCATTTGACACATAGCCAACAGAAGCTTGATGGAAGCTGGGCTATATAGTTTTATGTTTGGTCCCCAAGCTCACTAATTCATTCCCTTCAGTTTTACACCATCAACCAGAATTAGCAGAGCCTGGAAGCCCTTTCAGATTTTCAGATTTCAAACCTTTCTATCTCAAGACTGCACATCGTGATCTTCGTCCTTGCGTCCTCATGACAATCTCCAGCTAGTAATAATCTCACACAGCGTGAAGAAGATCAGCCATGTGCGTAGACTAGACCTGTGTTGGAGGAAAAGACGAATTGAAAACTGTGTTGAGGACCTGCGTTGAACGCTGTAGTGAGTTGAGTGGTATGCATAAAGTTTTACATACTATATTATATTATAAATCCTCAAGTGATAGATTGAAGTTTTACTTCTTTCATGAGTGAAAGGTTAATGTAAAATCTGAAATAAAAGTGGAGTGGAAAACATTTATAAAACAAAGCATTTATATGTGTCAAAGTTTGTTTTCTACCACGGTAAAATCAGTTTATCAGAAAATATATTTCTAATCACAAAGCAACCAACGAAGGAGTCCATTTGGGATCTTCACGGTATTTTGAATATATTTTTGTGGCTGGAGATTTTATCTGATTCTTTCGCTGGAAGCTTTACATAAGCCACCAATGGTTGGAGGTATGTTTTACGTTTTTACTGGGCATTATAGTTTCATATTCCGCATATAGTTTTTACTGGGCATTTAAGAATTGTTTTTAATTGCTTACTGTGTATAAAAATTGTTTATCCATGAATTTTTATTTTTCTGAGCATAAAATTGTTTATGCATGAGTTTTATTTAGTAATTAAAAACTAACATAATTTTTATAACTAAATATTATTTTTTCTCCATTCAAGATTTTTTTGAGGGTTTATACCATGGACTACACAGTCGTATGTAGCCTCATATCTCCTTGAGACTGAAACTAATTTGAGTATTTTGTATGAGTTATTACATTTGTATAAATGTATACTGTTATTGTTATTCTCTATCACGATGTAGGAAAAACCTGTTTACTTGTAAGAACATGCAAATTTTGGGACTATTCAGGATGCAATGTGCATTATTATCTTTTGGTAATTAATCCACCTTACATTTTTCTGGATTATATGGTTTTCAGTATTTTAAATTCTTGTAATAATTTCTTTCAAAATTTGCAAAGTTGCATTTCGCAATTAACAGTTTCCATACTCATATAATGCTTAGATACCGATTTTTATGCTTAGAAGGCCAACGGACCGGGGATTCGGTTTCATTAGCCATGGAACCCGAATCTTAAACCTCAATGCATGTATCTATTTCCCACTAAATTTTTAAGTGCTACTAGTAATGTAATATATTTTCTTACACCACCCACACACTATCTATTTCTTGGTAGGATGGTACACAAAAGTTTTTTTTTTTTTCTTTTTTCTTCTTTCTCATACACATACATGCACTAATTTGATTATGCTCTTCACTTGTTTATATATAGAACAAATCATTATTTCTTTTACTTATTATTGTACACACTATAGTTTCTGCATTCCAGAACCCTACTGTCTTATCATTCTTCTGTTTTCTGGTTATTAAAGATTCTCTTCACAATGACTGTATTATTATTGATAAAGAAAATTACTAGTACATTATGTCCATCATAATCTTTGTATGTTTTAGTAAAAATTTCTGCATTCCAAATTTATTCTAGGAAGGAATTTATCTCTATGATTGCATTTACCTATTAGATATTTCTCTATTCTCTAAAAGAGTTAAACACATATTTATCAATTATTTTCCACAAATAAATTAGGTAACTCAGCTACTTATCTTAGGTGTTGTTAAACTGATTGTGCCACCCTACCATGAGAGAGGCAATCACGTCCTCAACTTCCCACCCTACCATGAGAGAGGCAATCACGTCCTCAACTTCCCCCGTGTTTCACACCAGAGTCTAAGGTAGCAGTAGTATCCAGAAGTTAGACCTTGCGACCTCGGTCCAACCTAATCTTATTTTGGGTTCCTGAGCTCCACTGGCTCTAAGCCACCTATGGACAACTCTTTCCTGCAACAAGTGTTGTTAACCCTCTTTCTTGTTTTTTTTACAAAATCCCTTTCCCTTCTTAGAATTTCTTTTTTATCCTTTTTGGAGAAGGTAACTCTCAAAACCATCTCTTTCTTTTTACTCTGGAATCTTGAAAATATTTACCAATTAGTTAACCAACTACTTAATATCATTTTTCAAACATAACCCTCATACTAAACTATAAAATATATACATAACCCTCATACTAAATTATAAAATATACAAATTACCCTATCCATATAAATTTATTTATAAAAATATTTTTATAAATATAATATTTAATTACACAAAATTCCTAATTATTATATATATATTTTTTTCAGTATTTTTTTGGTTAATTTCTGCACCGTTTCAGTTTTAATGAAAAGTCATTGTGAATAAGTTATTATTTATCACATATAGTTATGATTTTGGGATTATGAAGTACGTGGGTTATGTACTCATTCCTTTTATTGAAATTGACGCTATGACCTTAGCCCCTTTTTTTTAAAATATTTTTTCACCGTTTTTTAATTTTTTAATATTTTGTCTGCGCTCAATTTGTTAGCATGGAGTGTGTCACTTGATGATTACTTTTTATTATCTTTAAAATTTAGCAATGAAAAATAATATAGATTAAATAAATGGTTTATAATTATAATTATCAAGTTTCAATTTGAATTTGAATATTTTATTGGTTTTTTAATTAGACGGTATCTAGTACGTTGTTAAAGTATAAATAGATGTTAAGTATGTTGTTGATTATTAAGATACATTTAGATTTTAAATAATTAATTAAATTTTTCATTTTATTTTAATAATATTTTTAGACATAGTCATAATGTAGCTTAACCAATCTTCAATTTAAATAAAAAAATAAAAATAAATACAAAAAATTTAAATTCAAATTTGATTAAATATTAAAAATAATTAGTTCTTTAAATTAAATATTTTTTTAATAAATATTTATATTACAAATTGAAAATAAAAATAAAAAAATAAAATCATAAATTTTGTAATATTGACTTTTCTATATAAAATATTACAAATAACTTCTCTAAAATAATTTAAAAATAATGAAAAACAAAATATATTAAACTTATTAATGAAAAAAAATATTAAACTTATTAATATTATAGAAAATAGAAAATGTGAAAATAAAATTCTATAATATTATAACAAAATCTCAAAAATAAATGTATTCTATAGATATATATATATATTTTTATATTTATATTGAACGCTTTTTTTGATGTGTTTTTTTTCCAATAATTGTTCATCTCACATATTAGATTAGTCAATCAATATCACTCCAATTCTAATTGTTTTGTATTTAAATAATTATTAGGGAAAATTTTAGGGGTTAATATTAGCAAGTGGGCTAATTTTCCATGTTTTTTCCAAAAAAAATTGGTTAATTTCCATTTTTTTATAAAATAATTCCCCCAAATTTTATAGTATAAAATTGTTTTACTCACCAATATTTTTTATAAAAACTATATAAAATTATTAGAAATTTAATTACTTCTATAAAAACATTTCCAAATAATTTACAAATTACATATTAGATATAAATTCACCTAAATTTCTAAATTTTAAAATAAATTTCCATCCTTAAAATTAAAAAAAAAAAAACATTACTTTATATTAACTTTTCTTATTCACTCTCTGCTTATTCACTCTCTTCTCGACATAGATCTTGCCTCATGTACAAAACAATTGTACACTTAAAACTTGGCACCAAACTTGACTCAAAAATTATGTTGAGAAAAATGTATACTCAAATTTATATATTCCAAATTTCTTGTATCTGAAGATCCGATGGTAATGTTAGAAGTTTGAGCCGTCGAGATGTCACATCATCACCACATATATAACTATTCCTTTACAACAACTAGATTTCTACCTACCTGCAATGTCGGGACCATGATTCAGGCCTTTCTAGGTGTTTAGCTTTGAATGGAATCATGAAGTGAAACTTTAAATATAGCAATTCTTACCATTTGGGTTTTCGCTTAAGTTATTTTTTCTATAAATTTAGATTTGCATATTCGTCCTTCGTTACCTCTTTGCCACAAAATTTTGAATGGAACCTTGAGTTGGTAATTCGGATAATTTGTAAAAGGCTTTCTCTCACCTTGAGTAAAAGTCTATGTATTTAAGTTGGTAATTTGGATAATTTGTAAAAGGCTTTCTCCCTCCTTGAGTAAAAGTCTATGTAATGGATTAAGCTTTAGCATTTTAATGGATTAAGTTTTAGCATTTTAACTTATAATTAAAAGTTTTGTATATTATAAATCTGAATTTTTAGATTGGAACTTTAATATTTAGATATTTTTGTAAATAGAAATTTGGATGTTTTTAAATTGTTGGACTACTAGATCAAGTAAACTAATTAGTCTTATACAAAATAGTATTTCAAAAACGAAATTTGTAGAAATGAATAAATGAACAAGTGCATAAAATATAACAATACAAAATGGGTCCTTGGCACCTAGGGTGGGACCTAATGAAAGGAGGCTTAGATCCTTGAAGGAACAAAAGTCTAAGAACTGAAGATGTATTTCATTAATTAGAAAAGTACTTATACATGAAAATTTGAAGAATTGAGACCTCCACAACCTTCTACTACTAAAACATTCACTAACTTTGACTATCCTCTAGATTTTCTAACTATACAATACACTACCCGAACCCCTTGTCTATAAAATATGGATGATGGATAACATCCTTGAAGGGAGTGCTTCTTTCCCTCCAAAATTCCTTAAAATGGGTTCATGCTCCCTAAGTAGCCTCACAACTACACAGAGGGATAATTAGGTCGTGAATCCAGCTAAATTTGATCATCATATAACAAGTTACAGGTTCCATAAATCCTTTGACTGGATATCCTCGTGATATGTGCCAAATCTTCTTTAATATCCTGCATTGTAAGCACACTAGGCACATAAAGCATGATAACTCTTTCTAACCTTCCTAAGAACTTATTTAAGTTAAGAAAAAATTATTAGCTGTAAAAGAGGAGGCCTAATACATCCTTCTTATCCTTACGAAAGGTCATATCGGCCTTACCTTTTAATTAATTAGGAGACCCATTAATCAACTTGATAGCTCACTTCTTTACTTAACATTGTAGATCAATTAAGATATAAAGAGGGTGAATTCTTAGTTGAAGAGTTAAAGGAAGACTTAGTGAAGTCTAAATGTTCTAAATTATGATAGAGATTCCTCTCTATGAGTATAATAGAAATATGGATGCATGTGTGGTTGGATTTCCTTGGAGCAAGTTATGTATATGGGAGTCTGATGCCTGGACAATTTTCATGAGTGCACTTATGTGTGAGACCCAGATCTAGATTCTGGAAGTGCATCTGGGGTGGGGCCCATTTTGGGAGCCTGAAGGCGAAGAGCTAGATATACTCATGAGTTAGATTTTGAATGAAATTCGCGGCCGAGCCCTTGATAAAGGCATGTGGCGAGGTTGAATGCCCTACTAAGAGGTGGATGTATCAAAGAAAATAGTACATTTAGGAGTGCTGACATAGCATCAGCTCAAGAAACCTAGATGTGGACCAAGCTCGTATATGTTTGCAAGGAAGAGAAAATCTATGAGTTGAGGGATCTCAGATTTTGTGATAAAGTGATTTCTTGTGCAACCAATATTTTTCATAAAATGGAATCTATAACATGTTTTTGTTGAAAAACATAGAGGGCTTTGCCTTGTGCAATCCTGTGTCATAGGTTGATGTGGAAAATGCCACATAGTTGGGGTAAGGTTGCATGGACGTCATGGGGGTAGGTGACATGGGTTTAATTTGCTGTGGCACCGACATGGTTTGACATTTGGCAAGTAGAAGCACGCTTTTTGGAGGACAAAAGAGTTGATTTTTGTTCGACATGTGGCATTGCTCGAGGATGCCACATGGTACGGTGGTATCACCCTAATGTTTTCAAGAAGAAAAGGAGACAGGTAACATGGAGATATATGAAATGGATGCTAGATGGTGCCATGGGGCATGTCACATAGTCTTGGAGACATTTATGGTGAAGAAAATTAAATTATTCGTCTTTTCATGCTAGTTTTAGAATGCCATTCACCTATCTTCTTGGAATTATGGCATGATGGTGTGGGCTACATTGGCGTGGTGGAAGCTACATTGGGTTATGATTACATGGAAGAGCCACATATGCCACTTGGTAGTTCCATGTGGGAGGGTGTGTTGATGTGGCAAGTTTTAAAAGGCCCAATCTTTAAATGGGCATAAATTTCAATCCTGAAGCTAGATTGAGATTAAAATTGTATCACTAGAAATTTGTTGACGATCCAAATGCGATGGTGGCATTTATTTTAAGTTTCGATGATTTTAGAAAAGAGTATTTTTATGACCCCATCTTCATAATAAACCTTGAAGGTTGGGTTAATTTTGATGTAACACATCCCGACGTCTAAGAAATACCAAATGGGTAGGGATGGGGTGATACACTCTCACCTATCTCAACGCCTCTCTCTCCCTTCCACCCCATCCCTTATCTCCCTCTTTATATCTCTATCTTTTTCCATCTACCCTCTATTTATGTTCCTCACATCTCTCATACTCTGATGCAGGAGCATTAGACACTGGCCAGCGATGCCGGAATTTTGTCCACATGTTGTGGCTAGGAGAGTTTGAAAACAGTCAAATTATCACAGCTAGGTGTCAATGCCTTGGCTGTTTGTATTATTATTAGATCAGTTAGAGTTGTAGAAGTCGAATGGTTAGGTTTGGTCTGTTTGTCTTATTTAATTTTCGAATAATTGTAAGGAGGCTCTTGAATTTCCATAACGGTCCTCACAGAGGAACCGAAAGGACATATGTTATGTATATGAATGTATTCCCTCAGATGGGGGAAGAGATAAAAAAAAAGATAGTAGAAGAGATTTTCTATAATAAACCCTGTGTATGAACAATTGCTTCCAGTTGAATGGATTTCAATTTCTGTCTATTATACATTGTCTTGAAATGTTAATGTTGTGAAAGATCGTTTAACTGTGGGCGATTGTGTACTGGTAATCCCGATTCTCTGTCTTTGAATTCCCGCAAGTGGCTGGATAACCTGTGAATGTAACCCCACTCATAGGCGGGGTCTGTGTAAGAATTCTAGTTAATATTGCTGGAAATCCCGAACAAAGAGATGGCGTTGTTTCATTGTTAATTGAAGACCGGAACTGGAGATTTAACCCGAGTTAACAACCGAGGCGAGCGCAAACCTGACATACACCCTTGGGAAATCACTGTAGCAAAACCACGAGCGGTTTCTGAACCATTTCGCACCACTTTTCGACCATAAGTGGTAATCTTCGGTCGGGCAGCGATTCCATAGGAATTGTGACACGTGTCTTGGGCGGTATTGGAAGCCACCAGTTAAAGTGCGCCTTCGCGCATTAAACTCCGACTGTGGACGCCGAGCAGAAATTCTCAGGACCGTTGATTTGAAAAGGGGACATCCGACGGTGACTATTCGACAAAGATACGTGAAGCTTAATAAAAGTGTGTGGAGGATAAGCGAGGTACGGTGCATAGGTGGGGCCGGTCCGAAGTTTTATTATAAAGTGTGTCCAAAGCATAGAATATTAATATAAATCCCGAGGTTTAATATATGTTATAACGTGGCGGGATATTACATAACACACGGAGGCTAATTAAACACAAAGGTTCTTGCAATCGTGGAATATTTATATAAAGATAAAAGGGCCGAACAATTATAAAAGTCTGGGAGTTATAAATTTGATTATAACGTTGGTAATATATATATAAGCCGAGATTACAATATAAAGTTTCCAATTATATTTATTTATCAATTTTTCTAAAATTGATAAATAACATTGCCGAGAGAACAAAAAAAAGACCTTGTTGACTGAGCCACATCATCGTTGTCCGGTTCTAGTTGGACGGAATTTCAGTTGTTACTGCACCGTTTGTGGTATCAGAGTGGGTAGTTTAAGTTGTTTGCTGACATGGCAATCCGACTTGGTAGAGGTGCTGGCAGAAGGAGACCTGTAGCCAACGCAGAAGTGTTGGAGGTTTTGCAGAGGGTCAAGGCCAGAATGGATGCCGTGGAGCGAAGACAGACCAGAGATCCTGAAGACATTAGCGAACCTGAAACAGAAGCAGCTGAAGAAAATGTTGAAATTCCTCCTGACATGAGGCTCCTTAGGACTATTCTGGGGTCTGCAGTTAAGCCCAGAATTGAATTGTCAAGCTATGCAGGGGGACTGAATCCAGAAGAGCTGGTGGACTGGATAAATGAATTAAACAAGTGCTTCGATTATGAATAAATAAGTGAAGATAAAAAGGTCAAGTTTGCAGTGACAAAGCTGAAGGGACATGCTGCACTTTGGTGGGATGGAGTGCAGGCAGAAAGGAGGAGAGTTGGCAAGCAACCTATCAAGAGCTAGACCAGAATGATGGCCAAGTTGAAAGGTAAATTCCTGCCTAGTGATTACCAGCTGACATTGTATAGACAAATGCAGAACCTAAGACAGAGGTTGCTGACAGTAAAAGAATACACAGAGGAGTTCTACAGAGTGAGCATAAGAGCTGGGCAATTCCAAGATACACCAGAAAAGACTGCCAGATATGTGAATGGTCTCAAGCTGGATATCCAAGATGAGATTGGTCTCTTGTCTCCCAAGACAGTAGAAGAGGCATACCAGATGGCCTTGAAAGCATAAGAGAAAATCCTGAGGAAACAGTCTGCCAAGAAGAGAGGTACTTTCCGTGGGAAGGGAAGTCAGGGTGGTAGAGGAAAGCCTACACCCAGGGATGGAGCTAACCATAGCTCACCTCATAATGCATCTACAGAGGAGGATGCAAGTGGCAGAAGGGGTCCTTACAGAGGAAAAGGAAGAGGAGGCAGAGACAGAGGCAGAGGTAGAGAGTTGAGGTGTTATAGATGTCAGGGAGTGGGACATAAGCACTATTAGTGTCCAAAGAATGTGGGTGCTGGTCCAAGAAATGTTGTTGTTGCCCAGGTTGAAGAAGAAGCAGAAATTGAAGAAAAAGTTCTTCCAGAGAGGGGAGAGTCCTTGGTGGTTAATAAGGTCCTGTTGAAACAAACCAAAGAAGTCACTGAACCTGCACAAAGGAAGACTTTGTTTAGGAGCATATGCAAAGTCCAAGGGAAATGCTGCCAGCTAATCATTGATAGTGGCAGCACAGACAATTTGGTTTCCATTGAGGTGATAGAAAAACTGAAGCTGAAGACTAGGGAGCACCCCACTCCCTACAGGGTGTCCTGGCTGCATAAAGGGCACCAGCTGGTTGTAAAAGAACAGTGTGAAATAGAGCTGCAAATGGGCAAGTACAAGGACAAAGTGTTGTGTGATGTAATGCCCATGGGTGTGTGTCATATATTGCTGGGTAGACCTTGGCAGTTTGACAGAGCAGAAGTGCATGATGGCAAGAAGAACACTTACAAGTTCTTCAAAGATGGGGTACATGATATATTGATTCCCATGGAAGAAGGAGAGCCATCCAGTAGAGTGATTGATCCAAAGACCTTGTTGCTGAGCTGGAAGGAATATCTGTAGCAGATAGAAGAAGAAGAGGTAAGCTTTGCTTTAGTTTGCAAACCAAAAGTAGTTCTTACTTCTACAAAGATTTCTGATTTGCCAATAGAAATCCAAGAGATGTTAGATGATTACTGTGACATTGTTGTGGATGATTTACCTGATGAGCTTCCACCTGTGAGAAAGATCAGCCATCAGATAGATTTTATCCCTGGTTCAAATCTGCCAAATAAGGTAGCCTACAGAATGACCCCCAAGGAAAATGAAGAAATCAGGAGACAAGTACAGGAACTGGTGGACAAAGGATTGATCAAAGAAAGTTTGAGTCCATGTGCAGTACCAGCAGTATTGAGCCCAAAGAAAGATGGAGGCTGGAGGATGTGTACTAATTCCAGAGCAATTAATAAGATCACAATCAGGTACAGATTCCCCTTACCCAGAATTGAGGATTTGATGGATTGTTTGAGTGGTGCTAAATATTTCTCAAAGATAGATTTGAAGAGTGGATACCATCAGATTAGGATAATAGAGGGTGATGAGTGGAAAACTGCCTTTAAAACAAATGAAGGGCTGTATGAATGGATGGTAATGCCTTTTGGGTTGTCAAATGCACCTAGCACTTTTATGAGACTTATGAATGAAGTATTGAAAGAGTTCATTGGTAAATTTGTGATAGTATATCTGGATGATATATTAGTTTTCATCAGAACTAAAGAGGAACATTTAAGGCATCTTAATCATGTTTTGAAGAAGCTGCACCAAGAGAAACTGCTGATAAATTTGAAGAAATGCTCATTCATGAAGGAAGAGTTGGTGTATTTGGGGTTTTTTGTTTCTGCAGAAGGATTAAAGATGGACCCAGAGAAAGTCAAGGAAATTATGGAGTGGCCTTCACCCGGGAATGTTTTTGAGGTAAGAAGTTTCCATGGACTTGCTAGTTTTTACAGAAAGTTTATAAGAAACTTTAGTAAGATTAATGCACCCATAATTGAGACCATAAAGAAGAGAAAATAGCCATTTAGGTGGACTGCTGAAGCAGAAAGAAACTTTAAAGTTTTGAAGCAAAAGATAACAGAGAAGCCTGTTTTGATCCTGCCTGATTTTACTAAACCATTTCAAGTAAAATGTGATGCCAGTGGGGAAGCCATTGGAGCTGTGTTGAGTTAGGATGATAGGCCTGTAGCCTATTTCAGTGAAAATATGAATGAAACCAGGAGAAATTATTCCTCTTATGAGAAGGAATTCTATGCAATTGTTCAAGCATTGAAGAAGTGGAGGCACTATTTGATGTCCAGAGAATTTGTATTGTATTCTGATAATCATGCTTTGCAGTATATTGTGCAGCAGCCCAAGTTGAAACATAAGCATGCTAAATGGGTTGAGTATCTCCAAAATTTTAATTTTGTTTTGAAACATATAAGTGGCCAAGCCAATAAAGTAGTTGATGCTTTGAGTAGGAGACACATGCTTGTTCAAGGAACTAATTTTGAAGTTGCAGGATTTGATTTTCTCAAAGAATTGTATAAAACAGATCCATATTTTAAAGAAGCATTTGAAGCATGTAGTAACCCTGTTCTAACAGATAGAAGTCAGTGGCTGGATTATTTCCTGTAGGAGGACTTGTTATTCAGAAGAAGCCAACTATGTGTACCAAAATGTTCCATGAGAGAAAATTTGATCAAAGAAAAGCATAGTGGAGGACTTGCTGGACACTTTGGTACTGACAAGACTTATGAGCAGCTGAGTCGCTTTTATTTCTGGCCCAAGATGAGAACAGAAGTGGACAAGTTTGTGAAGAATTGCAAGATTTTTCAATATGCCCAAGGAAGGAGCCAGAACGCAGGATTGTACACTCCCTTACCTATTCCAGATAGGCCTTGGGACATGGTGAGTATGGATTTTGTTCTAGGGTTGCCCAAGACTCAGAGAGGGAATGATACGGTCTTTGTTGTGGTGGATAGATTCTCCAAAATGGCACATTTTATTCCATGTTATAAAACTAGTGATGCCACCCATGTTGCCAACTTGTTCTTCAAGGAAGTTGTTAGATTGCATGGGTTACCTAAGAGTATTGTTTCAGACAGAGACACCAGATTTGTGGGTCACTTTAGGAGGACATTGTGGAAGAAACTTGGTACTCAACTAAGTTTCAGCTCAGCTTATCATCCTCAGACTGATGGACAAACTGAGGTAGTGAATAGGAGTCTGGGAAATTTCTTGAGGAGTCTTGCAGGAGAGCATCCCAAGCAGTGGGACCATATTTTTCCCCAAGCAGAATATGCATATAATGATTCACCAAACAGGGGCATAGGGAAGAGTCCATTCCATATTGTTTATGGAATGCATCCCAGAGGAATATCAGAGTTAAGAAATCTAGGAAGGGCAGAGCTAAGGAGTGCAGATGGTGAGGAATTTGCTTCAGAGATCTAGGCCATACATGAACAAGTGAAACAACAACTACAAGGCAGCAGCATAAAATACAAAAGGAGAGCAGACTTGAGCAGAAAGGAAGTTCATTTTGAAGTAGGAGATCAGGTTTTGGCACACTTGAGAAAGGAGAGATTCCCAAAGAAGCAGTACAACAAGTTGAAGTTCAAAAAGATTGGGCCATGCAAGATACTTAGGAAGTTTTCTGCAAATGCTTATGAGATTGAATTGCCACCTGATGTTGGAATATCTCCCATTTTTAATGTTTCAGATTTGTACAAGTATGAAGATGATGGTGCAGAAGAAGGATCAGTAGACAAGGAGCAGATTGAGTGGAAAGAGCAGCTACCTCCAGCACAGCCATTGCAACCAGAGAAGATATTGGACAAAAGAGTATTCAGGAAGACCAAAGGACAAGAGTACTTCCAGTACTTGATCAAATGGAAAGATAAGCCAGAGGAGCATGCCACTTGGATGACTGAAGAAGTGTTGCAGAAGATGGGCAGATCAGTGGAGGAGCTCATGGACAAGAGCCCATGAAGAAGATTGCCCTCAAGAGTTTGATGCAGGAGCATTAGACACTGGCCAGCGATGCCGGAATTTTGTCCACATGTTGTGGCTAGGAGAGTTTGAAAACAGTCAAATTATCACAGCTAGGTGTCAATGCCTTGGCTGTTTGTATTATTATTAGATCAGTTAAAGTTGTAGAAGTCGAATGGTTAGGTTTGGTCCGTTTGTCTTATTTAATTTTCGAATAATTGTAAGGAGGCTCTTGAATTTCCATAACGGTCCTCGTAGAGGAACCGAAAGGACATATGTTATGTATATGAATGTATTCCCTCGGATGGGGGAAGATAAAAAAAAAAAGATAGTAGAAGAGATTTTCTATAATAAACCGTGTGTATGAACAATTGCTTCCAGTTGAATGGATTTCAATTTCTGTCTATTATACATTGTCTTGAAATGTTAATGTTGTGAAAGATCGTTTAACTGTGGGCGATTGTGTACTGGTAATCCCGATTCTCTGTCTTTGAATTCCTGCAAGTGGCTGGATAACCTGTGAATGTAACCCCACTCATAAGCGAGGTCTGTGTAAGAATTCTGGTTAATATTGCTAGAAATCCCGAACAAAGAGATGGCGTTGTTTCATTGTTAATTGAAGACCGAAACTGGAGATTTAACTCGAGTTAACAACCGAGGCGAGCGCAAACCTGACGTACACCCTTGGGAAATCACTGTAGCAAAACCACGAGCGGTTTTTGAACCATTCCGCACCACTTTTCGACCATAAGTGGTAATCTTCGGTCGGGCAGCGATTCCATAGGAATTACGACACGTGTCCTGGGCGGTATTGGAAGCCACCAGTTAAAGTGCGCCTTCGCGCATTAAACTCCGACTGTGGACGCCGAGTGGAAATTCTCAAGACCGTTGATTTGAAAAGGGGACATCCGACGGTGACTATTCGACGAAGATATGCGAAGCTTAATAAAAGTGCGTGGAGGATAAGCAAGGTACGGTGCATAGGTGGGGCCGGTCCGAAGTTTTATTATAAAGTGTGTCCAAAGCATAGAATATTAATATAAAGCCCGAGGTTTAATATCTGTTATAATGTGGCGGGATATTACATAACACACGGAGGCTAATTAAACACAAAGGTTCTTGCAATCGTGGAATATTTATATAAAGATAAAAGGGCCGAACAATTATAAAAGTCCGGGAGTTATAACTTTGATTATAACGTTGGTAATATATATATAAGCCGAGATTACAATATAAAGTTTCCAATTATATTTATTTATCAATTTTTCTAAAAATGATAAATAACATTGCCGAGAGAACAAAAAAAAAGACCTTGTTGACTGAGCCACGTCATCGTTGACCGGTTCTAGTTGGACGGACTTTCAGTTGTTACTGCACCATACTCTCTCTCTCCCTCCTCCCACCTCCCTCACTCTATCTCGCCCACCTCCCTCACTTTGCTTCGCTCTCACCCTTTCTCCCTTTATTCCACTCGCACTGCCCCCTGCACCTTCTAACTCTCTCTCCCTCCTTCCCCTTCCCTCTCTCTCTCACCCACTTTACCCCCACCCCATTCTCTTTCACCCCCACACACAAATCTAAACCTATATGCCCCTCACTCCCTATCCCCTCATATCTCTCTCTCTCTCTCTCTTTCAATCCTTAGCTCCTCCCTCTCGCCACCTTCCTCCTTCTATGTTGTTATCCTTTTCTATCCCTTTCTCCCTCCCCGAATCTCTCCTTCATAATACCCCTTATATCTATCTCTTTTTCTCTCTCCTATCTCGCGCACTCTCTCTCTCTCCATCTTCCCCTCTTTCCATCACCCTCTTTCCTCCCCACTCTTTTTGTCACTCCCCTCATGAATATGCATGCATTTTTTAAAGCACTTGCACTCATGCAAGTGCCTATACTCTTTCAAAATGTTGGCTCACTTAGGAAAAATACATGCCTAATTTTCAAAATGCACACGTTCTTTTTGGGGAGGTGCATGCAAGTTTTCTTGTGATATAGAAGATCAAAACAATTTTTTTTTTCCTTTTGAAACACATTATATATAAAATTTATGTAGGATATTGTATATTATTTGTTTATTTTATATTATTGAGATACTTTTGTGAGATAAAAAGAAATTTATAAATATGTTTAGTAAAGTTGAACTTAGGAAAGTATATTTATAAAAAGAAATTTATAAATATGTTTAGTACAGTTGAACTTAGGAAAGTAAGTTTTAATATTGAATTAGGTTAAACTTAAGAAAGTAAGCTTTAAATTTTTTTCTTCTGAAAAAAAGAAAGTAAGCTTTAATATTAAATGGAAGAACATGGTGTAAGGCTTGTCACCCTCAACACTTCTCATTAAGACTACACCTGACATAGCTTTTAAATATGAGAAATAACTCTGTCCTAATCGTTCATATCAGATGAGAAATAACTCTATGTTACTCGTTCATATCATATGAGAAATAACTCTACCCTACTCATTCATATCATTTAAATAAGGAAATGGAAGTGAATATGCCTTAATGCGATTCATTTGATTCCGAACATGGCTAAGCCAAAATTAAAATCAAGGATATGCATGAATTCTCAAATTCCGCCTCATTTTCATCAAACCTCTCCACGCACAGTTTTCATGTCCTTTTTTGGACGAGAAAATCGATTATACTGAACCTGTGAACTCCCAAAAACATATACGTGTCTCCCAGCTATTATTCATTTTACATTGACAACGCAACGGCTAAAGAAAAAGGTGGCGTCCAGAGTCCAGGCCACTACATATATAAGCTACTCTTCACAGAGTCAGATACATACACTTGTGTGTAACAGGATTTCTCGACCGATCATGGGGGCGGTTGAGATTCCTACAATATCCATTGTGCTTGTCTTTTTGTCAAGCTACTTGGCTTTGACTGCTGCCAGTAATTATGGAGCTCAAGAGAAGGCTTCTGGATCGGTCGTGGTTACTGGAAATGTATTCTGTGATAAATGCTTAGAGGGCACGCCTTCTGAAATAGGCTACGTCATATCTGGTACCATTTTGATATTATTTATTTTCTTCTATAAGATGGTATATATACATATTTTCTACACTCGTGGCTATTTTCTCTGGGAAAATCCGTAATGCATAGCCGCTGCTTTGTCGGAACAGGTGCTTCGGTAGCCGTGGAATGCATGTTGAAAACGTTGACGGTATCCATCACAGGGGAAACAGATGAAAATGGAGAATTCAAGGTGGAGCTTCCTTCCAATATTTTTCAGTCTGCTGATCAATTGAGCAAGTGTTCGGTGAAGCCGCTGAAAAGCCCTGACAGCTTATGCAGGATTGCGTCAAAGTCTGCACCATCAAGCCTCACGCTACAGTCTTTCGACAATGGAGTTCTCACGTACAGTGGAGGGTCTTTCAGCTACCGCCATGAAACCCTACCTGCATCGTGTTACAAGATTTCTTGAGAATGATGAGGGGTCGAGGAATGGCTGAAGCGGAAGAAGAGACGCCCATAAACATAACCTTGTTCAGACGTCCCCCGCCCCCTCTTCGTCGCAGAAGGCCCCCGCCCCCTCATCGTCATCGTCCCTCGCCCCATCGTCCCCCGCCCCCTCATCGTCATCGTTTCTCACCCCATCGTCCCCCGCCCCCTCATCGTCATCGTCCCCCGCCCCCTCATCATCATCGTTCCCCACCTCCTCATCGTCGTCCCACACCCCCTCATCGTCGTCCTCGAACTCCTCCGCCCCCTCATCGTCGTCCCGCACCCCCTCATCGTCCCAAAACTCCCCCGCCAGGCAGTCCACGCATTTCACCACAGCCAGGCAGTCCAAGCATTTCACCACAGCCACCCGGTGGCATTTTACCAGAGCCAGGCAGTCCAGGCATTCCACCACAGTCCAGGCATTTTACCAGATCTAGGCAGTCCAGGAATTTCACCTCTGCCCGCCAACGCTCCTTATGGCGCCCCAAGATCTCTGCCCACCAACGCTCCTGCTGGCGGCCCGGCTCAGGGCCCAGTAATCAGTAGAAACCTGTCTTTAATTTAATTTGTTTTTTAAATCTAACTTTTCGCACTCAGATCACCATAGCCGTTTAAAAAAAATAAAGATTCACGTGGATTCATCCACCAGGGTCGATACTCGGTCGATATAGAAATGCCTTCGGCAAAAAATAATAGAAATTAGAAACACCAAAATAATAGAAATTAGAAGCACCTACAGCAAAAAAAATTCTTTGTAAAGGGCGTTCTCTCTCCTTGACTAAAGTCTTTGTCACTGATAAAGCTTTAGCATTTTAAATTGTAATTAAAACCTTGAGGTTGGAACTTTATATTTAGATATTTAAATAAATAAAAATTTGGATATTTTTTAAAAATTGGAATGTCTAGTCTAGTAAATTTCGAACTTTTGCCATATCTATATACGTTGGAACCTTGCAAAGTACTATGTGATATCACCTAATGGGATTTAACTTTTTCCAAAATGAAACTTTTAAATGAGTTTCAAATGGTATACTTAATTGAAATATGTAGTCTAGTAAATATGGAACTTTAACGATATAAACATATATTCGAACTTTGTACAAAACTATGCAATAGTTACATAGTGGGATTCAATTTTTCCCAAAGTGCAATTTTTAAATGAGTTTCAAGTGTGTTACTTATATCACGCTGAAGTTGGAATCCTATAGTGGAACCTTAAAGGTTTCCTGCTTTCAATATAAAAAAATGTTTAATAAATAAATTTTTAAGGAAAATTTGAATTTATATATTATTTTTAGTTATTTTACTTGTGCAAATTGAACTATCATCGATCCAATTTGAAGCTTGATTTATATTCTAAATAAATTATCAATTAATGTGCTTACTTTTAACTAACAATGAAAATTTTTAGAAGATTTATAAAGAATACCAAAAAGTCTCACACTCATGATAGATCAAACTAACGACACAAAGGTTTAATTTGAAATGTAATAAAGAAAAGGGGAGTACAAATGCCCTTAAGTCAAGTTATGGAAAACAACCCGCCATCCACATACCACTTTATAAATTTTAATTTTTAAGCTAGGCACATGTGATGATAGTCAAGATGGGATGTCGTCACATACCTATGGCATGGAAGGATTGCGTGAAAGAAAAGTAAAGGTGGTTGAAAAAAGGTTAAAAAAATAAAATACTAAGTGGTATTCGTTGACCAGTATTAGAGGTTGAAAAGTATTAACTCTAATACCATTTCAACTCCAACTATTGTCCATTCCATTTACTCTTTCAATGCCATTAATCATGTCTCATCTTATGCTTAATTAATAGATTCCCACTTTGAACAATCAAGGCATCCTGTCTCTCTTCCACATATTGGTGCTTGATTGACCATCAAAACTTGCTTTGAAGAATGAAGGAAACCATCCTATTAGTACTTGTGTTTAGGTGGCGAAGTGTAGCCATCCATTCCACATATTTATTATCTTTAAATGCTTCAAACAATTAGGGCATTAATTTATAACCGAGGCTCAAGCAGTAAGTGTACTCGAATCTATTCCGCATACGTATTAAAGAAGTGATCATGGAGATACATTTCATTTCTTGGAAATTTGGAGGTCTCTAAATGATCTAAATTCTATAATACTGGGAAACATGATTAATATTCCTTGATTATTTCCCCTTAATGCAATGGGATGAGCAACTTTGGATTGTTTTCTCATAATGTCCAGATTGATAAATTTATCAAATTAAATTTGCAACTTTTTGTTCCATTCAATTTATTTGTTTAGCTTATTTGAGAGTTTTTGATATCCAAAGTTTAAATACTTAGTTTAGTTTATTGGAGCTTTATCAATATCCATAGATGTTGGTATCTTGCATATAAATACGTGATATTAAAATAATGGGATTCCCTTTTTCTCAAAATGGAACTTTTAAATAAATTTTGGATTAGATACTTGACAACATGTTGAAGTTGAACTTTATAATGAAACTTTGAAGATTTGGAAAATTATAATATCATAAATGTTTAATAAATAAATTCTTAATGATAAATTAGATTCACATATAATTCCTTATTATTTCGCTTGTTTAGATTGAACTCTGTTGGATCCAATTGGAGGTTTGACTTAAATTTTAAATAATCTCTCAATCAATATGCTCGATTTTAGGTCACAACGACAATTTGTAGAGATTTTGTAGATAATATTGAATACTCCCACACTCATAATAGATCATACTATCACACAAAGGTTCAATTTCAAAGATAACAAGAAAAGGAGAGTGTAGACACCATTAAGTCAAGTGGTGGAAAACAAACAACCACAGTCATACCATTTTATAAATTATATTTTTTTAATTTAGAAACATGTGACAATAGTCAAGTTGGAAATTATTAACTCCAATATCACTTCAAATCCAACTATCATGCATTCCCTTCACTCTTTTGAGGCCATACATCATGTCTTTTTATATGGTTGATTGATAGTTTCTATTTTGAAAAATCAAGGCATCTTGACTCCCTTCTACATACAGTTTCTTGATTGACCATTTCATCTTGCTTTTAAGAATCAAGGAAACCATCATTTTATGGCTTGGGTTCAAGAAGGTGAAGAGTAGCCAACTCTATTACACATATATATTATCCGTACATGGTTGGAACAATCAAGGTACTGACTTGTTGCTGAGGTTAAGGCAGTGTAGAGCACTAGAATCTATTCCATATAAATATTAAAGACATGATTGTGGATATCTATTTCATTGCTTGGAAATTTGGGGATATTTAAATGATATAAATTCTAAAAAATTTGGCAACACTATTTGCAAAAGTGACTTTATATGTTTCGCTTCATTAGTATTAAAAAAATTTCATTGTCTTTCAGATGTACAGGTTTTAATTTTTAAGCTAGGATAATTATTATATCACTTACAAATGTATGAAATATGTGCTCTTTTATCTAAATTTAAGAAAATTTTAATAAAATAAATTCTACAAAATGAATTTATTCCTTTGTGCACATTCATATCCATTCAATATACTTCTCCTAATATGTTGATGTGGAAATACTATGTGTGAAAAATCCATTTTTCTAATGGTAAAGAATTTTCAAAAAATAATAATTTTGATATAATGTCATTGATCTTAATAGAAAAAATAAAAACAAGGATTCAAAATGGTGAAGAGGTCTTCATGTCTATCCTGCAAAATTTAGACTTCCAAGTTCATTAGAAAGATATATGTTCTTCTCTCTGATGGAACCAATAACACAACACATATTTAGTGTTTCACATTAAATAGAATTGAAAATGAATTTTTGGTTAAAATAAATAGTTTCTCTGATAGATTTACTTAATACAACAAGTATGCATTCTCACATACAAAATTTTAGTATGCCTTACACTACTAAAAGTTCTACAAACTCCTCTTAGGTAATACATTGATTTTCTCTATTTTACAGTGATCGATATCCAAATGTTGACTCTAAAAAAATATTTTATTGGCTACGTCCAATAGCACAATAGTTTACACCATTATACCACGCAAGCATTATAAACAAATGATACACCTCCAAACTTAATTCCTATTAAACATTTGAATTCATAAAATCATTCATGGATAATCGAATTTAGAATCATTTAAAAGTAAAAACAATGTAATTTCATGAATTTTGAGTTGGACTAGTCTTTAGCTTTAGATTCTATATATAGATGTAATAATGAGATACAAATTAAATGTTTTAATATGAAATAAACACAATTAAATCTTTCCATACAAATGGGGAAAGTTTACTTAATCTCTAAATGGATTACCAAACCTATAAAAAAACATTACAACCATCTAGAAAGTAATTGAGAAATAACTCTAGGAAATACATCAGCAAGAGAAGCTTGCCTAGAGGGAAGGAATTTGATTACAAACAACGACTTCAAATTCACTCTTCTCAATGAGGTATGAACCTTTACTAATAAATTTTTTATTGATATCCTTGGTCTTGATATATTTATCATCCAATCAACCACCATATTAAACAAGAATGACACTAAAACCCAAAATAGAACCCTCAAATATAGGGATATGTCAAGCTATAGTGGTGAGCTTTAATTATAGGGATGTAATGTAATAAACATTTCCTACATGAAAATTATATCTCAAATCCCTTTCAGGTTATTATTATATAAGCTAGAGGAAAAAGTGATTTTAATAGGAGATTGATTAGTACAACCTTCACATCCCAAGTTTCAACCAACAATGACCTCAAAGAATCTCATGTTTGGAGAAGTTGGTTTGAAAAATAAAGGGGAATCCTTAAATCCTACACGTTATCTACACATGGTTTCTTTGGTGGTCACCCATATATTCAAAAGAATGTGATTGGAATTGTAAAGGAAGGCCTTAGTTAATATTGCCAACATTCATATTTTGTTTTTCTTAATGAATTTATTGTTGGTACACTTCTTTCCCTCACATTTTCAATATGTGTTAATGTAAGAAAAATGTATATGCTACTAAAGAGGGAAACTTTCATTGTGAAAGATGCAAGAAAACTATCGATGAATGTGAGTACATGTGTATGTTCCACTTAAAAATAGAGAACCAAATAGGGACATTTAATGTCACCGAATTTTAAAATTTTTCAAAACAACTTATCAAAATTCTTTCTAAGAAACAACATTCACTTAGAGAAGAGGAAAACAAAATTAAGATTAAAAATATTTTTGAGAAGAGAAAAACAACATTAAGATTAAAAATATTTTTGGAGACTTGTTCATTAATAAATACATGTTTGAAATATTTATAAATGAAGAAACATTTAATAGTGACAAGAAAACCCAATCCATTATTATTGCATCAAACAAAAATAACTCCAAAAGTTGATAACAAAAAGATAATAACTTTCTATGCACCTCATATATTTCACAAATAAATATTTCAATTCAACACATGCACTCCTCCAAATTCAAATGCACTTTGTTTGTATACCTTCTTGTGGTTGAGAATAAAATAAATACATTCTAATGATTATAATAGTATGTTTAATGAAATCAAGCTTTATAATATGTTATAATATATTTCTATGTTTCGTTTAAAATGTATATTGATATTACTATGTATTATGTTTGTATACATATTTTATGGTTTTCTTAACCTTTGTATCTATTATTCATATTTTCCATATCTTTATCATTTTCAGTTTCTCTTAAATTATTATAATATTTTTATATTAATACGTATTATAAATATATTTTTATGTATTTGAATATATACATTTTTAAGTATTTAAAATTATCTTTCAAGAAAACTTAAATATATATAAATCATTTTTTCCATTTGAACAAAAGTTTAAAGAAGAATCACTTCAATTGGATATATGTCACAATCTCCACAAAATACACCTTGATAAAGCTACAAAAATTGGACAATAAGTCCATGGGAACATCCAACTACTAAATTTTCTCCTTAAAATTTTGCCTCACTTAAAATGATTTTCACCTCCCCAAAAAAACCAATTTGCGATAAAACACGATTAAATCAATTTCAAAAATAGATCTATGTTTACGAAATACTCAACATTGAATACAACATCCCTTTCCTTAATATCTCCCATACCTTTTCCAAACTTGGTTTAAATATGACCAACCAAATCAATAATATTGAATGTACACTACATGGCCTAAAGAAAGAGACGTAATGTAAACAATATGCATGATGCAAAGGTGGGATAAAGAAGTATATATGTGATAAAAAATCCAACAAAAATCACTTTTTCATAAAGTATATAGTTTACCCTACTCAATAATAACCCATTTCCTATACTACTACATCATACTGCACAATTATGCCTATTGGGCAACGAGCCCATGGAATGACCCACTTGAAAAAAATATTCCATTATTTTTTACCTCAGTTAAATGTAATTCTTGTTTATCTAATAAATTCCATTATGCAACAAAAAATTATTGCAAAAATTCAACAATAAACCCATATTTACCATTTCTAATATAAAATGTTGAAAACAACATCCCTTTCTTCAACAACTCCCATAACTTTTCCAACCTCAACTTCAATGTTAGCAATCAAATCAATAATAATCTTTCTACAAAAAATTCCTTGAAAAACGAAAAATGTTGCAAAAAATACGCAAATCACAAATATGAACTAAACAAGCATGAATATGCTACAAGATACAACGAAAGGAACCTTCCCATATATGTTTTATTTATTCCTACTCAAAGCTAGCCTCTTTCCCATACTACTAAAACATTCCACACTCAAATTAACGTCTTTCCCACAATATATACTTGTAATACTTGTATGGAGTCATGCATTGGAGTTCACAAAGCCATATCTCCTAATGGTTTTCCTACTACACGAAAACCAAAGGCCACCTCCTCTGTAAATGAAATAGTATGGATCTTGGAGACCACCCCCTTCTATTGTTGATTCATGCCTAAGTAAAATAATTTATCATCACATGAGTGAGCCCACTATTGCAAGTTATTACATTGAAGTTCTGAACACAAATATAGTGGCCACACTATTTGTTTTCAACAAAAAAATAACAAAATTCTTAATTTCCTCTCATGAAAACTTCAAGATTTGGACATTTTCGTTATTAGAAGGCACAAAATAGAGGGAGAGAATTAATCATTGTTATGTTACGAAATATCATTTCATGGAAGCTCGTCTTAACAATATACAACATGATAGATATTACAAGGATGTCCAACTTGACCATCCCTCAATTGTTGTGCTTCCTACTATACCTACAAACAACTCTACTTAACTACACAACATTTTTTCTAATATATGAGATATATGCTAATATACTCCAATATTTACTGAAAGCAAAACTTCATTTTCCTTTTGTCTACTTAATATGCACTGAGAAATGATAAAATCGACAACTTTTCTTAACCAAAAATAACCCTCTAGTAAATGTTATGGAAGGACCACATATAGGAGTAGAAGTGATTACTAAATATGATATTGAGGGCTTATTTGATATGGAATTCCCATCACTTTTTCTAGATGAACATGCAGTACATCTCCAACCACAACAAAGAAAAATTTTCATTGACTAATATGAAGTCCATTTGATGCGCTATCATGACAAAAAATTTGCTAGCCATCCAAGGTTTCGTTACTTCCTATACTACCTCATCATGCACCATTAATTGTTGTAATATTTGTAAACTAGAGGAAATAAAACAACATGGCAACCACTATTGAACCCTTTTATATAACCTTTGAAATGCATCCATTAACAAGCTACTAGCACATGTTATGTGACTTGGGATACATCAATGAGGGACCCAAGGGGATTGAGGATGCTCCACATTATTATTCACACATACTACAGTGGACAAAAAAATGGGAGTCATTTCATGATCTAATAGGAAACACACCACCTACGGTAAACCATTTATGAGACAAATATGGTGGACTCATAATACCATTAAATTACCCCACACCATCACTCTACACATGCACAAATTTAGCTTTGAAACATTGGATGAAAAGATTCTACAAGAATACTCGTACACACATCACTTTTGGTACATGTATGCCATAATATACTTTTATTCCCATGCATTATATGAAAATCAGAAACTTGAAACAACTCTTTAACATTCTATTAATGACTTTCAAGCATATATGAATCGAAGTGTTAGAGCTTAGTGCATTTTCATGACTTGTTATGGCTAGAAGGCCCTCAAGAAATGGAAAATTTGTATTGCAATAACTCATGGAATCACGTTATGTTAAGGCATTCTTTGATAAATATATAATAAGTTAGTATCTCTGAAACATCCATGCTAAAATGTGTACATGCACTACTCCATTAGGATGTCATTCAATAAATACACTAGAACCATACTTCAAACTAAATTGAGGATTTTACATAGATGAGGCGACATGTCTCTATAACAAATGCTCCAAACTTGAATGTAGGCATAAGTACCCATGGAAGTTTCAAACCGAGTCATTGTTCTTCATTGAAGATATTAGCCAAAAAGAATATGGACTTACCTGCAATTGATGATATTAGCCAAAAATAATATGAACTTACGTGCAATGATGACTCTCTAAACATCCCTAATCATATATGATAAGCAAATATGGATTCCCAACATATCTTCTCCCATCAAGTACTTTTGAAATAAATTTCCAAATATCCCTCCAAGGTGGACAAAAGGTCAAAGAGATATCATCATATGCTGACTGGAATAATAGATAGATTGAATCCAAATGACCTTGCTTCATCTACCTACAAGGATTCACACCAAATGAAAAATAGTAAGATTATTGAAAATGTTTTAACCATAAAAATTTATATTTTTAATCATTTTATATAATTATGCATATATGAATAATTGACATTGAAATTATGTCATTTAACATTGACATTCAAGGATGTTACTTATGGTTTTTTAGTAATTTTTTTTTTTTTTTAACCACATCTCCTTAATATTAAGTTGTAATATTAATAACAACCAACAAAATATTAATAACTAAACCAAATATATACATTTAATTATATATATATTTTTAATAGTTAACAATGTTTTTTGTTTTTAATTTAAAACAAATTTTATTTTTATAAAAAAATCAAATGTCAATTTAAAATTGATTTTTTTTTAATATATATATATATTTTTTTCCAATTAGTGTTTTTTCCAATAATTGTCCCCCTCACATATTGGTCAATCAATACCACTCCAACTCTAATTGTTTCGTATTTAGATGCCCATGTCACACAACATGTTGCTTCACTACTTTATACTACAGTCTTCCTATTCATTGTCTTCTTGACATGATTTCGCCTCCTAAGTTGATTCAGATATTATGTAGAAAACAAATGTATATTTAAATTTACATATTCGAAAAAAAAATCAATACTTAAATTTATCTATTCGAAATCTGTACAAACTATTGATGAATATCCTATTCAAATGCTAGAATTTTTAGAAATCGAGACGTCACATCATGTCCACATATATAACTATTGATTTACAACAATATTGTTGTCAGCGATGTCGGAACCATGATTCAGGCCTTTTAAGTGTTTAACTATGGATGGAACCATGAAGTGAAACCTTGAATCTAAATATTCTTACCATTTGAGTTACTTTAAGTTAATTTTTTTTATATAAAATTTAGATTTGTATGTCCGTCCTTCGTTACTTCTTTGCCACAAGCTTTTGAATGGAAACTTAAGTTGGGAATTTGGATATTTTATGAAATACTTTCTCTTAATGAGTAAAAGTTTATCTAGTCGACCAAGCTTTATCATACTATCTTGTAATTAAAGCCTCAAGGTTTGATAATCTAACCAGCATAGATCTATCTTAATTACAGATCTATCAAGCGCTGAGAGGGACCAAATCTCTCGAGGTGCAAACCTCTTTTTCAAGTGCAAAACTTGATGGAAGGTTTGCACCTCGAGAGATTTGATCCCTCTTGGCGCTTGATAGATACGTAGTTAAGATGGATCTAGGCTGGTTTCAGTCGTGTGCGACCAAGGAAAATATATCGATAATATGAGGAATATATGATTAATTTTATCAATAATATGTAAATACACATAATATTAATATAACCATTTTAAAATGCTAAATATGTTTGAGATTTATCAAGTCATTTTAATTTTAAATTTTCTTAATTACCTCAGTTTGTTGAGAAGATAAATATTGTAAAATAACTTTAATGCTGGAAAATGATGAAATAAAATTTGTGAATGCAAAGTGACAATGTAATAATATTGAATGATAGAAAATGTGAATAATAAGAATGTAGTCAATTACAAATAGCCTTCATTGTGATAAATCTCAAACTATTTTCTTCTACTATTCTTATTGTCACCCTTGTTAGTTTTGTCATCCTTTCATATCAATTATATGAAAAAGAGAGTAGAAATTGTAAATCATAAACCATTTAAATATTAATCTCGAGTTGTTGTAGTAAGCATCATACCTTGTATCTCTTGCTCTCCAATATTATTAGGTTTAATAAATATAACACAAAAATCATTCTACATTATCAATAATTTTTTGTGCAAACACTGAAATCAATGCACACTATTAATCCAATGACTTTAAAATTAATGTACTATCAGACATCCAATTACATCAAATCAAAAATCAACATATACACTAAAATAAATGCATCTAATGCAAGAAATCAAATAAGATTAGAAAACAACATCTACACAGAAATCAATGCATCTAATGCAATTAATCAAATAGGATTAGAATTCAACATCTAAACTTAAATCAATGCATCTAGTGCAAGTAAGAAAATACGATTAGAAACCAACATATACACTAAAATCAATGCATCTAGTGCAAGCAATCAAAGAGGATTATAAATGGCCATCTACACTGAAATCAATGCATGTAGTGCAAGCAATCAAATAGGATTAGAAATCATTTATATTGAAATCATTGTATATAGTGTAAGCGACCAAATATAATTATAAATCAACATCTACATTGAAATTAATGCATCTAGTGAAAGCAATCAAATAGGATTAGAAATAACCATCTACACTGAAATCAATGCATTTATTTCAAACAATCAAATAGAATTAGAAATAATCTACATTGAAATCAATGCATCTAGTGAAAGTAATCAAATATCATTATAAATCAAAGTCTACACTAAATTCAATGCATCTAGTGCAAGAAATCAAATAGGTTTAGAAATCACCATCTACACTGAAATCAACGCATCTATTGTAATAAATATTCTTCCCTCTCTTCCCCCTGCATATATATCTATATTTCCCTCCATCTCTTCTTATTTGTCTTTTTATCTCACCCCCACAAACACACACACTCTCTCACTCCATATTTATCAATCTCTTTGTCCCACCCTCCCTGTATCCATCTATCTCTTATTTCTCTTCACCTTCCCTCTATATCTCTATCTCCCTTTTTCTCTCTATATTAACCTCAAAACATACTCTCTTTCTCCATTATATCTATCTATCACTCGCTCCCTCTCCCTCCCTTATATCTCTCTTCCCTCCCATTATCCTCTCTCACTCTCTCTCCTTCTTCCTTATCACTCCTTCTCTGTCTCTCTCCCCAAATTTCACTCTCTATGTATTTCTTCTTACCACCCTCTCTCTCCCCTCCATCTCCATCTCTCTTTCCCTACCTCTCTCTCTCTCTCTCTCTCTCTCTCTCTCTCTCTCTTCACCTTCTAACTTTGTCATTATATGCCTCTCTCTATCCTTCTCTCCCCCAATATCTCCATCTATTCTTTTTTGTCTCTATATTTCACCCCCAAACATACACACTCTCTCTCCATATTTACCTTGTCATTCCCTCCCTCTCTCCACTTATCACTCTCTGTGTATTTTTTCTTCCCTCTCTCTCTCCCCATCCAGTTCCATATCTCGATTCATCCCTCTCTCCCCCTCCAAATCCATCTCTCTATCACTCCATCTCTTCCCATCTAGATCCATCTCTCTATCCTTCCCTCTCTCCCCCTCCAACTCCATCTCTCTATCCCTCCCTCTCTCCTCCTCTCTCTCAAGTCCCCTCTCTTTTCCTTCATCTCTCTCTCTTTCTCTCCTACCTCCCTTTCTTTTCCTCCATTGCTCACCCTCTCTCTCTTTCCCCTAAGATCCTCTATATTCCCCCACCAATCTCTTCCTCTCTCTCAAGTCATCTCTCTCATCCTTCATCTCTCTTCCTGTATCACCTACCTCCCTCTATCTCCCCCCCCCCTAGCTCTCTCCCTCTCTCTCGGCCCTCAAATCCTCTCTTTTCCCCATCACTCTATCTCTCTCTCCAACCATGTTACTATATCCCTCCCTTTCTTATTCTCTCTCCTTCTCTCCCCCCTTTTCTCCATCACTCATTCTATGTCTCTTTATCTCACCCCTAAACATACACACTCTCTCTCCATCTCTCCCTTGTCACTCCCTATCTCTCCACTTCTCACTCTCTATGTCTTTCTTCTTCTCTCCCTCTCCAACTCCGTCTCTCTATCCCTCCCTCTATCCTCCTCTCATCCTTCATCTCTCTCCATTTATCTCCTACCTCCCACTCCCTTCCCATATTTCTCTCTCTCTCTCTCTCTCTCCCTTTGTGTGTGTGTGTCTCTCTCTCTCTGTACCCTCCAATCCTTACTCCTCCCTCCATCTCTCTCTCTCTCTCTCTCTCTCTCTCTCTCGCACCTCCATATATATGTCTCCTTCTACCTCTCCTACCTTTCTCACTCCTCTCCCTCTCTCTCTCTTCATTCCTCCTCTCCTCTCCCCTTCAATTTATCTCCATCTCTCCCTCTATTTCTCCACCTCTATCATATGTCTTTGTTCTTCCCTCCCATATATATCTAGAGTTTATATATATATATATATATATAAAGTTATTAAATTTAATAATTTTAATAGCATAATATATTAATATCAATATTAGATTTAGTAATAATAATAACAACAATAATATTAATAATATTAATATTTTCATATTAATGTTAGGGTTGATAATGTTTTTTTTTTTTGCATGGTATTATTATCATTTTGGTCCATGGTATTTGGTTCATAAATTTCAAATATAATTAGATGTTGATTTCTACTCCTATTTGATATATTTTTATTTATTTACCTTGCCTTTTTATGATTTTTTTTCCCATGGTACTAATAATAAATTTTCCCATGGTATTTGACCCATATGTTTCACCTAAATAAAACTTCTTTTTGAGTTTTTGTAAATATAAAAAGGTTTATGGGGTAAATATAAAAAGAGGTTTTATTTATTTACCATACTTGTAGTTTATTTATATTTTTATTTATTTGCCATACATATCAAGAAAGTATAAAAATAGGTTTTATTTATTTACCATACCTCGTTTATTTATATTTTTATTTATTTACCTCTTCATATTTTAAATTTATATTGTTTAAATTTATTTTTAATTGTTTATTTATATGGTTATGTAAGTTATTTTTAAAGCCAACAGTATTTATATTTTATTTAAAAATATACACATATATATTTTGGCTTCTGACATACTTACACATCGGGGTCATACTCGGGTGTAGAATGTGCCTCTCGGCGCAATAAATAGAAATTTGGATGTTCTTCAAAAGTTGGAATGCCTAGTCTAGTAAAGATGGAACCTAGCATAAAACTATGAGATACCTAGCGTAAAACTACGAGATATCTGTATATTGGGATTAAACATTTCCCAAAATGCAAATTCAAATGGATACTTATAGCTGGTTGAAGTTGAAATCCTATGATGGAACCTTGAAGATTTGGAGTTTTTAGTATCCAAAATGTTTAATAAATCAATTTTAAAGGGAAATTTGATATATATTATTATTATTTATTTCACTTGTGAAAATTGAACTATGAAAGTTTAGATAGAGGAGTCTTCCTCAAGCCAACAATGGGTGAGATTAATTTACATAGTTGATTTCAACCATAAAACATAGCTAAAAACTCAAGAAAATTTACACACATCAAAGAGAGTAAATGAGAGCATCACAATAAAAATTTGGATTATAATTTCCAATACTATTAAGTACATTCATAACTTTGGATTATAATTTCAAATACATGAAATACATTTTCTCTACAAATTCCTCTCTTTTCTTCTCAAAGTTACATCTGTCTCTTAGTAGCGAAACACTTCTGCATACATGTATATTCAAACATTCAAGTTTTTAACACATTAGTTCATGATAGAGTCAAAATATTAAGACACAACATGAGCGATTGTACAAAAATGATTTTCTATGTTGTGGGTTACATGTCAATTGCGAAATAATTTACCAACTTTGCATTAAATGCTAATTTGTTTTAATTATTTTATGTGTTGCGAATGTGAATTTTGTACTACCTTCTAGAACTTCATTTAATCCACGTCCTTCAACCTGCAAACAAAATCCTCAACCTGCAGTAAAACTCCACGTGATTGATTTAATTGCTTACCACAAGTATGGTTGTTGTCAATTTATTTAATGCTGCGGTTGGGATTAATTTTCAAAAATCCCTCTTAATCACAACTACCACCATTGATAATTACCAAAAAATCTCTCAGATAAAAAAAATTTTCATGTGCAAGTGGCTTTGTGAATATGTCTGCAAATTGTTCCTTCGACCTGCAATGCTGCAACATAATTTCACCATTGTCAATCAATTATCTAATAAAATGATATCTAGTGTCAATGTGCTTCCTCCTTTTGTGATCCAAGTGGCTCTAAAGACACACACAGGACAAAGAGGTCCTACAAAAGCTAAAAAATCAAAGCGTTCAGCTTGTTTTTGAACCAAGAATACCAAAGCATAGATCTCATCGTCTTGATTGCAGCGATGTGAATGGTTCGTCAAACCAAGTTCGTATGTGAAAGTTAGAAGCAATCAAATTTCTGGGTCGAATTGATGATGTGGCAGGCTTAAGGAGGACACAATTTCACAGAAACCTGGCCATCGCGTTCCGACCAGCTCCAGACGGATTTTGGGCGAAATTGTGGGACACTTAACATGTCTCCTATGGTCCAAATTTGAATTTCTCAAAAATGACTCATTTGTTAATATAAATAAAAATAATAATTAAGAAGCGGGTGGTAGGCCACCAAATCCGCCACCCCACCCAAACATTACAACAACATATATATTAAATATGGGGGGTCAGCAGCCATGACCCCACCGCCGCCGGAGCCACCCACGCAACCACTGAATATAACCATATTATATGGTGGGGTGGTTGGCAATCAACCCCGCCACCATAACCATAACATACCATATACATAACATGTCGTGCAGGGTTGGTTGGGCAAGATGCCCAAGGAAGACCTGACCCATGCCATATTTAAAAAATATGACGCCAATTTTGGAGGGGGAAGTGGAGGGGCGGTGTTTGACCGCCCGACCCCCTCCCTACACATATGGATCTTAACCATCGCGCCAGCGACTTAGCCTTAATTTATTTAAAACCCCATTTTCACAAGTATACCCAGGCCAGAGGCAGGCAGTGCGGGCATGAATTTCTACGTGGAGGCAGAGGAGATAGAATGATGGCACACAGTTCGAGGCAGAATATTCCTTGATACCCATGAAGATTCCAGTGAGGTAAAATTTTCCTGTTCCCTAATGTATTAAAATTTAAATGCATTTTAACCAGAATTTCGCAGGGAGCATGATGGTGCACCCATATTTTTCATTTGAGCAGTGGTTTTGCAGATTCCCGATGGAGGAGAATCTTCTAGAATCTTGAGGGAATCTTTCAGATTCCTTGGAGGCCAAAATTTGCTAGTGTCAGAATGAGGTCAACCTTATACTCATTCTTCTTTGAATTTTGCAAGGATCTCAATGGTGAGATCAAATTCCTGTTTTGAGTTGCATATTTTCAGAATTCCCTGTGGAGCATCATCTTTGAGGAATCTAGGGGGAATCTAAAAGATTCCCTAAGGCCCAGATTTTCACTTTGGCAGAATTCAGCAAATTGAAAGTCCATCCTACACCTCTCGGCGACACGAGTTCAGTAGTGTAGTCATATTTTCCTTCTGAGCCTTATGTTTTTCAACCACTTTTCAAAGTGGATTTTGGAGGTGTCAACATTCAATGTGTGAGCAGTCGTTTTCAGGATATTCGATGCCACGAGATTGATGGTACATCCAGATAGTAGTAGTTTATCATAATTTTCTTTAGATAGCTCCAAGATGTGAGGTATATGTAGTGTGATCATGTACTTCTTTTTTCCATAAGATGCATTGCGCTGTATGGATCCCTATTGATGTCTCATGTGGGATCTTGTTTTTTTCTTGATGTGAGATGTAATTTCTGTCATGGATTTGTATTATGTTGAGATCAGATCCCTTTCCTGCCATGTTGGCGGGATACTCACAACCATTATGTGTGACTTATTGTCATACTGATAGGAGTCCTTTTTTGTGAATGAGAGTTCCTGTAGTCGAACATTTTGCAGAGAGGTCCAACCACTCCTGCGTGAGGGAATTTTCCTTGTATGAAAGAGAAAACACCATCCATGTACATCATCACTATTTACAACACTTAATGCAGCGACCTACACCATCTTGACACTGAGGCTTGGAGGAGTAGTCCTTCCTGGACGATATACGTTATCAATATCATATGTTGTTAATGCTTGTTATGCTCCTCTTCTTTAGAGCATGAAAATATGTTCATTTATGCTGATTAATTCTTTGATGAAATTCTAACACATCAGCAAAATTAAAACGCCTTGGTTTAAAGGGTATCAAAATTTTACTTGGATCAAGTGATACCAAAGCGGTCCTCTTGTTGATTTAGATTGCAGGTATGAACCATTGAATGTTTGCTGAGTTGTGCGATGGAGGATGTCAAAGACATGTATGAGACCATGCTCAGGGTGTCTGAGAAAGTGGAGATGTGGTATGAAGCTTATGAAAAGCAAGCATTAACAAATAATGTTGAGTTGAAAACATTCCTACGGGAGGAGAAGGAGGACAAACGTCAATTGCAGCTTCAGTTGCAAGCCATGACGTAGGAATTGGAAGAATTAAAGCACAACAACGAAATTTGTCAACAGATCATGATGCATTGAATACACTCCTACATGAAGAGAAGGAGGAGAAGTACCGATTGCAGCTTTAGCTATAAGCCGTGACACATGCCTTGGAGGAAGTGAAGCACAACGAAGGCTCAAAGAAGCCCTCTTCACATGATTCAAAATTGACAACTGAGGTAAAGAGTGTTGATTTATCTTCAATTTATTTACATGATATCATTTCTGTTGGAAGTGTGGAGATCCCCATTACAGGAACTGGCATGAGACTCCTCACCAAGATAGGGTACAAAGGAGGACGACTTTTCATTCATGGCCAAGGCATAACTCAACCATTGGAGGTTTTGCAAAGACCTCGATATGCAGGTTTGGGATACACTGAAGCAGGATGTTTGAAGGACACCAAATGCAAACATACATCGTTAACCTCACTAGGGCAGAGGATTTATGGGAACACTTCACCATCCTTCCATGGTAGTGCATGTTGCAGTGAAAGAGTTGAGGTAATCTTTCATCACCATGATCACACCAGAGACCACCAGAGAAGTTATTACAAGTTTAAGTATTCTAGAGTTCATTTTTGTTATAAGAATGTTGTTGAACATGAACGTAAATCATTGCATAAGAAAACTTGTCATTTTTATGGTTTACATAACCATGTCATTGATGAGTGTTGGAAAAGAATGGCAGCACAAAGGAGGATGAGGTGTGAAAAGCCTTCTCCATAGCAGGGAAAGAAATTGGTTAAGCAGGTATGCAGGAAGAAGAATCATTGCAGTTATTGTGATCAAAGTGGCCATCAAAGAGCCACGTGTTTGGGGCTCCATCTAGAGAAGCACCTTAAGGAAGAAGCATCAGTGCATGAACCAGTTGAGATAGTTGTTCGACAAGTGAGTACATCACAGGGAGATGTTCCATTCACTTTGATAAGTGAGAGATGGTTTTTCCAGATGTGGTAGTGTGTCATGGCCTTATTTTGTAAACCATTGTTGCATTTTAAATTGTAAAAGTGATGATGTGTTTTTCCATCACTTGTTAAGAAATAATGATATTTTGGCCTTATTTTATCAATCATGTGTGCATTTCTTTTATGTAAAGGTGATGATGTGTTTTCCATCACTTCGAAATGCGACAATGATTTTTTCTGCCTTTTAATGATAGCTAGGGTGTGATTTCCATTTGATGTAAGCTTGACCACCAAGTATGTGTTATAAACTCATGGAAATTATGGAAATTTTTGGGTCATAGTTGGTCATGTAATTTTCAGGTGGTTGTACTACAGGTTTTCATAGGGTGCAGGTGTCGGCTCATCGCTTAAGGCTCTGAAGAACATAGGTGAAGGAGATGGAAGGGTGACCTTTTTTAGGACACTAGTGGTGTAGACATTGTACGCAGCAGTTACAGATTATTTTTGATGTTTTTGGAGGACCAAAAGCTCCTCAGTGTGGAGAATTGATCCAGATGGCTCTAAAGACACACAGGACAAAGAGGGCTTATGAAAGCTCAAAAAAAGTGTTCATATTATTTTCAAACTAGGGCCAGAGCATAGATCTTGTCGTCCTGATCGCAATGGTGCGAACGGTTCGTCAAACCGAGTTCATATGTGAAAGTTAGAAGCAATAAAAGTTCTAGGTTGAATTGATGAGGTGGTAGGCTTAAGGAGGACACAATTTCATAGAACCATGGCTGCTAGATTTTGGCCAGCTCCAGCTAGATTCCGAGCAAAATTGTGGGACACTTAAAATGTCTCCTGCGGTCTAAATTCGAATTTCTCAAAATGACTCATTTGTTAATATAAATAAAAAAAATTGTTAAAATGGGGGATGGCAGGCCACCACCTCTTCCACCCCACCCACACATTACAATAGCATATATATGAAATATGGGGGATTGGAGTACATGACCCTGCCACCCCTGAGGCCACCCACGCAAACACCGAATATACCGATATTATATGGTTGGGTGGTTGGCGGTTAACCCCGTCACCCCAACCATAAAATACCATATACATAAAATGTCATGCGGGGTTGGTTGGGTGGATTGCTCAAGGCGGACCCGACCCATACCATATCTAAAAAATATTATGACAGTTTTGGAGGGGGTGCGGTTTGATCGCCCAACCCCCTCCCTACACATATGGATCCTAACCATCGCACCAACGACCTCCCTTGGAAAGTTTGCTTGTCCTTAATTTATTTAAATCCTCCTGTTCACAAGTGCGCCCAAGATAGAGGAAAGCATTGTGGGCACAAATTTTGAGGCAGAGGTACAGGAGGAAGAATGATGGCACGTAGTTCGAGGCAAAATATTCCTTGATGCCCATGAAGATTCCAAGGAGGTAATTTTCCTGTGTCAGAATGTATTAAAATTTATATGAATTCTATCCAGAATTTCGCAAGGAGCACGATGGTGTGCATAGATTTTCCATTTGAGCAGCAGTTTTACAGATTCCCTATGGAGGAGAATCTTCAGGAATCTTGAGAGAATCTTTCAGATTCCTTGGAGGCCAAAATCCGCCAGTGTCAGAATGAGGTCAACCTTATACTCATTCTTCTCAGTATTTTGCAAGGATCTCAATGGTGTGATTAGATTCCTATTTTGAGATTTAGATTTTGAGATTCCCTGTGGAGCAACATCTTTGAGGAATCTAGGTGGAATCCAAAAGATTCCCTAAGGCCGATATTTTCAATTTGTCATAATTAAGCAAATTGACAGTCGATCCTACACCTCTTGGCGACATGAGTTCAACAGTGAATTTAGATTTTCCATCTGATCCTTATGTTTTTCATCCACTTTTCAAAGTTGATTTTGCAGGTGTCAGCGTTCAATGTGTGAGCAGTCTTTTTCAGGATATTCAACACCATGAGATTGATGGTACAACCAGATCGCAACAGTTTATCTTCATTTCATTCAGATAGATCTAGGATGTTAGGTATATGTAGTGTGATCAATTACTTCTTTTTTCCATGAGATTCATTGTGATGTATGAATCCTTGTTGATGTTTGATGTGGGATCTTGTTTTGTTCTTGATATGAGATGTAATTTCTATCATGGATTTGTATTATGTTGAGATCCCTTTGCTTCCATGTTTGCGGATACTCATTGTCACATGTATGTTTGTTTGATATCCCTTTGTTTCCATGTTGGAGGGATACTCATAGTCATTATGTGTGAGTGATTTTCATACTGATATGTGTCTTTTTTTGTGAATGAGAGTTCCTGTAGTGGAACGTATCATGGAGAGGTCCAACCACTCATGCATGAGGGAATTTTCCTTGTATGACAGAGAAAACACCATCCATGTACATCATCACTATTTACAACACTTAATGCAGTAGCCTACACCATCTTGACACCGAGGCATGGAGACGTAGTCCCTCCTGGACGAACTTCGTTATCAATATCATATGTTGCTAATGCTTGTTATGCTCCTCTTCTTTACAACATGCAAATATGTTCATTTATGTTCATTAATGCTTTTATGCAATTCGAACACATCAACCGAGGTAAAAGGTCTTCTTTTAAAGGGTACCAAAAATTTACCCGGATCATCTGGTGAAAAATGGAATTCAAAGGTTCATTGAGTAAATCCCCCATGGTATGAATTTGCCATATTTTTTATTAATGGATATGAGAAATATGTCTACTAATTTTCGAACTAGGCCAAAGTCACCTTCCCACTCATTTTTTCATAAAGAATTGATCAAGATGTTGGTTGTTGATCATTTGAAGAAGATAGGTCAAACATGGTGTTATATGGAATCTACAACTATGGACAGAAGTGTCTGCCCTAGACTAGGTGGCTAAGTCTAGAACAACAAAAGGAAAAAGTAGCTTTTGTTTTCCTTAAATTAAATTCATTATGGGTTGAAGCCTACCTTTAATCCATTGTATGTTTCACTACTCTCTTGGCTTGAATTCTCCAATCCTAGATCCAGTTGCTGAAATTATAACCTGCACAATGAGACAACACAAGCCAAAAATCTATGAAATATATGCAGTATCATCTAAATACTTCATTCAATGGATCGAAATGGCATCAAAATACATTAAATCATAACATCACATATAGGGAAATAAATGAATCTTTGCATTGATATAAATGGAAGGCGTTACAACCATAAATAGATGTCAATCTTGTAGAAGAGCTCCTCTAGGCTGACTTGTTCCTTCTTTGTCACAAATTGCACCTCCAACCACCATAATTCATAAAAAGTTACCTCTCTACAACAACAACATAAGGGTATAATTCTATCTCCAAAAAACAACCCATAGCTTGTGGATGACTAGAAATATATTGGTGAGGGGAGTAAGTTGGGAGTTCTTAGCCAATTACGAATCTAAGGTTTTAGATCCACCTATTATGGGAGGATGGGATCAAAGGATAAGGGATGGAAACTCCATGGTAGGATAGGATAGGATCCAAATGTTTTATCTGAGGTAAATGGTTGTAACAAATTTTGGAAGCTTCTGGAAAAGGAGACTTCCATAATTTCTCTCTTTTTCTCGAATTTCTAGAACCACCGCAGGTGAAAAGGAGAATAACCTGTAGGTGATTAACGTAGGCCACAATGGATCAAAATATAGGTGAACACTTCCTAGAAGGAGGCCAGAGAGCGTTGGTCATTAAAATGACTGAAAGAAGGTGTTTTCAGGCAGAAACTCTGGGATATGGGAGTTTCATGAATAGGGTCTTATGCTATCATGATGTCAAGGGGTTGAATGATGTTGATTGATCCATTTTATAGGTTGATTAACCAAATGTGACAAAATGTACTATAATATATTGCCCCCTAAAGTGAAAAGTTAGAAAATGTGACTATTGACTAAAGCGCTTTACCTTGTGACAAGTCTGGATCAAGAAAAATAGTGAGATCATATTCTGTAACAATACATTTACATCATGATGTCTTTGTTGAGAGAGACATACCCATACTCAACACATAAGATAACATTATATGTATAATGATAAAAAAACACATCCACTAATGAAAAATGGTAGACCCATGACTAGATGAATATCTCTATGACAATAGCCATCATACATTGTGATCTTGTATTTACCTTGAAATCACAGTTCGTATGGATGAAACTAGATTCAAAGTCTTCTATCTCATTCACATGGCTGTCCAATGTACGAGTTTAACCATGTGAATCAATGAGTTGGAGTCAAACATGATAGACATGGTCTATGTAAAATTAATACTGAAACAGTTGGGAATGACACAACTAATTTCATATTTATTGGTTGATTACCAACCCAACGAAATAGTCATATAGTTTTGTATGGTTTTTTGTGCTTTTATATGGTTTTTATTAAAAAATAATTAACTCAAAAAAATATTATAGAAAAACACACATAAAAATCATACAAAAAATATTGGCGTAAAGGACTGAAGCCTCATGGCTTCCTCACCTATTCTCTCTTTTATTAAAAGAATTTAGTTTACAATTTAAATAGATGAGAGAAAATTTCTAAGATATTCCATGCTATCTTAGACTCCTTTGGTTGAGATAGTTTCTCACCAAAAACCCACCAAGATAGGAGTTCCTAAACAAACTCCAATATTTGAGGAACAACCCAAGAGTTAGGCACATATTCCTAACTTGGAATATTTAATTAATTAATTTATTATTTTGGATTTATTATTATTATTTGAGAGAGGCTAACATTCCCCCCTTCAATGACAAATCCAAAATAAGAACGAGGAACCATCTTCCAAGTTCGCATGTTGATCCTCAAAAACATTGCCTGAAAAAACCGCCAAAGCTGGATGCTGAAAATCTGCAATCTAAAGAGATAATGAGTCAGCTGTATGTTTGATTCATCTCTGAATTTTGCTTGACAACTCCATCAAGTGCCAAGTTGCAAAATTTTCCATCTTTCCTTTGCATGAAATCAACATCCTTTTTCCACTGACAAAATTTGTTCAAAGACCACTGGCTGATGATGTCAAAAACAACTCACTGTTGCTTTTGCTGTGCTGAAAAATGTTCACTGCTTCTTTTTTGTCGACTGTCCACTGGAAAATTTGCTGATGCCCACTAGAAATATTTTTGATGCCCACTAGATGTTGAGGATGTCCACTGGCTGCTTTTGCTGGTTTTGTCGAGACTTTCAGTCTGACAACCATTGTCAATCTCATTGACATTTTCCCCCCTTTGTCAATTGAAAGGAAAGAAACTGCTCTTGGAAAGTATTCTTGAACTCCCCCCTTTAGGTGTAGAAGTTTTACATTGGTGTACTCCTTCGTTCAACTACATGAGAGTACCATCATATTTTCACTGTTGGCTTCACTATGTGTGATTGTATGCGATTGTAGAACCAAGAAAATCTCTTGATTGTGGATGACCATTTCCAAGGGTCGATCTATTCATAATGTATCTTCAATCTATCTGTTTGTCGTTGTTTGCGACATTTCTCCGAGGAATGATTGAGCTTGCCACAATGGGGACAAGGATGGAGATCAAAAATCAAATCTTCCATATGACCAGTTCTTTGACAATGAGAACATTTCGGTTGGACTTCAACTTTAGGTTGCATGCAATTCTGTTTGTCTGCAACTTTGTGTTGTGTGCATTGTTGGTTGTCTGCAACTTTCTCAGAACTTGCTGAGGTGAGTTGTGAAGGAAATCCTCCACATACGAACTTAATTGGCTTGGAATAATCTGGGATATGCAGGTTGGTGTCATTGTTGACATATCCTAAGCCGTGTCGATTCTTGTTATTGTGAATTTCTTCCCAGGGCTTGATGATGGGCTTGGAAGAAATTGGAACTGGAACAACTTTGACACTTGAAGCTGTTTGAATGAATGAATTATCATCTGGATGGTTCAAAGACTTGAAAGTATCACTCTTTTCTTGCAATTCAATCCTTTGAAGTTGCGACTCAAGTTGAAGAAACTCAATAGTTTTATGTGTTTGTTGTAGATGCCGTGAAAGATCAGCAAGAGTTTCTTTGCTGACTTGCACCATGTCTTCATCACTTGAGATGATCAAACTGTGAAGAATCTTTAACAACTGAATATGTTGCGCCATCTTAACTTGCTCACTTGAAATCAGGCTCTCTTGTTGTAGATGTCGTACTTTGAACTGTTTCACTTAATTTCGGTACTTGAATGACAAGCTCACTTGCTATGTGGCTTGAATGGCATGCTCGCTTGATTTGTTGCTTATTGCGATGCTTGAAACATTTGCTAGAATTGTAGAATTTTCTTGCTTAAACTTTGGAATTCACGCTCGCTTGATGATGATCGCGTTTGCTTGAACGCTCACTTGACTTACTTGATGACTTCACACTCACTTGAATTAATAGACATGCTCGCTTGACGTCGATCTCAACTTGCTTGATTGTTTTAACTTGTTTGGTTGCTTTGATGGTTGCTGCAATGAACTTCACTCTGGCTCGCTTGAAGGTCGCAAATTGCTTAAATGAATATTCACGCTCGCTTGTAGGAGATGTAAACTTGTTGCTTGTTTTCTTTAAAAACTCATGCACTCACTTGATTTTGCGTAAAGGAAGGGTGTCGAACACTGTCCAAAATGCACCCAAGAAAGCGTACAATGATTTTAATGATTCACTTGTTCTCTTAAAAATTCATTAGCAATGAATTTTTAATGATTCACTTAAAACAATGAATTTGATTACAAGTTCTGAAATAGATTTGCAAGAACGCTGATGTAGACTTTGCTTTGAAATGCATTAACTTGACTAGGTGAATTTGATTGTTGATGTAGTATGCTGATGTATACAATCATTGATTATATGTTGTAGTGGCGCAAATGCATGTGTTGATCTTGTAGCTATTTCGTTACATGTGTTGTGCTTGCTGATATTGAACTTTATGTATGCGATATTAAATGAAATTATTTATGTGTCACAACTAGACACAAATAAAAAAGAAACAACATGAAGCCATAAAAAACATGCGCCATCACAAACACACATGGTGTACCTAAGATCCCCTTATTCAATTTCGGGCGGATCTAGGACACTTGAACACCATAAATAATGTCTTTATTGAGTTTTGAGATAATCAACCTTTCATCTTTTACAACATTGCCATTGAAGTTTTCTCAAATAATGAGAATCTGACGCTTGCAAATTTTGGAAACAAAAGTCTTCAAAAAATTGACTCAACCTAAACACTTATCCATCCAAAATCACCTTATCTCTCTGAAATTACAAAATATGCACCTTATTACTCCAAAAAAAATTGTCCCTTTACAATTATTACAAGTATTCAAACTCCCTCTTTACCATAGTTGCATGACATACTCAAACATTCACATTGAAATCCACCCTTATACCTCTCACTTGACACACATAACTAGAAAATTATGAAAAACAATTTTTTTGTTTTTTTGTTTTTTTGTTTTTTTTTTATTACTTATATCTCCCACAGTTTCATAAGTTTTGGATCAACAAAACCCTCACTACATGACTATTATCTTTTAATTATAAACTCCTTTATTTCGCCATTAACAAATCAAAACTCTCCACTAAAAAAATATTCCTTATCTCTCCAATAAGGAAATAAAAAATATTCCTTATCTCTCCAATAAGGAAATAAAAAATATTCCTTATCTCTCCAATAAACTCCTTTTCACTCTATTAATAAAATTTAATAATTTCCTTTTTAAACTCCCACTTAAAGCGAAATTTTATTAAATCTTTTGAAAAGTGAATGGAATCACTTTAAAAATCAACGTAACGTATGGCACTACCGCATTATGGCACTATTGCATATGGCCTTGACTCTGCTTAACATAACCCTCTTGCACTGCGTTTAAGTCATTGCAATCATCCAGCATACTAAGCTCCTTTTTTTCTTCATCCTATGTTATGTTCTCCAACTGTGTCCAATGCTACTATGTCCTCTCAGCAACGCTATCCAACCAAGCCATTGTTCAACGCTGTCATCTTATTTGAGGGACTGGGCTCAACCTTATCTGAATGCAGCAAACCAGTAGAGAAACTCAATGTAGCACGACTCACCAAAATGATTCTCTATCCACGGAAATCTATACGCAAATTTTTTTAAGCGTTTCACAGCTTGACTCAACAAGCTTTCCTCACATATCTCCACACACAGGTCATCAATGGACGTAGAAATTTAAGGTTTCTTCACGGATTTTTCAGCTTAAAAAATGGTGGCTCCTGTAAATTAATTATTGGTCGTTCGAGTGTTGATATCCTGCAATCTGCGTCTCAAAGATACCCTTGAACTATTTCTCAAGAATCTTACTTGCAACGAATTCACGATTAAATACATTATTCCACGATTAAATACCCAGATATTGAGTTTGCATGAAGCAGGAAAAAAACAAGTTTCCTTTAACAGTCTCCAGATCTCCAATGGGTCTTCACTCAACAGGATTGGTTTATAAAGCAACCCTTATGGCTGGTCTTATATTTCCCAACAGCCCAATGCTGGCCAACAACTCAATGGAGAAATCCAATAGAAGTCTTTAATGAATTTTTCGGAGACGTCAACAAATTTCTCCAATCATGATGTATGCCATTTGAAGGCATAAAAAAACATTTTACACAAAATAGACTCTTGCAGTTAATACCCTGATCCAATCTTCATAGCAAAAGCCGCCATTTTCATTCTTGTCTTCGACAACAACAAATGCTGCCACTCTAAATCTGGTTCTGACACAATTCAACAATCAATGATTCGGCAGTAAATTATTCGGCTCTAAATCTCGTTTATCATTTTTTGATTTTTGTTTTTGTGAGCCTCACATATGCAGGGTAGGACTATACCTCCTAATGCAGAAAATAAATTAACTAATGCAGCACGCAACAACGAGTTTGGCTCACCAATAAGAGATCATCTCTTCATAGCATACCATGCTATGATCGCTCCCGCTGCTTCTCCACACACAGATTGATGAATCCACAATGATTGGAGGTTCTTGTGTAATAAAGTCATTCCAGGGTCTCAGTCGACAACTAGTGCGCTCCTTCACATTCAACAGTCTCCTTCATGCCAACAAATGGATCTTAACCAACACGAATGGATCGGATCCTCCAAACCACCTCCAACAATGCCTAGATTCACGATCTTCATGTGAGTGGCTTGTATTTTCAACGAAATGCATTCTCATGGATCCTTCAACATTCAGACTTGCACCTAGCCACATGCACAAGTTTTACACAGTAGCAAACAACTCTCTCAACAGGTCCTCAACACAACACACCGTAAGCTCTGACACCACATATTAAAAAATAATTAACTCAAAAACAGAGTACAGAAAAACACACATAAAAATCATACACAAAATATTGGCGGAAAGGACTGAAGCCTCATGGCTTCCTCACCTATTCTCTCTTTTATTAAAAGAATTTAGTTTACAATTTAAATAGATGAGAGAAAATGTCTAAGATAGTCTGTGCTATCTTAGAATCTTTTGGTTGAGATAATTTCTCACCAAAAACCCACCAAGATAGGAGTTCATAAATAAACTCCAATATTTGAAGAACAACCCAAGAGTTAAACACATATTCCTAACTTGAAATATTTAATTAATTTATTTATTATTTTAGATTTATTATTGTTATTTGAGAGAGGCTAACATTTTTCTGCATAGCACAGAAAGGTGACATGAAACTCTGCGGTGTATCTTTGTGTAGTGATTCCGAACTATAACTCGTCTTTCACCTTGGGTGTTCCTATTATAATATCGTAAGTTCAATTCTATTTGCACGTTTCATGGCCAAAGCTTCATTGCGTAACGAAATTTGCCCCTTCGCTGATTGAGGGATTGTCCTTTTGAAAACGTGTGGTGTATAACATCATTGCATATGGGTTTGGTGTATCATGGACGATGAGATCACTTAGAATTCATACTTGGGATTTAAAGAGTCAACTTATGATTTTGGCTATTAATTTATTTTATATAAAAGAACTAAAATATTAACAATAGTAACTTATGATCTTATTATTAATTTAATTAATATAAAATAATAGAAATTCAAAGGAACATAAGTGCATGTTTGGAATTTCAAATCTAAAGCCACCAACGGTTTCTGTTAATCTCGTGTTGGTTTGATAATTTTAACACATAATATTGACAAGTGTGAAATGTTTTGGCCATATTTCACGTGGAAATCGCCCTGTAACTCGAATTTGATGCCCACATATGTGTGTTCAAGTATTTTATATATATATATATATATAAAAATTTCTATTTATAGTGAACACAAATTTTTATAATTGTCCACCTCACATATTGGTCAATGAATGCCACTCCAACCCTAATTTTTTAGTATTTAAATTCCCATGTCAGAGAACATGATTTCGTCTCCAAACTGGCATCAAACTTGATTTAGATATTATGTAGAAAACAAATGTACACTTAAAAATATGGCACGATGATTTCGCCTCCAAATTTGGCACCAAACTTGATTATGATATTATGTATAAAACAGATGTATACTTAAATTTATATATTCAAAGATAAAATGTATACTTGAATTTATATATTCGAAATTTATTGTATCTGAAACCATTGATGAACAACGGATTCGAAAGTTAGATGTTTGAGCGGCTGAGATGTCACTTTATCTCCACACATGTAGCTGAAGCAATGTCGGGTCGTGACCATGGTTCAGGGCTTTGAAGTGTTTAACTGTGGATGGAATCATGAAGTGAAACCTTAAATCTAGAGAATTTTATAATTTGAGTTACTTTAAGTTACATTTTTTTATAAAATTTAGATTTGTATGTTCGTCGTTCATTACTTCTTTGCCACAAAATTTTTAATGGAACCTTAAGTTGGGAATTTGGATAATTTATAAAAGATTCCCTCTCCCGGATTAAAAATTATGTAATCGATCAAGCTTTAGCATATTAACTTGTAATTAAAACCTCAAGGCTTGATATTCTAATAAATAGAAATTTGGATGTTCTTCAAACGTTGGAATGCCTAGTCTAGTAAAGATGGAATGTTAACAATATCCATATATGTTGGAACCTAGCATAAAACTATGAAATATATACATAGTGGGATTTAACTTTTTCCAAAGTGAAAATTCAAATGGATATTATAGCGTGTTGAAGTTGGAATCCTATAATGGAATCTTGAAGATTTGGAGTTTTTGATATCCAAAATGTTAAATACATGAATTTCTAAGGAAAATTTAGTATAACGTATCATTCTTAGTTATTTCACTTGTCGAAATTGAGTTGTGCTTGTCCTAAATAATTTCTCAATCAATATGCTTAATTTTCAGTTTTAAATCACAATGACAAGTTTTGGAGGATACACAAAGAACATCAAAAACTCCCACACTCATAATATTTCATATTATCAACACATAGATTCAATTTGAAATCTAATATAGAAAAAGGGAGTGTATATACCATTAAGTCAAGTGATGGAAAACAAAACTTGCCATTGACATACCACTTTACAAATTATATTTTTTAAGTTAGACACATGTGATGGTAGTCAAGAAGGGATGTCATCACATACCTATGGCATGGAAGGATGGTGTGTGATGTAGGAGCATCGACCCCACCCCAAGTAGAATTTTATTACTAACGCTTTCAAAAAGAGAAATGTGGAAGTCGTTGGTGAGGACATGGTTTTGTTTATTTTTTAATGTAATTTTCTTTAATTTGTAAGCTTCTAGAAGTTGTATTTTGGCATAGAATGAGGTTCTCATCTTGTTATGGTTTTATGATTTTCTTTTTATAAATTTGCATACACGTATGTCGGAGGAATGAAAAAATATGATGTAAGAGTTGTATGTAATATCAGGCGAAAAGAAGAGGGCCATGCAAAATTCTAAGGTAGTGGAGGAGAGACAGTGATGTTTTAGTGGAGGCTATGGTTGCAACTCACTTAGAGATACATGCAGAAAAGAATACTGAGGTTGCAAATGAACAATATGCAACATGAAATGCATGATCAGGGGATCATGAAAATTTTCAACCATGGGAGTTTGATGTAGGAACATTGACACCACCCCAACTAGAAGTTGATTCCAAATGATTCTAGAAAGAGAATCATGGCATTCGTTGGGGAGGACATGTTTTTCTTTGTTTTTGTTATGTATTTTTCTTTAATTTGTAAGCCTCTAGAAGGTGTATGCTGGACTAGAATGAGGTTCTCATTCTGTCAGGGTTTTATGATTTTATTTTTATAAATATGCTTACATGTATCTTAGAGGAGTGCCCAAATACGATGTAAGAGGTCAATGTAATATCAGGTCAAAATAAGAGGGCCATGAAGTTTTTTGAGTCAGGCCGAATGGCATCAAGCGCATAGAAGCCATATATATGTAATCATGTTTTTTATATATAAAAAATTATGTGTGTCTGTTGAATCCAATCCTTGTGCAAATTTTTTGAGTGTTTTGTTTCCTTTTCTGATCAACCACTCACACCACAACTAGAGAGAGATCTAAGAGTCATCATAAATTGTAATTTCCACTTGAAAGGGAGAAAATGAGAGGATGTCGGTGTAGAGTCAAAGAGGGTTGATCGGGAATTCGCTCCATAGTATAAAGAAAAGGCAGGAAAGAGTTTTGACCATTCTGACCTTTGACTCCGGTGGGACCAGACGACTTGTCGGGCCTTGCACCAAGTCGACGTGTGAAGGAAATAACGGAGAGAGGAAAGGGTTTGACCCTAGACTTGGGACGTCATAGTCAAGACCATGAGATTAGACCAAAAATTATTACAGATCAATGAGAAATGAGGAATGAGGGGTGAAGTTTAATTCCAAGTCTGTGATATTTTTTTGTAGTCAGAGAATGGTTTTGGAGCTCCATTTCTCCATAAAAGGTAATGATTTCATTGTTGCATGCAGTGAGAAACAAAATTTGTGGGCCATAACCCACATGATCCTAGAATGGACCCACCAGGTGTTGAAATGAACAAATGCCAGGTTCAATACTCATTAGTGTGAAGGAAAGGTAAAGGTGGTTAAAAAATTGTTAGAAAGACTCAAGTGCTAAGTGGTGTTCTTTGACCAGTATTAGAGGTTGAAAATTATTAACTACAATGCCACTTCAACTCCAAATATCATGCACTCACTTCACTCTTTTGAGACCATTAATCATGTATTTTCCTGTGCTTGGTTCATATATTCATACTTTTAACAATCAAGGCATCTTGAATCTCTTCCACATATTGGTGCTTTATTTACCATCACAATTTTCTTCGAAGAATGAAGGAAACCATCCTTTTATTACTTGTGTTAAGGTGGTGAAATGTAGCCAACACCATTTCACACATCTATTATCATCGCATGCTTGAAAAAATTAGGGAACCACTTTATAACTGAGGTTCAAGCGATGTAGTGTAGTCAACTCTATTACACATACATATCAAATACATGATTGTGGAGATCTCTTTCATTCTTGGAAATTTAGAGGTCTCTAAATGATCTAAATTCTACAATATTTGCAACACAATTAGCATTGTTGGATTATTTTCCCTTAATGAAATGGGATGAGTACCCTTGGATTATTTTCTCATAATGTTTAGATTGATCAATTTATTAAAATAAATGTGCAACTTTGGGTTCAAGTTAGTTTATTTTTTTTTCTTAATTGGTTTTAATTTTTTTTTTTTAGTTTCCTTAAAGTACAAGTTTTAAGTTTAAGCTAAGCTAATTATTATATCACTTTAAAGTGCATGAAAACTTTTATTCTTTATCTAACTTTAAAAAAAGTTTCATAACAACAAGGGAACACACAATTAATTTCTTCCTTTGAAACCACTCATATCCATTCTACATACTTGTCCTAATATATTGATGTGGAATTATTGTGTGTAAAAAAATATGTTTTTTCGAATCATATATCCTTTTCTAGAAAAAAATTCATTTTGATACAATGACATTGATCTTAATAGAAAAATGAATTAAAAGGATTAAAAATGGTAACGAGGACTTCATTCCTATCCCACAAAATTTATATTGAAACAAAGTTCATTAGGAAGATATTTTTGCTTCTCTCTAATGGAACTAATATTATACATAACATATTTTCTTCGACCTTTGTAGAGTATTTCACATAATATAGAATTGAAAATGGATCATTGGTTAAAATAAATAGATTTTATTGAGTATGCATTCTCATATACAAGCATTGAGTATGATTTACACTATTGAAAAATTTACCAACCACTTATTAGTAACTACCTTGATTTTCTCTTCTTTACATGTCTATTACAATAACTGATCTCCAAGTTTTGACTCTAAAAGTAGATATTATTTGCTATCCACAAAAACACAATAGTGTATGTCATTATACTATGAAACCATTACAAATAAATGACACACCTCTAAACTTAATTCCTATAAAGTATTTGGATCCAAGCAATCGTTCATGGAAAATCAAATTTAAAATAATTTTAAAGCACAATGTAATTTCATGAATTCTGAGGCAGGCATGTCTTTATCTTTGATTTTATTTATAGAGGTAATGGTGAGATACACATTACTTGTTTAAATATATAAGCAATACAATTACATCCTTCCATACAAATGAGAAAGGTTTATGTAATCTCTAAAGGGATCATCAAACTTGTAAATAAAATTTACAACTGCCAGAAAATGATTGGGAAATAACTCTAGAAAGTACCTCAACAAGAGAAACTTTCCTAGAGGATGGACATTTGATTACATACAAAAACTTCAATTGTTCTCTTAATAATGATGTATCAATGTATTAACCGTACCTAGAAATTTGTTATTGATATCCTTAGTATTATTATATCTATTGACTAATAAACCACCATATTCAAGAAGAATGACACTCATAACCAAAATAGAAACATTGAATTTAAGGATATGGATATAAATTTGAGTAAATACATTATGGGGGGCGTTATGTAATAAATATTTCCCACATGAAAATTATAGCTTAAATTCCTTACCATTTATTACTATAAATTATAGAGGAACAAGTGTTTTTAATAGAGATTGAATAGTACAACCTTTACATCCCAACTTTCCACCAATCGTGACCTCAAAGAATCCCATGTCTCGATAACTTGATTTGAAAAATAAAGTGCAATCATTAAATATCACTTATTATCTACACATGGTGCCTCTGGTGGTCACCCCTCTATTCAAATTAATGTGGCTGCCATTGTAAAGGAAGACCTTATTTAATATCAACAACGTTCATATTTCATATTGGTTAAGGAAAGTATTATGTCTATAAAAAGAGATTTCAATTGGTAAGTTTCTTCCCTCTCATTTTTAATATTTTACAATGCAAGAAAAGGGTACCTGCTAGTCAAGAGGGTAAATTTCATTGTAAAATATGCAAGAAGAGTATTGATGAATGTGATTGCATATACATGTTCCACTAAAAAATAGATCACCACTTAGAGACAACCAATGTTGCCAAATTGTAAGTAGTTGCAAAACAACTTATTAGGATGCCCATTAGGCAACCACATTCACTCACAGAGGAGGAAAGGAACATTGGGGCTACACATATTTTTGGGAACTTATTCTTTAATAAATACATGTTCAAAATATTCATAAATGAAGACCCGCTCTATATGACAAGCAAGCCCAATCCATGGTCATTGCATCAAACACAATTGAATCCAATATAAAGGGGATAATGAAATTCCAATAACTTGCTATGTATAGAGTCTATGAGGTACAAGTTTTTGTAACTCATACATTTCATAAATATATATTTCATTGCAACACATGCACTCAAAATGAAAAGATATGTATTTTTTATTAAATTCCTTCACATGGTTAAGTTGTGTGAGAATAAAATAAATACATTCCAATGAATATATTAGTATGTTTAATGAAATAAAGGGTTATAATATGTTGATATTGTTGGGAATCAATGCAATATTGTGAGAAAGAGTTAATTGGTATTATCAAAATTATTTAACCAATCCAATAAAATCAACAATACAACAATGAACCATAAACATAAGATGTTGAACACAAATGTTTACGTGGAAACCCATACGAGATAAAACCATAAGTGTTCTTTTGATTATAGTGTAAATGCAATCCATAGCATCAATTTACATTATATTTTGCAGGCACCAATATATAAGAGGTATTGCACATAATGGGGGGTAGTAGCATCCCTACATGATGTTCGGGGTAGCACCCCAAAAAAATTATTTTGGGTATGAGTATGATCCAAAAGCATTGTTTTGGGGGGATTAAAAATGACCACACCACTATGATTTGGGAGGATTCATGGAAAAAATCAACAAAACTAGGTGATAGAATAGATTTAGAAAGGATGCTCCAATAGATGATAGCCAAGGATTAATCCCAATTACAGATTATGTGACATAGGAGGTTCCCATCTTGTGTTGGTGCTAATAGATCCCAACTGAGCCTTGGCACCCCAAATCAAATGGTGAAAGGATGGCACAATTTTTGGAGAAACTTGCAAAGTAGGTGTATTCCTTATTAATTGCAAGAAGATAAAATATGATGGGGGTACATGTATAAAGGAACCTTTTCCATTCATGAAGCCTACCATTTAGAAGTGGGTAATCAAACTCTAAAAGAGGAAGTGGTTTGGCCAAACATATGGAAACAAAATGTATGACCTAAGATCTCTTTTTTTCTTTGGCTTCTGCTTTAGAATAAGCCATGAGCATGGGAAAACATTCAAAAGTGGAATTACTAGGGGCCATCTTGGTTTCCACTTTGTCTCCTTCATGTAGAATATATGTAGCATTTATTCAATATATGAGCCTTCTCAGTCAGTTTATGGTATATAATAGCATAATGTTTATGTGTATTGATACGAACCCCGCAAATACTTCCAATACTATTGTTTGCTGACACTGTTAGTCATTATTAAACGTCATTCTAAATCATATTTGGACACTCTCATCTGGTTTCCTCCTACGAGATATATGGAAATAACAAAACAAAAGAATTTTTAAGGGCTTCCTCATCCCCCCAGACTCCATTTGGAACTATGTTCTTTTCCATATACAAGAATCAATTATTTGTTGGTGCATTGTAAGGTAATTTAGGTCCATTGAGTTACGATGGAAACATTTGAGATCATGGTGGTATTCCCCTATCATATTTTCTAGATCCCTTGGAATTAACAAAAATAATTCTATTTATATTTTTGGGTCTCCATATGGGATTGGAGATTAACCAATCACAAGGCATCACCAAGATCCTGGTAGAAGACGATTCCTAATTTATTATAAATATTCTTCAAAAAAATTAGAATGATACCTAGATACATAAGGTATCATTGAGATGGTGGTTTAACACTCTTCTTGGTCATGTTTCTTCTCTTATTAACCTAATTTTCTCTCTTATTTCAATGCATGTTCAAGAATCTACTAATACAATGAAAAAATTGCTAGAAAATTATGGGTGCTTAGATTCCTCTCCCCTAGTGTTATCCACTTGGGAAATTTTACCAGACTCCCCAATTAAGGTCATGTGTTGGCAGTTCATTCAGAAAGACTTTACAGTCTCAGATGGGGTGACAACAAGGAAAGAAGAGGGGAAGGTTGCCTCTATCTCGCCTAGACAATGGACCGGGGGACATGGAAACATGCCCTCATGAATAATTAATGGCATTAAACTACAAAAAATGGAATGTCATTCTATCTATCCATACCATGGAGGAAAGGATTTCGAAATTAGATATTATTCACCTATTTTGTGCATCATTTGAGGGCTCACTTGTGTTGTTGTATTGCGAGAAAGGACCTTTCTCATGGCTCGAAGCCTAAAGCTTCTTTTCAATTCTTTTTGGAGGTGATAACACATAGGGGAATCCATGTTTGGGCATCTAGGGAATGTGACAATATGGGCATGGAATTGTCTTCTATCAGACTAAAACAAGGGTTCAACTATTACATACCTACTTTCTTATCCTAGAATTCGACAACTCAGGAGTGTTCGTTTCCTTTTAGCTATACATAAACACTTTGAAACTAGTAATATTGGCTCTCCATATAGAATTGATACTAGCTCACATTATTTGTTCTCTTGCAAGTTGTCCATCTCATCATTGGCACTAGTGCTTGGGCTTGTCGCTTCTTATTTTATATCTCCTCATTCCCAACAACTTCCTTTAGGTGACAACCCTAGATTTCTCATTTTCCTATGTTTCCCTCCTTAACCTTCCCCTCTTATCCCATCCTTGGGATCCCCTAGTCATTCAAAACATGACCTCTTCATATTCCTTTATCCTAATTCCCCTCATTACCTGTTCCAGTTTACGAGCTGACATGACGCAAGCCCTCATTTTAATGTATTTTGGTATACTTCTGGTCTGGGTTTACTTTTTATCTACACCCTTCTCTTTTTCTGATGCAACCTATGTATCTTCATGGAGTTCCTTCTAGCCGTAGTGATTCTATAATAGTTACTTGAGTTACGTGGCACTCCTCCCGATCCATTGAATCTTTAAGTTTGTTTTGGTCTTTGTGCAAGCTTTACCAATACCTAGAATTTTCTTCCATGCCTCCTTAATGGGCACAATTTAGAATAGGGATTTCTCACTACCAAGAGTAGGCCCATAAGGCGATTAAATGCATGAATCATAATTTGAATGATACTTCCTCTCGCTTTCATGACCTGATGCCAAGAACCATTCAGGAAAATCTCCCCCATGTTGTGGGGGAAGCTTCCACTCACAACTACCACTCTCAAACATGAGGGTTCTTACTGAATGGGCAGATTGGATTCTAGATACAGGGCATACAAGGAGCCTTTTCAATTAGTACATGCAAATAGTTGATCTCTACTAGCATATGTAATTTCTACTCGAGTTCACTCTCTTCGGCTGGTACAAGCATCACGTGGATATTATCCATTCCCTTGAGCATCTGCATCAAAATTTGAGGGAATTAAATGGAATATGGAGCAGTTTGAACAACATCTCCACATCCCCCCCTTTGTGGGAGGAACCTTCGAAGATACTAAAGAACCCATTCAGGTCATGGTTTCAAACTTGGATCTTTTTTCCTAGTTTCTAGCATGTCTATGCTTTATGATTCTTTTGATAATGATTATTTTCTATATTACAACCAATCTCTTAGATTTTGTATATTTTTATGCTAAATTTTGTATCTCCTAATACTTAATTATCTCTCGTATTACTAAAGAGTGTTACTTTTTTGGTTTGATAAGATCTCTTTACTGAAAAATAGCTTCACTTTTCAATTTATTTTGTTATTTAAAATTTTAAAAGAAATACAATTTACCTATTCAAATTAATTAAAGTTAATAAAACAACAAAAAAAATATTATAATAATAAATTTAACGCATATCTCTTAACTAACATATACAGAAATCTCGTTGTACTAAAACTATTATAGTTTGTTTTATATATGATTTCCCATATAATTATATCATTATTTTCATTTTCTTTGATGGTTTCTAACACACTTATTTAGCTTAAATCGAAGAACCTTGAATTTATTCAGTACACCGATGTGGGATATGCTTAAAACGTTGGAATTTTATGCTATTTTTTTAAAATAAAGTAATTTTATATTTTTAAAATTTAAATAAATAAGTAAAATAAGATATCAATTTTTTGGGTTTCAACTGCATTAAGTAAGTCATTCATTTATGACCAATTACATGAGAGGTAGTCATAATTAACTAATTTCTCATGATTTTTGAATAGTCCACTTAGCACTCATTACATCGGGTGATGCTCACAGGGGTGAAGAAGTGGGATTGAAACTAGTGAAATGAATCACATAGCATCAATCATCATTTTTGGGGCTTGCACCTGGTAACCAAGACTTCTCGAGAGGTCACCCATCCCAAAACTGCTCTGGCTCAAGTGTGCATAACTGTGGGGATGGGTGGCTCTCGGATGGGTGACCTCCCAGGAAGTCCTGGTTACTGGGTGCAAGCTCTGAAAGTGATGATTGATGCTATGTGATTCATTTCACTAGTTTCAATCCCACTGCATCACCCGATGCAATGAGTGCTAAGTGGACTATTCAAAAATCATGAGAAATTAGTCAATTACGACTACCTCTCATGGAATTGTTCATAGATGAATGACTTACTTAATGCAGTTGAATCCTGAAAAATGATATTTAATATAATGCACTGCGGAAAGCCCTCATACTTAAGTAAAATTTAAAAAAAAAACAAATTGGCTTTAGAAAAATAATTGATTCTAAAATAAAATTTAATACTTAAAAACTAACTCAATTTATTAAATTTCAAGTATATTAAAATAAAAAACTAACCTAACTAATTAAATTACAAGCATATTAAATTAATGGATTAACATATATTTACTCAAATAAAAATAAGGTTAACAAATCATATCCGGTAGTATATTATTGAGCCGAGAGGCTCATTTTACAACCTAGTATAAGGGGATCTATAAGTTTTTCTGTTTGTCCATCCTTTCACCTTTAAAATAAAAATAAAAGTTAGAATAATGTTCTAAATAGAAACAATGATGTCGACTATAATTAAAAAAAATGAATATGTTGTAAAGAAATTAGAAGTAAAAAAATGTATGGGTAAGATGTTTAAATCTTATAATTTGGTTATTGATAAAATATTTCAATACTAATTAATTTGGAAATATACTTAAAAATATGTTAATAATACAAAACTATTTTAATTTGCATCATAAAATGTCTCGATGTCTTGGAGCGTAATTTCTGCGCTGTTTTTATAAAAATTCATTGTGAATAAGTTATTATTTATCTCATAAAATTATAATTTTGGGGTTCATTCCAAACACCGCAATGCTACTAAGAAGTACGTGGGTTATGTACTCATTCCCTTTTATTGAAATTGATGTTATGCACTTAGCCCCCTTTTTTTAATATTTTGTCAGCCTTTTTCTTTTTTTTAATATTTTGTGTGGTCAAATTGTAGGGAGTGTGTCACGTGATGATTAATTTTTATTATCATTGAAATTTAACAATAAAAAATACTAGCATTTGATTACTTTTTATTGTCATTAAAATTTAGCAATAAAAATACTAGCATTTGCACTGAGAGGTGCAAAGTAACGCTGGGGAGTGGGGAATCTGTAAAACAATAATTAAGTGAAATATACGAAAAATTTTGGTTTCTATATATATTTTAAAGAATGCAATAGGAGGTTAAATTTAAAAAGAAAGTTAGACTAACATAAAGTAACACTAACATAATTGTCCCAGAATAATGGCATAGTAATGAAGGTATCCTTCCTCTTCGTGTTCCCTTCTCATCCTATGCTTTAGTATATGACATTTGAGAAGTGGATAAATCTTAAATCTTAAAGCTAGATTTAATTTTCAAAAGTCATCTCTGAATCAAGAGCAGAGAAATCAAGCACAATAATACATCAATAATCAAACAAACTAGTGGGAAGGCACATTGACAAGTGGATAGAGTAGCATATATCCATACACCAACCATCAAACTACCCATCCATCAGACTAACCATGTTAGTAACCCAAGCCATGCCTCTGAAAAGTCCAAACAAACTAAGGGGCAGACACATTGACAAGTGGAAAGAGTTGCATGTATCCATACACCAACCATCAAACTACCCATGTCAGTAACCCAAGCCATGCCTCTCAAAAGTGCCCCTTGCAAACTTATGGCCATAAAATTTTTCTCAAGTATCCTCCAAAAATTCTTCTTTAGCGAGTAATACTCCTTACGTTTGAACACAAGAGCCCCCCTTAATGAGCTTCATAGATAACTCTGACATCAAATCTCATTCCCTTCCAAAATTCCTATAGTTTGCACACCATTCAACAATTTAGAAAATATGAATGATTTATTAAATCTTAGACTATATCTTGGATGCTGAAAATTTTTGATAAAGTTCCTTTGATTATAAATAGTTAGCTATCATTCTCAATTCTGCTCACATTTAAAATTATTGCATTTCCTTTGTTAATCACAATAAAAGGATACTGCAATTTTTTCAACACAGGTTTATAGATTTTTCTCAAACCTAATTCATACTCATGTCACATTCTTTCATGGCTTCCAAGTTCCTTAGCATTGATATGAAAATGGAAAAAGAAAAAATTGATATTCAAAATGTTGGCAATGTGTGGGTGAGCCATGATATAGCAAAAAATGATAAATCATACCTCATAGTGTTCTACCAGAATTTTACTAAAATCATTGCTGGTGTCCTACAATTCATATACAACAAAAACTTCATCGACTATCATCATAATAAAGATAATATTTTTGTATTCTAATTATCCTACTAGTGTATGAGTGATTACATAGCCATAACTATCCTACTACTATACAAGTGATAGATAACCACAGCACTAGTTACTAAATGAAATTAAATAATTTATGAGCATACACACCCATTCTAGATTTCATAGAATATTATCAAATGACCAATTGATTCATTATCCATATTCCCACCATTTCATTTGTAATGAGTTCCTTTATTACTGGTATTAATCCAGACATTGAAACAATTTTATGATTTGTGAAGAACTTGAGAAAACTTGAAATGAAAGATACATAAAAACTAAAACAACAGTATATATGTTGCAATTTCAGTATTGTAAATAAATGGTGCCTTAAAATTTAAGGACACAACACTCTAAATACATATACTTAAAATCAAAGAAAGCAAGCTTCTTACCAAATCCCTGCCCTGGATTTGATCCATAGATCTCACATTTCGACACGTCCTGCCTCATGTTTGTCAGTATCAATTTGTTACAAAAGGAGGATAAAAATTCTTGATGAAAACTTATAGCAAATACTAGCTAATCAAATTTCCATATTCTACTAAAGGTAATTTTACATTATAATCATATATTTATGCAAATAAAACTAACAATAAAAGTTCCAAGAAAATGTAAAAGAGGCCACACAAGTTTTAAAGAAAACACACCATTGTAGCTTGAGGGAAAACCCCGAGTGTGTGATGCCCAACATTTCCATACAAAGATAGACACCACCTCTTCTTTGCATTAGGAGCAAATAACTATACCACAAATTTTCTCCAATAACCATTATTGTTATCCTGCAGCACCAGAGAAAATTGCAAATAGATTTGTAATGCTAGTGTGCATGCATGCCCTTACGTGGGAAGAAAAAGAGATATTTCAAAAGATTTCAAAATAGAATATTGGCATGTATGCATTGTTGCATTTTATTCCTAGGTGCAAACCCATAAAAATGGAAAAAATAACTAAAGCTTACAGGAGGACGATGTCATTGATGGTATAGGTATTGCATCAGCCTACTGGGCACACAGTCCAGTCTCCATTATAGGCTGCTTTGTCAAAGATGTGTGTGGAATGTTATGCTGTTGCATGTGATGTCGCAATTGTTGTTGTTGTTGTTGAAGATGAGATCGATGCCAGTGTCGAGGCAGTGACTATAGAAACTGCTGTTGTTGATGGTGTTGCATTATTCTATGCTGTTGAATAAGTGCATGTAGTTGTGGAGAAGAATATCTTTGCATGGACTCTTGCCTTTGAAGCTGGGTAGCCAATAAATTTTCAGGCCTGTGCATAATTTTTTGAACAACTTGTTGTTGTAAAGCATCTTCTAGTTTTAAATCCATCCTAGGCTTCATCATTTGAGGTTGTTGAAGAAATTGATCACTCTTTTCTAGTTTTGGAGTTATAAGACACAAACAAGATTCCATTATAGGGGAGATGAGACTGGGACCAGTTTCAAGTTTCAGAGAGATAAGACCTGGATCAATTTCAACCTTCGGAGAAATATGGGAAAGTCGTTGCCCTATCTGTAGACCACTCCATCAGTTTGTTTCCCAAATATTTGCTAGACACCAGGCTGTGGTCCAGGTCCTTAGTATTGAGATTTTTGTGAGCACAAGGACTTAAATTAATGAACCTCTGACCTATCGCGTGCGTTCGTGGCATATTAAACAATACCCTTAATTTTACTACATATTGGAAAATACTCCTAAAAATCACATTATTTAACCCCCTACCAATATGAACCCAATACACCTTCTTAATTCAAAAAACCCCTACTTCCACTAAATATTGTAGGTATCCATTTTTTCCTTAACATTTTTTATACCCCTTTATATTTTTTCATTAACTTTGAGATCCATTTTGTATACCTGCCAATATGAAAACCCTTTATCCCCTATATATCCCCCAATATATTATGTCATTTTTTCCTCAATATATATCCCCCAATATGAACCCACGTGGTATGGTATTACTCCCCCAGTGAAGCCCCTGTGGTCATGAGACAACGCGTTGTTGTGAATTTTGCTGCATTTTTTGTTGCGAGGTTGGTGTAGATGCTTATTGTTGTTTCCTCTATTGAAATTGCTATTGTTGCACTGCATGATCTTGGTTGGACTCAAGCCAAGTTAGAGAAGACCTGCTCTATCTAATGTCTGATGACGGAGGGAGTCCAACAATTTAGTATTATAGATTTCACGGCTGAGGCTGTAAAGGTAGCCTTTGATTGGAGGTCCTTTGCAGAAGCAAAGCAGAAAGCTACTTTCTATCTCGATTATATAAAATCATGGTATGTATGTGTTTTAGCAAGTATATCATTTTTATTGGGGACAGATGAAAGGTCTTCTGAAGTTTTTCTTTATGGATTCAAAATTCTACAACATTTAGTGCAGTTGTGATGGGAGGAGCTCAATAGTGAAGAAAGGGAACACTTTGCAAAGATGAGAGCTAATATGATTTTTGAAGTAGAAAAGTCTGATGAAGAACGGGTATTTAAGAGCTAGACTGCAGCACTTGTAGCATAGGTGGTAAGGAGAGAAGGGCTTACTCTATGCCAAGCATATTACCAAATATTGTCTCTATCCGTGATCAGAGTCCAATACATGTAGAACTTGTTGCTATGGTGTTGAGGTGGCTTCCATAAGACACCACTGTGCCTAATGAAGACTTAGAAGGAGATCAGCTTCGGTAGTTATTGCACGGACTCGCCCATTATTTATCTGAAATTTTCCCTCTGTGTGTAAAACACTGTCTGCATTCCGAATTGATGGAAACAGATGAATGCACTGAAAAATCTAATACATGATTGATCTGGCAACCCTTTTTTGCAACTTATGGAAGGTCGAGGATGGGGAGGGGGAAACGGGAACCGGAGCCGGAGGAGGAGCAGGTGGAGGAGATGGAGCAAGAGCCAGAAATGGATGGCTGCACTGAAAAATCTAATACACGACTGATTTGGAAACCCTTTTCTGCAACTTACAGAAGGTTGAGGACGAGGAGGGGGAACGGAAACTAGAGCCAGAGTAGGAGCGGGCGGAGGAGATGGAGCAAGAGCAGGCAAAGGATGGCCAGGATGACTTACTCACCTAATATTTTGTCGACACATATCAATATATAACTGGCTAGAAGGGCGATGAGGAAGTTTTTTGATTGGGTGAGGTGAATAGTGTTTGCCCACCCAATCTCATAAAAAAATTTCCTCTGGGGTAAATATAAATTAAATTAATTTTTTATAATTATAATTATTAAGTTTGAATTTGAATTTGAATTTTTTACTGTCTTTGTTAATAAAGGGTTATCTAGTGCATTGTTAAAATACAAATGTATCTTTAAAAAAATATTCTCGACATGATATTGCCTTGTGTACAAAACAATTGTCCACTTAAAACTTGGCACCAAACTTGATTCAAATATTATGTAGAAAAAAATGTATACTTAAATTTAAATATTCAAAATTTCTTGTATTTGAAGCTATTGATGAAGATTCGATTGTAGTTTTATAGGTTAGAAGTTTGAGCAGTCGAGATGTCACATCATCTCCACATATAAAACTATTCCTTTACAACAACTATATTGTTGCCTGCAATGTCAGGACCATGATTCAGGCCTTTCTAAGTGTTTAACTTTGAATGGAATTATGAAGTGAATCTTTAAATATAGTGATTCTTACCATTTTGGTTTTTGCTTAAGTTTTTTTTTATATAAATTTAGATTTGTATGTTCATCCTTCGTTACTACTTTACCACAAATTTTTGAATTGTACCTTAAGTTGTTAATTTGGATAATTTGTAAAAGGCTTTCTCTCTCCTTGAGTAAAAGTATATCTAATGGATCAATATTTATCATTTTAACTTGTAATTAAATCTCTTGTAATTATTACAAACTTAAACCTTGCTGGAACTTGAATATTTAAAATTACAAGTAAACTAATTAACCCTATACAAACAATACTTCAGAAATGAAATTTGTAGAAATGAATAAATTAACAAGTGCATAAAATATAACAAGACAAAATGGGTCCCTAGAACCTAGAGTGGGAGGTAATGAAAGGCGACTTAGATCCTTGAAGGAACAATAATCTAAGAACTGAAGATGTCTTTCATTAATTAGAAAATTACTTATACATGAAAATTTGCAGAATTGAAACCTCCAAGACCTTCTACTACTAAAACATTCACTAACTTTGACTATCCTCTAGATTTTTTTAACTATATAATACACTACCGGATCCCTTTATCTATACAATATGGATGAAGGATACCATCCTTGAAGGGAGGGGTTCTTTCCCTAAAAAATTCCTTAAAATGGTTTCATGCTCCCTAAGTAGCCTCACAACTACAGGGAGGGGTAATTAGTTTGTGAATATAGCTAAATTTGATCATCACATAACAAGTTACAGGTTCCATAAATTCCCTTGACTGGATATCCTCGTGATATGTGCCAAATCTTCTTTAATATCCTGCATCGTAAGCACACTGGGCACATAAAGCATGATAACTCTTTCTAACCTTCCTAAGAGATTGTTTAAGTTAAGAAAAAATTATTAGTTGCAAAAGAGGAGGCCTAATACATCCTTCTTATCCTTAGGAAAGTTCATATCGGCCTTATGTTTTAACTAATTGGGAGACCCATTAATCATTTTTGAGCTCTCACTGCTTTACTTAACATTGTAGATCAATTAACATATAAAAAGGGTGAATTATTTGTTGAAGAGTTAAAGGAAGACATAGTGAAGTCTAATAAATGTTCTAAATTATGATAGAAATTCCTCTATATAAGCATAATTGAAATATGGATGTATCTGTGGTTGGATTTCCTTGGAACAAGTTATGTATATGGGAATCCAATGCCTAGACAATTTTCATTTGTGCACTTATGTGTGAGACCCATATCTAGATTTTGGAAGTGCATCCGGGGTGGAGCCCATTTTGGGAGCCTGAACGTGGAGAGCTATATATACTCACGAGTTAGATTTTGAATGAAATTCATGGTGGGTCCCTTGACAAACGCATGTTGCGAGGTTGAATCCCCCACTAAGAGGTGTAAGTATCCAAGAATATAAGACCTTTAGGAGTGTTGACATAGCATCAGCTTAAGAAACCTAGATGTGGGCCAAGCTCATATATGTTTGCAAGGAAGAGAAAATATATGAGTCCAGGGATCTCAGATTTTGTGATAAAGTAATTTCTTGTGCAACTAGGATTTTTCATCAAATGGGATATAATGTGTTTTTGTTGAAAAACACAGAGGTGTTTTCCTTGTGCAATCCCCTATCATAGGTTGATGTGGAAAATGCCACATAGTTGGGGAAAGGTTGTATGGATGTCATGGGGGTAGGTGACATGGGTTTAAGTTGATGTGGTGTCTACATGGTTTGACATTTGGCAAGTAGGAGCACACTTTTTGGAGGACAAAAGAGTTGATTTTCGATTAACATGTGGCACCGCTCGAGGATGCCACATGGTAGGCTGACATCACCCTGACGTCTATAAGAAGAATAGGAGATGGGTGACGTGGAGATAGATGACATTGAGATATAAGGTGTGATTTGAAAATTTTTGAATTGGGAAATATGAACTTCTCATTCACACCTTCTGCCTACTATTATATTGGAGACGTTTCTGGTGAAGAAATTGAAATTCTTCGTCTTTTCACACTAGTTTTAGAATGGTATTCACCTCTGTTCTTGGCATAATGTAATGATGGTGTGGGGTACGTTGGCATGTTGGAAGATACATTGGGTTATGAGTACATGGCAGAGCCACATATGCCACTTGGTAGTTCCATGTGGGAGGGTGTGCTAATGTGGAAAGGTTTAAAAGGCCCAATCTTTAGATGGGCATAAATTTTAATCTTGAAGTTAGATTGAGATTAAATTTATATCACTAGAAATTTATTGACGAGCCGAATGCGATGGTGCCATTTATTTTAAGTTTCAATGATTTTAGAAAAAAGAGTATTTTTGTGACCCCATCTTCATAATAAACCTTGAAGGTTGGGTTAATTTTGATGTAACACATCCCAACGTCCAAGAAATACTAAAGGGGTAGGGATGGGGTTTTACACTCTAACCTATATATAACACCTCTCTCCCCCTTCCAACCCATCCCTTATTTCCCTCTTTATATCTCTATCTTTTTCCATATACCCTATATTTATGTTCCTCACATCTCTCCTACTCTCTCTCTCCCCTTTGTTCTCTCTCACTCTATCCCTCCCACCTCCCTCACTCTACCTCCCTCTCACCCTTTCTCCCTTTATACCACAGTCTCTCTCTCTCTCTCTCTCTCTCTCTCTCTCTCTCTCTCCCTCTCCCTCTCTCTCTCTCACACACACACACAGAAATCTACACTTATATGCCCCTCACTCCCTATCACCTCATATATCTCTCTCTATCTTTCAATCCTTAGCTCCTCCCTCTCGCCACCTTCCTCCTTCTTCGTCACTATCTTTTTCTATCCCTCTATAATATTCCTAAATTAGCATGCAACTAATAGGGATATTATTTTTTTGCCTTAAAAAAATATAGTTAGATGAATAAATGTGAAAATGAGGTTAATCAAACTACTAATGAAGAATAAAACAATGCCAAATATGAAAAAGGATAAATCTTGGCTATGTAAATAAGCACCCTTAGGTGTGAAAGGGGCTAATCATCTTGACTGGGTCAATCTTGACCAAATCTATAGCGTTGTATTGGGGGAGTGCTCATCAATAAGGCACAACATAACTCTAGTTGAAGATCTCTTGTGTGAAAGGGATGAGTCCATTGAATGTGGTTTAGGGTTTTGCACACTCTCATCTTATAAAAGGAAAGGGAAGGAAGCATGAGGGGGTTGTTCATGATATGATATTTTGATATATTTTCTGTTTAGACCATATAGCTTTCTTTGGTTGTTTAGCCTAGATTGCAAATGTTGTTTAGCATTGGAATTTCCTGTTTAGGAGTTCCTGCTCTTCCCATTGAGTAGCTCTTGGGAGAGTTTGTATTGCATATTCCACTATCTGTCTTGAAGGCCAAGCTTCTCCTTTAAATTACAACTCAGATCCCGTTGAGGGTTTGGTTGTCCTTGCAAGCTGTAGCAAGTGGAGATTAGATCTATTAAGATCTAAGACATTTCAGTGCCCTTTTTCAGTGGAGGAGTCCTTTGCTCTATTGGAGGAAGTATATTGAAGTGATTGAGCTTCATTTCTTGATATTGGCATGTGGCCAGCTAATATCTATACCCTACAGCATAGTTTCTATTCTAGATCTTTGTTATTCTTGTAGGAGTTGTTGCGGGGAGTTTGGGTGCACTATTTGGAGAGCTGGTTTCTGAGTGTTGGGGATCTGCCCTTCACTTTGAGGTCCATTGGAGGATATATACACATTGTATATTTCAAATCTGATCTGTGTACTTCAGATTTTTTGAATATTTCTGCAGATTTTCTTTCTTAGATCTCAGATCTACTGCTTATCCTTGGTGTAATGCTCAAAACCCCAAGGGGATATGAAAAAGGAGCCTTTCTTGTGCATGGATCTGATATGGATATGAATTTTTATGAAAAAATCTACTTTAGTTCTGACATGTAATTGACAGCAGTTTGCAGCCTAATAAAATAACGTTTTCAAGGCAGTTTCAGTCCATTGATGTGGTTGCAACACCTCTTTTGATGGAATTTCTTTTGTTTATGTCTTGTATTTCCAGCTATGTATTTCATGGGCTTAATTATACAATTATATTTCTGCTGTAAATAATATTGAAGAGCATTTTATTGGCCTCCTGCCCTTGCTATAAGTGAACTGCGTTATTTCCTTGTTGTATTATTCATACATTTTTTCACTCCCCCTTTTGGGTATTTTCCAGTTGTACTAGGTGTGGGAGATATGTTTAACCCACCTAGAAAGATTTGTTTCTGATCTCCTCTTGGATTTGGGTCTTAGATTATCAGATCTAAGGGATCAAAGGGCTGCTCTTCACTGCTGTAGTACACATTCCTGAAAAAATATGTTTTTCAGGCATGTCTTGCTAGCAATCCCAATTTGGAGATATTACAATGGTATCAGAGCAACTATCTTGGCATAGCCTGTGCTTTGCTTATTGAAGAGCCAATATGTCTTTTCATGTAAATAAAATACTGATGAAGAAGTGTAGTTACACTAAAGACACATAAGACAAGGGTCCAACCCCTTCATCGAGAAGATTTAAAGGGAAAGAGTTTTCAAAAACTCTGTTCCAAACTATGCATGAGCTGGAGAATGAAATCAGGGGAATGAGGAATGGAAGACCAATAGATCTCTTAGAGAGATTTTCACATGAAGGAAGCCCCACTACTTCATATGATGTGTGTGAGCATTTAGCCACACAATCTAATCTTCAATGTTGTAACATGCCTACATTCCTTGCAAGAGAAGAAGAAGAAAGAGAGACACCAAAAGAGGAGACTCTTGGTGACTATCTCCAAGGATATGAATCTGAGTCTAAAATATTCCAAGAGAATCTAAGATTTTTGGAGTTTTGTCAACTCAAATACAAGAGAAGATCCAACAGAACTAGGAGAAGAAGGGGGTGCATGCATCATGTTGGTGCACCTAGAGACAGTCTAGAGTTGTTATAGACCAGTGCCTAGGACATCTTATGAGGTGTAAAGAGCAGGATATTTAAGACAGCGTTTCATCCCTTAACGTGACAGAGCTCTTACACTACTTCCTTTGAAACAGAGAATAGACTAAAATGGAACCAGAACTTCGGACAGTTTGAAGTATTTGGAATAACACTGAACAAATGAAATGCTAATATTCATATACTACTGCATCAGAAAATTTTAAGACAGGTCACCATAATCAGGGCCAGATTCACGATATATGGCAGAGAAGGTATATATAAACGATTGCGGAGATGTATAGCAAGAAGGAGATATCGGCTGTCAAATAGATGATATTAAGAAGAATTTCATGGTATACAATGGGCTTAAATATCTAAGAATCCATACATACCAAGAACTCCCGTCAATAACATTTCAATACAACCAACATAGTAGAAATACGAGTGAAATGCAAGTGGAACAATATATTACTCCTGAGCCATTTAAAGTATCAAGCCGCTACTGATATAAGTATCAACACGATAAATTCATATCAAGAGACGAAAGACACTCGCATTCCAGGATGTAATACAAGAGACATGAGCATAGATGAAACGAACAATAGAGAAACACACACTACCCTACAACCATGTCCAGAATCCTTATTACGGTGAAGCTTCTTATTATTGAGACCCGACGGGCTCTTCCGGGCAGTATCTGAATTTTTCACAAAGCATACACACAGGAAATTCTTACACAATCAATTTTTCTGAAGAAGTGGAACCTTGTTTTCTTCTTTTTCCTGTATTATATAGGATCTCTTTTGCCTTTCAGCGAGAAGATATTTTCTGAAAATATCTCTCTCGCGTGAACAAAATTGTTAACAGTCATTGTCAAAACCACAAAATGGCATGATGGGGAAAACAACCCTTCCATCATGCGTAACAGGCCCCGGGCCAAACTTAAAACAAAAACGTAGGCCAATGTCTGATGTAAAAGTAAAAAATGCAAGAGTGGGGGGAAAAACCACCCACTCGGAAATTTAAACAAAACATAACTGAAATGAAAGTAAAAGGCCGTTTCAGGCCATGTCATGAGTAAACATGAGGTGTCATGAGTGCTGCTGGGTCGAGGCTGTAGTAGACGCTGGAGGAGGCACATCAGTGGAAGGACTAGCATGCTGAGTCAGGAACTGTGTCAACCTCCGCTGGCTTTCTGGATTCGGTTCTGACATCTCTGAGAGTCTCTCTACCCTAGTAAATGCCTCGCCGAAGGTGTGGATGTCTGCATGGGTGGGGAGCCGATACCTGATCATATGGAGGAGACTAAACTCCTTCTGGAGGGCTGTGATGATGGTAGTAGCCTTAACCTGAGTTCCTTTGCCCATCTGAAGATCTGACCGATCCCTTTCTGCCTCTAGAAGTGCTGTGTATTGATCGGGGTGCATGAGTACGGCAGGAGCGTTTGGTTCCCAACATGAAGGGAGGCCAGCAGTGATGATTTCGTTCCACACCTTGTTGAACTGCTCCACAATGTCTGTGACCTGTTGGAGAGCCTTCGAAGCTGCCAATCGAGCCTCCTCTTTCTCTATAATTTTCCGACATTCATTGATTTCCATAAACCGACTGGGAATGCCATGTTTTACCACGTCATTTGCTCTCAGTGTATAGAGAAAAGATATATAAATTCCGGCATGTCGAGCTCTATTTGGCAGATTATCCCCGGCCTCCTACAACCTTCTATTAAGATATGGAAGGGTGGACTTGAGTTCACCTATCATTGTCAAAAACTCCCACTGCTCAGTCACTGCCATGATTATATCTGACCAGATCAAGCTCCTGGCCTCAAGCAGGGTGAGTTTTCCCTTCGCTTTACTCTTCAATTCGGAAATAATCTGTTGCTGCTCAGTTGAGGCCCTTTTTCCTTCCTCCACTTCTCTTTGTAGCCCATCAATTACTCTGACCTTTTCAGCTAGGGCGCCCTCCAACTCTACCACCTTTTGCTTGGCTGTTGTTGTCTGCTTCCCCAACACTTCTATCTCGGCCATAGCTGTGGATAGTTGTGCTGTTGCTGAACCTGTCCCACTTGATGTTTCGGCTGCATGACAACTGTGCGTATCCCAGCGGGTCTGCAGCTCAGTAGCTCTGCTCTCCAGTTCTTCAATTCTTTTGACCATTTTTTCTTTCTCCTCTCTCTCTGGAAAGCCTGGCAATCAGCTCGTTTTTCTCCTCCTCCACCTGCACCAGTTCATCGGTCTGTACCGGATGTGAAGCTGGTATGCCAGCCCGTTTCTTAGCCGCTGAAATGTCCTTCTCCAACTTGGCTATTAATGCAGCTTGCATTCCCTTCCCTCCTTCGTCTGAATTTTTAATCTGCTCTTTAAGGACGCGCACCTGATGTGCGTTGGCACGACAAGCACTCTGTTCTGCGGAATAAGATTTGCTCAAGTTGTCGTATTTCTGCTCTGTCTTCCTTAGGGCAAGGGTGATCTGCGAAAGCTTATCTTTCATCATGTCGCAGATTGTCTGGAACAGGTCATTCAGGTCCTGTACCGGAACCTTCTTCATGTCGACAACCAATTCAAGCACCTTGTAGCTAGGAACGTTTGAATTCGGGTCCAGGATAGCCTCGGTCATAGAAAGTACCAGGTCTTCGGTGTCTGCATTAACCGAGGCAGAGATTCTGGTGTGATATTTCTCCACGAAACCTCCTAGTTCGGCCCTGTATTTGTCTCGGACGGTTTTATTGGTGAGCTCCCTTTCTTTTGTCTTGGAAGGAGGAGGCTCGATGATGGCCTGAGTGACTTCAGTGTAGTCAGAGGAGGCGACGCTATCTCTTAGAACCACTATCCCTGCCTTGCCTTTATCAAACTCTCCGAATTTCGTGAAGGGCTCCAGAATTATCCCTTCCCCGATGACCTCAACTTCACTAGTGGCCACCTTTTGCCTCTTGGGTGGTGGTGCTCCGGAAGTACCAGCTTCCTGCTCATTGCCCCCTTTGTTCACTTCTTCTTCTCCTGTAGCAGATGAGTCCGTCTCCATCTGCGAAAACATAGGCCAGACCTCAAGATTAGCCCTCCACTCCAGAAATGGCCTAGATTCATGAACGTAGGGCGCAGACCTGTTTCTCTTTCTTTTATTTGAGATAATTTCCCGTGGGTCATAAGCCCAACTCTCCCCTATTTTCAGGTCCATGTTCTGCAACATTTTTTCAACAATCGGGAGGGCATATCTAGAATTTACAACAAAGGGGCCAATATTGTCGGGAAGCTTCAGGATGTAGCCTTTCTTAGCGGGGACGAAATGAAGCTGGTCAGCCTTGAGGGCTTGCCGGATGTACTCAAGGGCGTAGACTCGTTGGACAGGAAAAGCTGGGAGCTGGTAGGGGGCTACCTCGGCTCCATAGACACGGATTTCAGTATACTCTTCTGATAGGAACCAATCGCCGGTACACTGGTACTTCCCAGCCTGTAACCAGCGCTTCATCTCTGGGAAAACCCTAGGGGAAGGCACGTCGTGAATGATGGTATAGGCAATGGACATGAAGGTATTCACGAAATTGAAATAACCTTCTCCCCTGGGGAGTTGACGAACAGAGCAATTCCAGTCGAAAACTGGCCTGGGCTGGGAATTTTCAGAATACATCCTGTCCAGCCCCAAATGATTAAACTTGTCCGCATGCTGGAACAGGAAGAGGTAGAACACCAACGAACAAAAACGAAACTTTCGGGCCTTGGCTAGCTCCCGAAATGGGGTCCGGATGGTAAAAGACAGGAAACCTGGAATATCCAGTGTAACTCCGTTCTGTATCATAAGCCACAAAAATCGAACGCATACTGAAGAAATGTCTTCAGGGGTCCCTACTCTGAGGAGGCCGGCAATGAGGGACAGAACTGGTCGGACCTCTTCATTAAACAGACTCAATGGGAAAGGCTCCAACGGAGGTAGGGCCGTCGCCTGATCAACGGTTATGGCAGCTATGAAGGCACGGCGGGCTTCCCTCGACAGTTTATTAAACTGTGCGAGCAAGGTTTCATCTTTGAAACTGAAGTAGGCATCGCTGGAAGGGAAACGGAGAGCATGCCTTATAATATCGGGAGAAAGGGAGAAAATTATGTTACCCTGAGGGGAAATGAAAGCATCCCGATGTGAATCGTAGGAGTCTCTAAGCCAGACAATGAAATCGACACAAGAGTGAACTTGGGGGGTGATGTGGTGATAAAAGCCGGACGCGACGACTCGAAAACGATCAACACTTTTACAGTGACGGCCAAACAGCAGGGGCTTGACATTTCGTATGTCGAAAGGGTATTTCGGGTCACAGATACCCGCCTGTAAGTCACAAAGGGGTTCAAAACCCGGGGGGTTCCTAGACTCGTGGAGCTGGGGAGTTTCAGGTTCGTTCTTCTTGGGCGTTCCTCTCCCCATGGCAGTTATTCAACAAATCGGAAAAGAGAGAAAGGGAAAAACAATGAAAAAAACGGAAAATGGATTACCTGAGCAGAGGGTGAAAAATCTTGGGAAAGCGACGAGGGGAACCGTGACAGTGACTTGGACAAACCCGACGTTCTTCCCTACTTGGTATTCGCCGTAGAAAACTACCTGAAATGATTTACCAGAGAGAAATACGGGAGTTTTTACCATTCGGGAGGACTGTTTAGGTTAAAAGGTGAAAATGTAAGAGAACGGAGGGCAAGTGTCGTAAGGACACTGACACTGAGACACGTGGCGCGTGGGGATTGGGTAAATCAGGGTGTAGGTGAGCGCCTCGTGTCGGGTTAAAAGCTGGTACGGGCCTTAGTACCAGCTGTCCTAATAGACTTACCTTACCGTTATTCCTTATGCGCTATCCAATCTTTATCATGTAGGACTTCCCCTTTGCCGGACCTACACTTATCTTCCTCACCTGCGCGGGCCCACCTTAACTCCGCCACGAGACAGCATCCCGCGGCCTATCCTTGTCATTCTATCTCTGCCGTGAAGTCTTACCATGCCACGTGTCGGAAGTCCGCGGGGGTAAGGGCCTCGTCCCTTCCCCACGGCTTGACCCCCTCGGACTTACTACGTATGCTGTCACGTATAATCCGAGGCCTTTTCCAATATATGAGTTGACATGTAACGCCACGTCTCCATTACCTTTGTGTTAGATGTTCACTATTGTTCCACCTTTCATCACTTAGTGCTATTTATCCATTGGTTTCAATATATGTGCGCTTCACCACCTTTTCTCTTTTCGGCCTGATTTGATTTAACACTTGCCACTTGATATACAACTTTAATGTGACCTGTTCGTCCTTTAGGTACTTCCGTGGCTATTGCTAAGAATTGAACAACACATCACACCTTGGGTAGAACTTTCCTACCTACTTTTGATGGATCACTTGAGAGCTCAGCCAAGTCTTGGGTAACGAAGTTGGACACATATTTTTAGCTACATCCAATTTCTGAAGAAGAAGCCATAAGAGTAGCAACGCTGCACCTCCAAGGTAAAACATATTCCTGGTGGTTATTTGAATCTTCTTCATTGAAAAATTTAAACATCTCTACTTATGCAAAGTTCACTAGGAGGTTAGTGAAAAGGTTTGACGAAGGATCTTATGAAACACCTTCTATGGAGTTTATCAAACCAAATCAAATAAAACTTTTGCATGGATTGGAAGGGTCCTTAAATTCAGCTCCATTTTAGAAACCCATTGAAGTGGATGGAAACTTGTATGATTTTTTTCCAAGGGCCAAGTCCCCATTTCATGAATATCTTTCTTTTCAAGAGGAAGACATGGATATTCCTCCTTCAAAAGAAGACCAAGAGCTAAGGTCTCTTATTGATGACGAGGCATTTTCAACTATGGAAGAAAGGGCTGAAGATGATAACGCAGTCACGATAAGAGCACATATAGGACCTCATGAAGAGGACAATGGAGCACTTGCTCCAAGGAGATAAACTCTTGCACTCTTGCAAGGAGTTTCAAAGAATCTCACATATGGATATTGTAGCACAATCCATGTGCAGCATGTGCCATCATCACCAAAGGGTGAGATCTTGAAGATAGAAGAAGGAAAAGAGGAGGGCAAGCATCACATGATGAGGAGCATATACCCCTCTCTGTTTCAGAAGTTTGATGTACAAATAAGGCAAGAGGATTTATGTAATGAAGGCAAGGACAAATCTGTCCACACACATACACATCCTACTCTATGCCATGATGTCTCTTTACATGGAGGAATTCCAGCAGGGAGACCTCCTGATGGGAGGAAAACTAAAGTGTTCTCTCAACTATGGGTAGCATATATATACTTGGCCAAGGAAGGATCTTTGGGAGAAACAAGCACAGTGCAGAGAATCTTTCATGGATTCAAAAGAGAGATAAGAAATTTTTTGAATTGGACATTGCTATCTCCCACTCAATTAATTGCGCTAAAAAAGGAGAATTCAGAAGTCTATGATGGCATGGGCATGATGTCACATGGAAAATCCATATCTTTGGGGCAGATAATGATATTTTTATTCACAAAAGAGATTTCTGAACATGACAAGAGGATCTCAACACTCTTGCATTCATGGGCCACATTGAGGAAGTTTTAGAAGACAAGGACTTTCAAAGGGGAGGTTGACTTCCATCTACTTCAATCTTGTCTTGAGAAAGATCAGCTGCAGAGGAGGCAACAAAAGGAATTTGATAATACTCCAACATGTGACTTTGACATCAAGCATGTCAAGGAGGAGATCCATGCTATGAGAGGGGCTACATTTCAGATTTCTACAGCGTTGTCATTGTTGGGGAGCCTATATCCTTACTGGGATTCCCAAATTTTGATATAATACTCCAAGGACCTTTTCATATGTAAGGTTCTTGATGGGAAAGTGATGAATGGGGGTTATAAAGTAGCTGGGGGAGTCATTTATTCCCATGATCAGATCTATTTGGCTAGAGACTCCAAGCTCAAGGAGAAACTAATTAATGTAGCCTATGAGATCTTGCTTTCAAAAACCATTGGTTTCATTAAAGCATATCATACTATCTTAGATGGATTCATGTGGGAAAAATTCAAAGAGGATATGCACTCTCATATGAGGAAGTGCATGGATCATTTTATGGTTGAGCAGGAACATAGCTCTTGGAAAGGGTTATCATTACCACCTCCTTATTCATTGAGTGTGAAAGGGAGCTCATCCATGAGCTACCTTGCTGATTTGAAACAAGTGTATGATAAACATTGTATTGTTGAACATCATGATATATTTATTATATACTTGCATTTTCTTAACACTCATCTTCAGGTCTTGGCTCCAAGAGGGGGCACCTTTTCTTATGGGCTTCATGAACCACTTTGGGCCATGAAAAATGGTGATGTGGGTCATTCTTTGGGAGATATTGGAGAGATGATGCACTCTTTATGGTGTGATTCATTAACACCAACCATCATACACCTTTTCCAAACATGCAAGAAGGATGGGGCAACAAATAAGTGTTGGGGAAAACACTTGTCATATCATTTTCTATGGAAGTTAGGAGTAAAACCACGTTGGTTTCACATGAGGGACCATTGTCCTCCTCTATTCAATATGGAAGCTAGCATGACCTTAATTATGATCCCATATGCTGAAGATGTTCTTATCCTTTTTGGGGACATGGTTGGAGGAGTGACACATTTGTTGGATGTGTCCTTGGGGAAAGAAACATCCTACATTTTTTGCACTACTGGTTACAAGGGGAGCATGGGAAAATATATGGCCACTATAGTAGATCACTTGTTTCTTTATGAGGTGGACCATATGGTTTATTGGGGCACTTGGGGCATGCCTCTCATGAGAAATTGGGAGGAGCTTTACTATGAATTACCAAGTTGGGTGGTAATTCATTTCATTTGGATGGTAGCATGGAGGTGGGAGTCCTTCGTTGATGATGAAATTCCCCATGATTTTCATTGTTAGCCCCCTAATTTTCTCTCTTTTTACCACTTTTTCCTTCCTAAATTGTAACCATTTACCTCTGTTTCACCTCCTTTATGCACCCTCATCCTGCACCAGTCCAAGCATGGTGTTACATTTCGTATAAACCTTTCTTTTTCATGTTTTAATTCAATTTAGCATTAATTAAATGTTTATCACATGATTTCTTATTTCTAAATCACTTTTGTAGCTAATCGATATCTCCAAAGTTTATTTGATGGTTAAAGTGCTTACCTTGACCACTGATCTTAGTGCAGGATCGGATCTACACTATTTCCAGCAAGACAGATCTTCGTGGCAAATCCAAACCTCCTCGTTCACCACCTTGTCTTAAGCCATTTCAGCCATGACAGCGAATGATTCAAAGGCAGCCGAGACTAATCCGTGAAGGGAGAAAGATGGTTAGCTACAGCCAGTTTTGCAAAACCGTCTTATCTTGAAGGCCGAGACTAAATTCTGCATTTTGTTATGAATCGATTGAATGATCTGTTTTGGCCTTCGGCTAACAGATCTGTATAATGTAAAGTGTAAATAAGACCTAGGAGGAGAATTTTTGGAGAAGATTTTAGAGTGAAGTCGATAAGTGGTAACCAGTCTTTTGTTATCGCCTGAATCTGGGCTAGACATTGTATCGACGCATGTATTCGCCTTGATAAATTAATAAAAGGTTTTTCCACCTCATGTTTCAGAAATTATGAATTAACTGGTTTACTGAGAAAATTTTTAATTTAAAAGGGGAAACGCGCTGGTTGGCTAGGGCCCATCCAACCTAGCACATTTACCCTATTCTCTATTTTCTGTAATGTGTGTTTAAATTATTAAAGTGTGATTCAATTTTTAGCACATACATTCCTGTCTTATTGAAAATGGATCCGTTGTGTGAAGTAGTTACATTTTCTTTCCCTGCAATTTACTTTCCTATAGTTCTATCTATTTGGTTTTCCACCACCTGGTACAAGTAGGAGAAGCAAACTTGCACCAAGCATGTCGGTGTGACGTTTCCTTTTTCCTGCAGTTATGTTTATTTGGTTTTCTACTGCTCGGTACAAGAAGGAGAAGAAAACCTACACTAGTACATTTTGGTGTGACATTTATTTTTCCGGCAATTTTATTTATTTGGTTTTTCACTGCCTGGTAAAAGCGAGAGAGATGAACCTGCACTAGTGCACGTTGGTGTGACGTAGCAAGTTTTCTTAATCTACTTTCTGCGATTTTATTTCTTTCTTTAAACACTTACGACAGGATAAATGATTGTTTCTTTACGTCTGCATTTTATCAAAATTAGAAACATTCACTTTTATGTGTGCAATTTGATTTGATAGTAAAATAGCACTTGCAATAATTGAACACTTGTTTTAAGGATTAAAAGCTAAGTGCAGGAAGCTCTGATCAGGTGCAGGAACTAGTTTCTTGCCACAAGATCTGAGTGCTCTAAACCTTGAAAAGTTCGAGCCCTTGCATGAAGTAAAAAGCCTTCAGTAAAGACACAATTTATACCTTCTACATAACTCTTTGATCCTGCACTAGTGCAAGCACTAGTGCAGGACATATTAATGCAACAAGGAAATCTTTAAGGAAGTAGGTTTAACGGCCTATCTAACAAGACTTCTAAAGTGTCTCTGCTAAGGGAAAATGCACACTCAGTAGATTAAACAACCATTATCTGAAGTGATTTCCTTTTATCTTTAATTCTCTCTTGCAAATGCATACTTTCTCGTTCCAGGCTTAGATTATTTTTGATGGTTCAAGTTGCCTTCTTCTCTTTTGATTTGATTCTGCATTCTTTCCTTTAAGAAAGTAGGGATTTAAATTATAAATATTCATACCATATCTGGCATTTCATGTGCTTCGTCTCTAAGTTTATGAATCCCCAGGTTTGACAAATTAAGTGTTGAGGAGTTTTCTTAAGTGTAATTCCTGCACCCAACATTTTGGCACAGTTTTCGGGGAGGCAATTTGATTTGGTAAGAATTTTCTGATTATGCAATAGAGGTAATTTTCCTTTATTTTAACAGTGTTGTTTCTTTGAAGGAATTTTAATGGTGTTAATTGATTTATGACAGCCTTTTTTAGAAATTGTTTGTTATTTTTATTTTTTTCTTTTCTTTTGAAATGAGTGCCTAGGAAAGGTAAGGGTTCAAAGCCCACTAAAGGCCAAAAGAATTCTGAAAATAATTTTCATATTGGGTCTCCTTCTGTCACCAGGAAGCCCAATCCAATTCAAACCCATCACATAGGAACAATCCACCTAGATTCTGGTAGTAATAGCTCAGGTGTGGATTAGCCTGTGGAGAGCGGTAAAAATAAGAGGGGAACAATGGTGGACAAAGAGGATCATTTGGAAGGGATTGGTGACAACCAAGTAAGTGAAGGATAATCGAATTTTGTGTTTCCAATTGTGGATCCTGATACTGTGTCAGAGATGAAGAATATTCCACCATCAGCTCTCCCTCATTTCCATGGTAAAGTTCATGAAGATCCTGACTCCTTTCTATTTGAGTTTGATATTCTGTGTAGAAGTTATGATTATGCAACTGAGGCTCAGAAGTTAAGATTATTTCCTGTTACCCTCAAGGACTCAGCTCTTCACTGGTTTATGGGGTTAGGAGGAAACACCATAACCTCTTGGGATCAGATGAAGAGAGTGTTTTTGTCTAAATATCAAGAATATTGCAAAACTCGGGACACACAGGATGAAATTTTTACAATCATACAAGATGATGATGAAATGCTTGAAGATTATTTGGAAATATTTATGTGTATTTTACAAAGGTCAAAATTTAAGCTTGATCTTAACACTATTAGAACCTTGTTCTTAAAAGGACTTACTAATAATGCTAGAAATAATTTGAATATATTTGGACAAGGTGATATTTCTCAACAAACTTTTGATCAAATTTCTAAATTATGCATAAACTTTTCAAGAAACCAGTACAGATCCAGTAGAGGAACTTGAAATAGAAATAGAAAAACTTAATCTACTGATGATATGATTATTGTACTAGAAAATAAAATGGAAAATATAATTGATATAATGAACATTGTTACCAAATAGTTAGAATCCTTAAAATTTCAGCAGAAACTCAGGAAGGAACAAGAGTCATTATGTATTTTCTGTCCTAAATGTAGAGACAAGCATCCCCCTAAAGAGTATCCTCGTAATTTGAAAGAAACTAATAAGTGTGCTATTTATGCAAAAGACCATATCACAGAAAAATTTCCCTCTATACCAGGACTTAAAGCTGTATTTACAGGGGGGCAGCCTGAAGCAGAATACTTGAATGTTATGGAAGGAGAAGGAATTGGCCTCAGGTAGGTACATGTATGGATTCTAAATTTTCTCCACACTATTTTGGTTATAATTCACATGCATATTATTATCCTAACTCTCATCCGCAGTGGAATTATGGGAATCAATATCAGCATGGGCAACCTTCTCAACCATGGCAACAAGGTTGGAGAGGGCCAACTCATTCTCCATATTCCTACCAACCACCTATGCAGTCATACCCATCTACACATGCACCTTATTCAATGCCTCAACTTCTGAGTCAATCCACTCCACCATTGCCTTTACCTCCACCCTTTCGACCTCCTCATTTTCCCGCTCAACCTATGCCCAATCCTAATAATAATAAAGTAGTGCAAATGATCTATGTATCAAACCCACCTTTACCATTTGAATACCAGTCTATTCCCGTTGGGGTTCATGATATTCAATTAAGATCGAGAAGGACTATAACATTAGAAAATCAAAAGCAACCTCTGGTGATCATTGAAGAGAAAGGAGAAGAGGAAACTCTTCTCCATTCTTTGAAAGTTGTCACTAAGCATCCCTTACCCTCTGAATCCTTGCCATCTTCTTCCAACCAACCTCCCTTCCGAGAGAGGCTAGTAATGGAAATAGGTGAGCCTATTTTTGAGACTAGTTTGGCATCTGAGCTTCGAAATATTTTCATTAGTATACCTTTGCTTCAAGCCATCAAAGAGATCCCCATTTGTACCAAGATTATTAAGGAACTCTATCTCAAGAAACCTTGTGGGAAGAGAGTGGAACCCTGAACCATTCAGTTTGTTGGTAGGGTAGCAGAGTTGATGACGGGGTGTGTGTCTGTGGAAAAATATACTAATCCCGGAAACCGTGTTGTCTCAGTTTAGATTGGTAATGTCCTTGTCTCTAATGTTCTTATAGACCTGGGGGTAGCCATTAATGTCACGACTAAGAAAACCATGTATCAAATTCGGTTATCTCATTTTCGCCCTACTCCCATTGTGCTTAAATTAGCAGATAGATCTAAAATTAAGCTAGAAGGAGTATTGGACGATGTGATCATCTCATTAGATCCTTGGGAATATCCTGCTGATTTCATTGTGCTTTAGCCAAAGAACCTAGTAGGAGGACATCCATTGATCTTGGGTCTACCATGGCTTGCTACGGTTGATGCATATATTGGATGTCATTCCGGTGATATGTATATCTCACATGGAGATTCTAGGAAGAAAGCTACCTTATACCCCCTTTCTAGATCCATTAAGGACCTTAGAGATACTTTATGGTTGGATCAAAGCAGTGATGAGGAGACTCAGTCTATTTCCCTTATCCATCATTATACTGGGTCTTCACAAGAAGATGAGATTCAAGATTTTCTGAATAATCTAGACATTATAACTAATTATGAGCCTTTGAGCCAAATTTTCAGCCTAGATTTTCAAGAAAATCATGATTCTCATTCTTTTGTACCACTACATTTGACCACTCCCTTAAGTAATCCTAAGCCTGATACCACTCTTGTTGAGATTAGCCCTAGTAAATCCTTGCATATTAGTTCAGATTTGGACTCATCTCAGCAAGAGCAGCTTGTGAATTTGTTGCAAAACCATCTTATTGCCTTTGCTTGGGGATATGAAGATATGAAGGGTATTCCTCCTAAAACTTGTACACATCACATCCATATTCAGGAAGGAACCCGACCTGTCCGACAAACCCAAAGGCGAATGAATCTAGCTCTAAGAGACATTGTGAAGGAATAAGTACAAAAACTCTTAGATGCTGGTTTTATTTATCCTATTTCCGACAGTCAGTGGGTCTCTCTGTTAGTTCTAGTACCTAAGAAATATGGAAGATGGCATATTTGTATTTATTATCGAGAATTGAATACAGCCACTCTTAAAGATTACTTCCCTCTCCCTTTCATTGATCAGGTGCTTGATACCCTTGTAGGAAAGAAATATTTCTCCTTTCTGGATGGCTTCAGTGGTTATAACCAAATACAGATTGCACCCGAAGATCAGGATAAAACTACTTTTACATTTCCATGGGGGACATTTTCTTACAAAGTGATTCCCTTTGGTTTATGTAATGCCCTAAATACCTTTCAAAGGGTAGTCTTGGCTATTTTTGTTGATCTAGAATTTGTAGAAATTTATATGGATGACTTTTTTGTGTTTCTTGATTCTTTTTAGGAAGCTCTCAAAAATCTAGAGAAAGTACTTCTTTGTTGTTAGGAAGCCCATCTCGCTTTGAGTGATAATAAATGAAGATTAATGTGCAAATCGGGAGTGGTGCTTGGCCATTTGATTTCTGACAAAGGTATCCAGGTTGATCTGGCAAAGATTGAAATCATTCTGCATCTTCCTGCACCCAAAACTCAAATGGAAGTAAGAGTTTTTTTAGGACATGTTGGTTACTACAGAAGATTCATTGAAAAATTTTCAAAGCTAGCTGCTCCTCTTTTTGACTTCTAGCTAAGGATACTGAATTTTCTTGGTCCACAGGTTGCCAACAGTCTTTTGAAACATTGAAGGAAAAGTTGGTACAAGCACCAGTTTCGCGAGGTCCAAACTGGTCCCTACCTTTTCACATTTCCTCTGATGCTTCAGATTTGGCTATTGGTAGAGCTTTATGACAAGAGTAAAATAAGCAATCCTATGTTATTTATTATATTAGTAAAAATTTGTCTTCCGCTGAATTGAATTATACAGTTACAGAGAAAGAGTTTTCAAGTGTGATTTTTGCAATTAATAAGTTCAGACGCTATATTACAGGATATGAATTATTTGTACATACTGATCATTCCACGATTAAATATTTGATGAAAAGGCCATTGAAAAGTAGTAGAGTGACTAGGTGGTTACTATTGTTACAGGAGTTTAATGTTACTATTGTTGATAGACCAGGGAAATCTAATGTTGTAGCAGATTTTCTTTCTAGATTAGATAATACTGGTGAAGTAACTCCTGGCAATGATGATTTTCCAGATGAACATATTTTTTCTATGTCTAGAGATTCTCTGTGGTTTGTTGACATTGTTAATTAATTGATTACTAGGAAGACACCACCCCACTTGTCTGCTCGTGAAAAGAAGAATATTATTTAGAAAAGTGCTACATATTCCTGGATTCAAGGAGATCTCTTTTACACTGGTCCAGATCTGATTATCCGTAGATGTGTAAGAGAGGAGGAAGTGTTTGATATATTGAAATCTACTCATGATGAATCTTGTGGAGGCCACTTCATTGATAAGCAGATTGCATACAAAGTATTACATGCTAGTTACTTTTTTCCTTCCTTGTTTAAGGATGCCAAACAGTATGTTAGGCGATGTGATAGCTGTCAATGAATGGGCCAACCTAATCAAACCAATGAAATGCCTTTATGCCCCAAAGTTACGATTGAGCCTTTTGAAAAATGGGCTATTGATTTTATAGGGCCAATAAATACAACATCTTTAAGTAAAAAGCATATTCTGGTTTGTACAGATTTTGTTACAAAATGGGTATAAGCTAAAGCTATTTATTTTTCTATAGAAATAGTTGTTGTTGATTTTCTTTTTTCTGAAATCTTTACTAGATTTGGTGTGCCTAGAGAAATTTTTTCTGACAATGGTCTGCAGTTTATTTCTAATCTGGTACAGGTGTGATGGAGCAATACAAGATCCAGCACAGGAAATCCACGCTGTATCACCCGCAAGAAAATGGCCAGGTGGAATCTACAAACAAAGTGATCGAGTCCATTCTTACAAAGACAGTCAATATGCATCGGAAATACTAGGCTGAAAGATTACCAGAAGCTTTATGGACATATAGAACCACTTGGAGAAATAGCATGGGACATACACCATATGAGCAGGTATATGGAAAACAGGTTCTGCTACCAATTGAGTTCTAGATCAAAACCTTCAGAACTACAGTTTAGTTAGGACTAGATCTCTCCAAGGCACAACAATAGAGTCTTCTCCAATTAAATGAGTTACATGGATTTCGTAGAGATTTTTTCCAATAGAACATATTAATTCAACAACAACTGAAAAGGTGGCATGACAAGACTATTTAGAAAAAGCAGTTCCAGCCAGGTGATTGGGTACTCCTCTATGATTCTAGATTTAAATTTTTTAAAGGGAAGTTCCATACACGTTGGATGGGACCTTATGAAGTGATCTGAGTATTCGAGAATGGAGCAGTATAATTCAAAACTATTGATGGAAAAGATTCAATATTCTTGGTAAATGGGCATAGATTAAAGAAGTATTTTTAGCCACTTGCCAAGAAAGATTTTACATAGCAAGTCCAATAACAATTTGGGACGGTAGTGGTAAATAATAAAACCAACATTTTGAAACCATGAACTCTTCTTCTTCTCAAAGAAAAAAGAAAAAAAAAATTAATAAAAAAGTAAAGAAAAAATATTTTTCTGTAATTGTGAAAATCAGTTCGCTGACATGATTGCAGAAAGGTCAACCTGAAAACCAGCTTGCTGGCAGGAAGATCAAAAATTTCTAATAAAAAGAGAATTTTTCTTGATCATTAGATATGCTAGTGACCACCGAGTAAAAACAGGTTTAGCAAACCTTTATGCATTGGGGTAATTAGGATGGATATTTTTATTCAAGTAACACTTAATTCTCGCTGCAGTTATTTTTTTCTTGCACCACTACAGACAGACCTTCCAGAAAATTTTATGCCTTTCTTCATATCCCATTTCTTAATATTCCCTCAATTTTCTTCTTTAAATCTAAGAATAATTAACCTTCCCACATTCTTTTAAATTTACCCTACCCCCTTCATAAAAATCCCACTTTACCGTTGAAATTTTTTCCCTATCCTAATTATGTTTATCCCCTTTTTAGTACTATTCCTGGAATCCCTGTAGCAAAATTCCTTCCCATTCTAAAATTTTCCCCTTTCCCACTTCTTTTTTCCCCCATGATTTCATTGCAGGATCTCATACATAAAGAGAAAAAAGACCCTGAAGCAACAAGAAAGGGCGAAGCAAATTTTCAGTATCAGTTGAGGAAAGCTATGTTGGAAGTCCAACCTTTTTACTTAAATTATCTGTTATTTTTCCAGACAATATGCTTGCACCAGTGCAAGCATATCATCCTATATAATAATATAAGCAGAATGGTACCATCAGAGTAGTACAGTAAGTGGTGTAAACAGATCGGTGCAAGCATGCACCTTGACAGAAGCATCGTACAATTTGTTTTTTGAGCATATGTCATAAGAAGTGGTCATCATAAAAGTTTACAAGAAACCTTTTTCACTTATTTGATAAAGTACTTATGCTATCATATTAACTAGGAGAAAATTATTTAAAGTAAAAAGTGCTTTTATTTAAGAATCATGATTATTTTTTTAATAAATGCTAAAGTTTTTTGAATTATAGAGGAATGCATAAATGTTTAAACCATTGCTTGGATATGATTACTCTTTCCGCCATGATCCTAAGCGTCCTTCACTTATGGTGATTACCTCACTTAGCCGTTAAACACGCTGCCGCAAGTACCAATCCCGCACGATTCTAAACATGTCGCGCATCTATAGCTATTTTGGTGGGATGGATCAATGATAAGATAGAAGGGATGGTGGATGGTTGATCCCTATCCATAAAGAGTTAAGTTTTTCGGTATTGCATGCAAATTTTTTTGATTGTTCATAACTGTAAAGAAAAGATGCCGCCTGTTAGATGTGAACCTTCGTCCCTCAGTGAGGTATATCAGACTACCGAGTTTTACAATAGCCTTGCACTATTGCAAGACTCAGGCTTTCTTCTGTTTTTGAAAAAATTTGATGGGCACAACAGTGAAGTGGCCCTATAGTTCGCTCATAGTTTTAAAAATGGCCGTGTAAATATTGGGCCCCTAAGATTTAAAGTCACGAAAAAATCAATAGCAGCAGCGATGGGCTTACAAAACACCGGTGTGCAGTACTTTAAAAATCAGAAGCTCAAGAGGAAGCACTGGCAATGTTTCGTTGTTAATAAGGACATGAACATAAACTGGAAGAAAGGAGTTCCGCGCAGCGCCCTGCTAGGACAATGGCAGGACCTCCTTTTCATTCTCCAGAAATTCGTGACTTGTGAGGGGAGGTACTCCCTCACCTTTGTGTATCATTTTAGGATGCTGCAACACTTTGAACCCGGCCAGCACATCTGGTGGAGGATGGATTTTACTTAATTTTTTCTTAAAAGTTTAGAAAATATGGCTAAGGGAGTGTAGGGAGCATGGGCGGACCAGACCTATAAGAAATTGTATCATCATGGCCTGATCAAAATCTTGGTCCAGAAACAATTTGAAATTAAGGGCATGAATTGGAAGGAGTTGCTAAAGCAGCTAGATAAAAAACCCTCTGCAGGGAAGAAGATAGCTGCTGAAAAGAAAATAGAGACCCCCGCCAGAACAAGAAAGGGTCCAAGTGTAAAGAGAAGTCTTTCTTGCACCAGTGCCAGAAGGAAACGAACTGGGAAATCAGTAGAAGAAAAGGGCCCATCTTCAAAGAAACTGAAGACAACGGGTGCACCTGTCGAAAAAACTCCTCCGACACCCCCAGTGCATGAATAGATCCCTGAAGAAGATGATTTGCTATCAGTCCTTGCGGACGCAGCAAATCTGTGAAAGTTGAAGATGACACTCTGTTGGCCAACTTTATTAAGAGCCAAAAAAAGAATGAAGAACCTGGTGTGGAACTGTAGTCCCCACAAAATGTTGAATCCCCACCTGCACCAGTGCAAGACGAACCAGAACCAGAAGAACCAGCCCAAGAAGAAAAAGAACTAACACGGGTAGAAGAAGAACCAGAAGAGTTAGAGGAAGAAGAAGAACCAGAAGACTTAGAAGACGAAGAAGAGTTGGAAGAAGTATAAGGAGAAGAAGAATAACCAAAAGAGCAAGAAGAAGAAAAAGAACCATAAGAGTTAGAAGAAGAAAAAGAATCAGACGAGGAAGAAGTGTTTACTAAAACTCCGAAGGATACTGAGGTCCCTGAAGAAAATACAGCCCCTGTTGTGATAGAAAAGGAAGAAGATTTGGTAACTTCTACTAGTCGGATACTTGAGCTCGAGCTTCAAGTACAGAACTTAGAGAAACTCATAGCCAAAACGCAGGAGGAAAAAGAACAGAAGAAGGAAGAATTCACGGCAGATATCCAAAAGAAGAAAGGAGAAGTCAGGTATGTAAGTACCTTGCTTCACGATGTTTCAAACGGCTTAAAAAGGTGACGAAGAAATTGAAGAGCAGCAAAAAGATGAAGTCTGAAACACTGCAGACTGATGATAGTATGCCGGAGCAGGAGTGACCTAGAACGCTCAAAATTTTGAAGATTTTTGTAAAGGTAAAGAGTTTTGTGAGGACACACAAAAAATTAGGGATGGGAGGATGTTAGCCCCTAATTTACTCTCTTTTTACCACTTTTTCCTTCCTAAATTGTAACCATTTACCTCCGTTTCACCTCCTTTATGCACCCTCATCCTGCACCAGTCCAAGCATGGTGACACATTTCGTATAAAACTTTATTTTTCATGTTTTAATTCAATTTAGCATTAAATAAATTTTTATCACATGATTTCTTATTTCTAAATCACTTTTGTAACTAATCAATATCTCCAAAGGTTATTTCATGGTTAAAGAGCTTATCGTTACCGTTGATCTTAGTGCAGGATCAGATCTACACTATTGAAAGCATGACAGATATTCATGACAGATCTGAACCTCCTTGATCACTGCCCCGTATTAAGCTATTTCAGCCATGACAACGAATGGTTCAAAGGCATCCGAGACTAATCCGTGAAGGGAGAAAGTTGGTTAGCTACGGCCAGTTTTGCAAAATCGTCTTATCTTGAAGGCCGAGACTAAATTCTGCATTTTGTTATGAATCAATTGAACGATATGTTTTGGCCTTTGGCCAACATATCTATATAATGTAAAGTGTAAATAGGACCTAGGAGGAGAATTTTGGGAGTAGAGTTTAGAGTGAAGTTGATAGGCAGTAACCAGTCTTTTGTTATTGCCCGAATCTAGGTTGGACATTGTATCAACGCATATATTCGCCTTGATAAATTAATAAAAGGTTTTTCCGTGTCATGTTTCAGAAATTATGTTTTTGTTCTTTTAAGATGATGACTTAACTAGTTTACTGAGAAGCGTTTTAATTTAAAAAGCGAAACGTGCTGGTTGGCTAGGGCCCAGCCAACCCAACGCTTTTACCCTATTTTCTGTTTTCTGTAATGTGTATTTAAATTATTAAAGTGTGATTCAATTTTCAGAAAATACATTCCTGTCTTATTGAAAATGGATCCATCATGTGAAGTAGTTACATTTTCTTTCCCTATAATTTACTTTCCTACAGTTCTGTCTATTTGGTTTTCCACTACCTGGTACAAGCAGGAGAAGCAAACCTGCACCAGGCACGTTGGTGTGACATTTCCTTTTTTCCGGCAGTTCTTTTTATTTGGTTTTCTACCACCTGGTACAAGTAGGAGAAGCAAATCAGCACCAGTGCATGTTGGTGTGACATTTCTTTTTCCTGCAGTTCTGTTTATTTGGTTTTTCACCGCCTGGTACAAGGAGGAGAGATGAGCCTGCACCAGTGCACGTTGGTGTGATGCAGCAAGTTTTCTTAATCTACTTTCCATGATTTTATTTCTTTTTTTAAACACTTACGACAGGATAAATGATTTTTTTTTTACTTCTGCATTTTATTAAAATTAGAAACATTCACTTTTATGTGTGCAATTTGATTTGATAGTAAAATAGCACTTGAAATAATTGAACACTTGTTTTAAGGATTAAAAGCTAAGTGCAAGAAGCTGTGATCAGGTGCAAGAACTAGTTTCTTGCCACAAGATCTAAGTGCTCTGAACCTTGAAAATTTTGAGCCCTTGCATTAAGTAAAAAATCCTTCAGTAAAGACACAATTTATACCTTCTACATAACTCTTTGATCATACACTAGTTCAAGCACTAGTGCAAGACAAATTAATGCAAGAAGGAAATCTTTAAAGAAGCAGATTTAAGGGCCCATATAATGAGACTGCTAAAGTGGCTCTAATAAGGGAAAATACAAATTCAGTAGATTAAACAACCATTAGCTAAAGTGATTTCCTTTTATCTTTAATTCTCTCTTGCAAATGCATACTTTCTCGTTCCAGTCTTAGATTATTTTTTATGGTTCAAGTTTCCTTCTTCTCTTTTGATTTGATTCTGCATTATTTCCTTTAAATAAAGTAGGGATTTACATTAGAAAGATTCATATCATCTCTGGAATTGCATGTGCTTCATCTCTAAGTTTACGGATCCCCAGGGTTGACAAATTAAGTGTTGAGGAGTTTGCTTAATTGTAATTCCTGCACCCAACAATCATCACTTCTATCATGAGGAGGCCACTGATCAACAAGGAGGTTTCCATATAGACCTTCCTTTATTTCATGATGAGAGCCATTTTTTTTATCCACCAAAGGCCAACTTGCGCACTTGGGAGGAACCATTGGGAGACAAAATTATTGCTAAAAATATGAAGCAATGGTGGAGACTGTTGAATGAAGAGGCCACAAGAGGAGGAGGGGAAATTTTTTAGCACCCTTGCAGTTGCTTGAGGACAAGCAACATCTGAGAGGGGAAGACTGTAATATTCCTAAATTAGCATGCAACTAATAGGGATATTATTTTTTTTCTTTAAAAAAACTAGTTAGATGAATAAATGTGCAAAGGAGGTTAATCAAACTCCTGATGAAGAATAAATCAATGCCAAATATGAAAAAGGATAAATCTTGGCTGTGTAAATAAGCACCCTTAGGTGTGAAAGGGGCTAATCATCTTTACTGGGTCAACCTTGACCAAATCTACTGTGCTATATTGGGGGAGTTCTCATTAATAAGGCACAACGTAATTCTACTTGAAGATCTCTTGTGTGAAAGGGATGAGTCCATTGAAGGTGGTTTAGGTTTTTTCACACTCTCATCTTATAAAGGGAAGGGGAAGGCAGCATGAGGGGGTTGTTAATGATATGATATTTTGATGTATTTTCTGTTTAAACCATATAGCTTTCTTTGGCTGTTTAGCCTAGATTTCAAATGTTGTTTAGCATTGGAATTTCCTATTTAGGAGTTCCTCCTCTTCCCATTGAGTAGCTATTGGGAGAGTTTGTATTGCATAGTCCACTATCTCACTTGAAGGCCAAGATTCTCCTTTCAATTACAACTCATATCCTGTTGAGGGTTTGATTGTCCTTGCAAGCTGCAGCAAGTGGAGATTAGATCTATTCAGATCTAAGACATTTCAGTGCCATTTTTCAGTGGAGGAGTCCTCTACTCTATTGGAGCGAGTGTATTGATATGATTGAGCTTCATTTATTGATCTTGGCATGTGGCCAGATGATATCTATACCCTACAACATAGTTTCTATTCTAGATCTGCATTATTCTTATAGGAGTTGTTGCAGGGAGTTTGGGTGCACTAGTTGGAGAGCTGGTTTCTAAGTGTTAGGGATCTGCCCTTCACTTTGAGGTCCATTGGAGGATATCTACACATTGTATATTTCAGATATGATCTGTGTACTTTAGAATTTTTGAATATTTCTACAGATCTGCTTTCTTAGATCTCATATCTACTGCTTATCCTTGGTGTAATGCTCAAAACCCCAAGGGGATCTGAAAAAGGAGCCTTTCTAGTGCATGGATCTGATATGGATTTGAATTTTTATGCACATATCTGCACTAGATCTTACATGTAATCCACAACAGTTTGCAACATAATAAAATAACATTTTCAAGGCAGTTTCAGTCCATTGATGTGGTTGCAGCACCTCTTTTGAGGGAATATATTCTGTTTATGTCTTGTATTTCCAGCTATGTGTTTTATGGGCTTCATTATACAATTATATTGCTATTGTAAATACTATTGAAGAGCATTTTATTGGCCTTTTGCCCTTGCTATAAGTGAACTGCATTATTTCCTTTTTGTATTATTCATACATTGTTGCAGTCCCCCTTTTGGGTATTTTCTAGTTGTACTAGGTGTCGGAGATTTGTTTAACCCACCTAGAAAGATTTGTTTATGATCTCCTCTTGGATTTGTGTCTTATATTATCAGATCTAAGGGATCCAAGGGCTGATCTTAGCTGTTGTAGCACACATTCTTGAAAAAATGTGTTTTTCAGGCATGTCTTGCTAGCAATCCCTATTTGGGGATATTACACCCTCTCTCCCTCCCCCAATCTTTCCTTCATAATATCCCCTTATATCTATCTCTCTTCCTCCCCTCCCTCTTTCTCTATCTCCTATCTCGCTCTCTCCCTCTCTCCATATTCCCCTCTTTCCATCCCACCTTCTTTCCTCCCCACTCTCTTTGTGGCTCCCCTCATGAATATGCATGCATTTTTTAAACCAGTTAGCACATTGATGAAAGTGCCTACACTCACTTTGGAAAAATAGATGCCTAATTTTCAAAATGCACACGTTCTTTTTGGGTAGGTCCATGAAGTTTTCCTAACATAAATAAGGATCAAATAAATTTTTTTCATTTTTAAAACTCATTATATATAAAATTTATGTGGGATATTGAATATTATTTGTTTATTTTATATTATTGAGAAAAAATTGTGACATAGAAATTAATTTACAAATATTTTTTTTAGTGAAGTTGAGTTGAGGAAAGTGAGTTTTAATATTTAATTAGGTTTAACTTAGAAAATTGAGCTTTAATATTAAATGGAAGAACATGGTGTAAATCTGGTCACCCTCAACACTTCTCATCTACACCTCACATAACTATCACTAGAAATTGCACTGGGAGGTGCAAGGGAACGCTGAAAGGAGGAGTCATGAATCTCGTTGCGGTACATGTAAGGGCCACATAAACTCCCTTTACTCATAGTGGATTAATTTTTTGGAGTTTTATTAAACATACATACACGTGAAATCAACAACGATCACTTTATTAGGACTTTAAACAAAGCGCAAATACTCCCAAACAACATGCATACAGCTGGAACTATGGTTCTACGATCCGAAAATATGGTGACCAATCAAGGCGCATCACATATCAAAAAACTAAAAAAATAACATTAACAACAAACGTATAATCCCATCGATGCAAAGTTGTGATGACGATGTCGCATCGCAACATAGGAACTTTTATAACTTATCTCATTTCGCTTTCCTGTAAGTTTAAATATTATACCGAAATTGGTTAAACCATAAATCATGTGATGTGCAATATGCACTAATGCGGTATGTCGACACGTGCTCCTTCTCCTCATTGCATCACAAGAAATATAGCTTACGCAGCCAAGTCTTAACGATATCCGGTAAAATCTGCGATGTGTAAACTTGCGATTTGCTGTCAACTGTTGATCTACGACCAGATTTAATGGTAAACATTGCTTGGCCTCCATTGCATCGTAAGTTATATAATTTACCTTGCGATGTGATCTATGCCATTTAAAATAAAAACTTCAATTGTGTGATTCGATCCTCGTCGTATAATTGCCTCCTGTTGTAACATTATTTTATTTTGATAAGTTAGCATTGTACTTTAAAAAATAAAAAATAAAATTGTAAGTTAGAACATAAATGTAAAGTTTTAATTTATGTACGTTAAAACCCTTGAAAAATGGTTTGATGTTCATTTATTAAATTTATATATATATGAGCATATGATTTTATTATAAGATCGCTAAACGAAAAAGTGGTTAAATCACTTCAGATAAAGGGCTAGTATGTTTTGATGGCAGGTCTCGAGCTCTCCTGAGATCCACAACGAAGATCAACTTCGCACCCCCCCCCCCACCTACCAGTTTCTTGTTAATGGGAGCAGGGGGGATCCGAACTCCGATATTAATGGCCACCCTTTTCCGCTATGTGGCAACATAGTATCACTTTGCACTCCGTCCACCTTAAAATAGAAACTGGGAGGTACCCTCCCCCCTCGCACCCAAAATCCACCTTTGATTTTCATCCACTGATGACCGTTTGTTCCCGCATCATATCCGTTGTCGAATAATGAATCCTCTCCCTCCACGTCACTTGTCCGTTACTCCCAAACAATCCATTATACCATTAATCCACTGAAAATTTCCTCATGTAACATGGTTTTTCTATTACAATTTGTTGGAACTTTCTTTCATTTAGAAAATAATGAAACCTATATAAGAGCACAATAAAATATAGTGGAAATGAAATATAGTGTGTTTGCATTTACAGGTTGTGGAACAAATGCAACAAAATGGTATGGACCTCGAGAGAGTATTCATAACAAGGTAGCATGTAACCGTGACATGTTTGAATGCAACATAGATTCATATTATCATTTTCAATGAACACATTTCAAGAAAAGGTTAAAGAGTGGAAAGGCATCTAGAAAAGAAACAAGGAGGAAGGGTATGAAGAAGGACTTGTATTGCAAAATGTTTTGTTTTTTGTTTTACATTAGGAAGCATGAAAAAAGATATTTTTGAATATAGCATAAAACCCATTTGGAAAGAAGCGAAGGAACAAGTGACAACATAGTAGCCTGATTTTGCATGGAAGCATGGCAATATAGCATAAAACCCATTTGGGAAGAAGCGAAGGAACAAGTGACAACATAGTAGCCTGATTGTGCACGGAAGCATGGCAATTTATAGCAAGTTAAAATTGAAAAAATAAGATGTGTTGTTTCTTTTTGAAGAAGAATATGCGGTGTATTTCCAAAAAAAAAAATTATTTCATTCTGTTCAGTAAAGTGCATGTTGATGGTTTCCCAGAAGGGGATACTCCTAGTTGTAAACAGAAGGTGTTGCGCAACAACGACAACACCAATTGAAATCTAGAGTTGGGATATGGTCAAGATAATATGTTGGGGGTTGTCTGTGTGCATCCCTTTCATGTACATGGATGAGGAGATGCATGAAAGTTTCAATCCTTTTAAGTAGTTGTAGTGTCGAGCGCAACTGGTATAGAGGAAAAATTTGATTTCCTGGCAAAATTTGTGGACTTCTAAAATATATTTCCGATCCATATTTTTCTGCAAGGAAAGGAAAAGCATGTAAGTGAACATGTAAAAAATAAACACTCATATGGGAAAGCACAACAACAAAGAAACAATAACAACCATTTTGAAGTGAAATTATATTGGAAATGAAAACGTAAATTAAGCAGGAAAATTGCAAGGTGTTGAGATGAGAAAGAAGATGGAAGATGTAAAAGTGGAATGCAACTGAAGGGAAGGTACCAATAGGAAAGGTCTTAAAGGAGTTTTAGTAATAGAATTGGAGGAAGGGCACGTCTCTTTTTTTTTCCTGCATATCATGAAAGGGTTCTCCTGCATCCAGGAATAGCATGTGAAGGAGAAAGCGGGGGATATGAAAAAATCATTCAACGACTGAACTCTTTATACAATTGTGAAACTTGTCGATCAATGTTGCCGATGTCGATTATTTCCTTATCTAGTGTCATGCCTTGCGATTTATGGATTGTTAAGCCCCATGACATGCAGAGCGGCACTTGTGTTCGTGAACCCCTTCTTAAGGGGGTGATTGGCACAAAATTTGGATTTGAAGGATCCCATGGTGGACCCTTGTAGTGAAGAAAGTCAACAACAACAAATGATGGGAGTTCGGGGGTTTAGAGGCTGATGCATATACGATTGCGTGAACGGTGCCAAGCGAACCATTAACAAGGCCAGCCTCAACCCATAAGTTTCCAGTGAGAATGACACGTTGTCCGATGCAGAGGAGTGTTTTCGTAGCTAGTTGATCATCTTCTAGTTTCTTTTTGGGGATTTGTCTCCTTTGGGCATCATAGCAACGTGGAACTGGATGGTTTAGTGTTTTTAACATGGACTTATTGTTTAGGGAAACAACCTCATTTGTTGCATAGAGATGCATTGAATTGGAGAATGACTCAAGTTCAGCTTCAGGAAGGTTTATTTTTTAATGTGTCATAAGAAGCTTCCAATCATCAATAGTGGGTGTTGCATTGCGAAGGTTGGAGAGGAGTTGGCGAAAGGAAATTTGAGCAGGTTTTGTTCCTTGTTGTCGAAACACTGTTGAAAGCATAACCATAGTATCAAATCTTTGCCATAGTGCAGTGCCACAAGAAGTGCCTACATACATTGGTGTGTCTTTGACATGTGGAATTTTCCCAAGGCCCCCCACAAGGATTATAGAACGTCCACAAAATGGGTTGTTACTATTTCATGGGAATGCCTTGCGCAAGTGATCATCGATTTTAGAAAGCAATTTAGGACCAATGAAGCTCATTTATTCAATTAGAATGTATTTTACATGCCAAATTTGTTCTTGAAGGTTCAAGAGGGATTGACCTTCTAAAGGTTCCATAGAGGATATAGGGATGCGAAGAGCAGAGTGGATCATCATGAAATTAATGTGGAATGTTGCAACACTGGTTGGAGCAAGCAAGAGGAGGGGGTTTTCTCCATTGGTGGAGTTGTCAAGGAAGGCATTTTTGAGGCACTCAATTAGGAATGACTTTTCGGTGCCAACAGTGCCTTGGATTATCATTCTTAAGACTGTCATGGTGGGATTGTTGTTGAAGTGGGAGAAAATGATATTGATTGCAATTACTTGGTGTTGGATCAAGGGGTCTTGACCCAGGTTCGGAGGTTAAGGTTTGCCAACAAACCCCTATACTACTGTCTATTTTGGAAATGACCTACTTGCGTAGGCCAAGGTCTCACCCGAAGCAATATGGGAGGGTGCTAGAACCAGGTTTCTGCACCCTGAGAGAAAGTAGGTAAGTCAAAGAAGATATGTGTTTGCAACTTATTGATTTCACACAAAGTAAGTGTATTCACAAGATTTTCCCAGTATAATTAGTTATTAACCACAACAGATCTATTATCATTCACAAATCTAGTTCCTATCTTCGCATCCATGTGCGTAACAACAATTACCAACACATAATATCATAAATGCAACTTACAAACATATTTGTAGCATAAATAAATAACACAGATGTATTCACAACTTAAAAAAATGCCATAGATTCACATCAAAAATAAACACAATATCTCCAGATATCACAAAGATACTTTAACAATACTTCACATTATTAACATTCAGATCCAATTACAACCAAAACCACCCCGCGCACATAGCCTAGCGGGGTCCGCACACAATCAGACTGAGGATATCCGTGCACATAGCTAGCAGGAGTACTTACCCAAACAACCCAAAACCAAATCTAACAGTTCGCACGTAGCATCAGTCTTACTTCCTACCTACCGCTAGACTCAAAATAATCTTCTATTATATTGACTGAGCCTATTCTATCTTGTGGTCTGCAAACCATGGTTTTCGGACTCTAGGTCTACCCTTTGACCCATTAAAATGCATTTGGGGCTCTGACCCACCCCAAGACCCCTGAGTTAGACTAATATTAAAAAAATATACAAAATTCACAGCTTAGGGAGCCCCGTTCCAATAGGGCCCCAACACAATCTTGTGACTCGTCCCGAGTCACTGCGGCCATGGGTTCTCCATCTTCACCTGCAACTACTTGATTGCATCCACCAATAGGGGAAAAACTCCTTCACTTTGCCCAGCAACATTCTAGACTATCTCCACCAACTTTTGTGAAGTTGGGCCTTCTGTGGCAACAGTAACACTCTCCAATGTCTAGTTCAGTTGTTTAACGACGATATCAACATCCTGGGACAGCTTGAGGGCCTCATCTTCCCATGGCTTGAGGTGATCACTCAAAGTATTCTTTCGTTGCTGAAGAGCTTCCATGTCATCCCTGATTGCATGGCTAGTGTGCAGTCGGGCCAATCGTTGAGCGGGGACTAGACTGGTTAGTGTGGCTTCTATTTGGTCGAACTCTTCTTCCTTCTGGCGCAACTCTTTATTGATTTCGCGTAGGAGAGGGTCACGCTACACCTTGGTCCACAACTGCATCGTTGTTTCCAACAATTCCGCACCCTAAGAAATTTGACCTGTAATAACATTTGTGGCCTCTGTAAGCAGCGCAGCTCATTGAGCCTTTACCTCTGGTGGCATTTCGGGCTATAAATTGGCCTGTAAGTTGGCAATTTACTATTCCATCTATGTTTTGACCCACTGGATCTCAGTCCCTGAGGCCTTTAACACTGCAACCAACCCCTCAATCTTGGCATGGGGGGTGGCAATAGCTGGGATATCTTCGGTGACGTCTGCGTAGAGCCTACTGATTAGGTGCTCCAGCTCTGTCTACTGCGCGGAGATGAGGTTACGTGCAACCTGTGCCTGGGATATGTCAACGGTTTTTTCTTCAATTATCTGCTTAGCTCTACTGAGCTGTTTATGCACTTGACGGTCTTTGTGTTGAATCTCTTCAAATAGGGACATGTGAAGGATCTGCAACAATTCATGTGGTAGGCGAGCGAGAGCCAACTATACCTCTGCATAGGCCTGGACTTGCACTCCTAAGTCGTGTGGAGTTAGTATGAGGGTTGCGCTTGGTAGAAGGTAGAGGTGGTTTTATGGCTTATTAATCACTGCGCTGCTTGTTGCTGGGGTTGACCGTGCCTGGATCATACTGATTTGCAAGGTGTTTGTCTTAAGTTGCAGATCCTAGAGCTCAACCTAGAGTGTATCAACTGTGGTTTTCTATTGCTCTTCTAGAGCCAGACATTTGTCTTCGGCAGCCAGGGTGATCGCATCTACGATATGCTCTAGGTCTCCTTTTGTCAGTCTAACGCCTGCATCGCGTTTCGGCCGCTGAGCTGGTTGCTTCTTTTGTGGCCCTTTAACAGGGTCACCAGTCATCTTCGTACCTCGGGGGGAGTCAGTACCGCCCGCATCCATACCTTCTATGCCCAAATATTTTCGTGAATCCTTCTGTGATGCTTGTTCGACATCCTTCCCAGTATTCTTATCCTGCTACGAAGCTGTCTGTGGTGCTGGTTCCACGCCCTTCCCAGTATTCTTACCTTGTCCTTCGGTCTCCTTGGTAGTGGTGGGTGGGGTGACCCTGGTGGTGCTCGTTCCCGTGGTGCCCTTCATGCCTGATTTGAAGCCAAGCTTCCAGTGTGGAGGGAAATTCGCAATTAAGTGGTAAATTTCTTCATCAGCAACCATGTATGGGAGTGAGACCACGCTGGATCCTTGCAGCCTCTGATTTGTTAACTATGCATGGTTACCTGAAATGCTACGGTGTTTTTATATTTATCATAAACTGTTGGTGACAAATGCAACCGAGAACTGATTTCTATTGCGAGCTCGCTCTGAAACAAGACCCAAAAGACTTGATTGTCCTCAATACGCTGCACGTCCTTTGAGTCCCATAAATTCGCATATCTCACCCCTGCACACATATCTAGGGTGAGCTCAGGGATGATCAAGTATTCAGAGGCTTCCCATGTGACCAACATGATGAGAAGCAGCAACCAGGAGTAGCAGAATGCTCTGCCTGATCCTGGGCTTCTCGTACATTCTCCAGAAATTATTTACACGAGAACTGCGACCAATTGAAGCAGACCCACTTTTCGCATCGGCCTGCTAGATGAATTACATACGCAGGGATGTTCGCAGCCTGGAATTTGCACATCATCTTACATGCCAGTAGCAGGGTACCCATCTGCACACTGGATTCACTGATAGTGCTGATAATGAACCCCCGAGTGTTCCGCTCCACATGTTAATCTTTACTCACCTTTTCGGCTATCTTTTGTTCATACTTTTTTCCAATGCACAGCATAGGGTTTGGCCCTTCCATGGGGAGATCAGTAATCTGGTGAATAAGTGCGACATCAATGAGGGTTCGATCCTAGATCCACAAGCTGCCATCATGGACTAAGGCAAGCAGCTGGCCCACAAATCGGTCTGTGATGTTGTAATGGCCAAAATGAGGCATCCTCAACATTTTTAATAGCCCAGAACTAGCCAACCCTTGTGCCCATGGCATGGGGACTATTTTTATTCTGTCATCTTCCAATAACCTTTCAAGATATAGTTCTGGTGCCAATCGGGGGAAGGCCTCCAAATTGGCCAGGTCGTGGTCATCAAATTTTACCTCATGGAGCTTGCGAAAGGGTTCTCCAATGATGGGTACCTCAGCCAGGGTCAACGAAATTTGCAGATAGGTGTGCAGGCCATCGAGATTCTTATGTGTGCGTGTCAAAGGCATGTGAGGCCGAACATAGCACTGTACCCAATTGATCGGTTCAGTGATCTGGGCCTCCTCTTGAGCTGACAGAGGTCTCTTCAATGGGTTGGACAAACGTGCCTCTGACACCGTTCGAGGAGACTTCGCATTTCGAGGGGAGGTGTGGGGCTTCACCCTAGCCCATTTTGCAGGTTTCCTCAACCCTTGCACTTTTTCTTTCACCTTCTTCTTTCCCTGGCTTGGCGTAGATATAACCTCTTCCACTTCAGGGTCAAATTCCAGTACTTCGTCATATTCTTTCTCTGTCAAGGTCATGAGGTGGGAAGATTCGACGAGATTAGCTACAGTCATTCTGGCATGAAAAAGGAACTCAGGGTGGTTGCTATCTGAGGGGGAAGCACGCTCAGACATGAACAAGGCGTAATAGTCACGGACTCATACAAAACACCAACTGGTCAAGATACACGGAACCCTCTTCTAAGCTATCCTTATGCTTTTATAGCCTTGGAGATCAACTAATGGTTGGGTGATGTTAGTCATCAACAAATTTTTCTATTTTGTATATTACTAAATGTTGATCCTAGATTTCTAAAAACAAGATTCATAAATATTGTAAGTTTTAGAAATCTCACTTCCTTCATTATCCTTAAACCAAATTTTTCACTATTATACTATTTTTCCATTCCATGGTCAAACTAACACTCCTAAAAGATCCCTCATGGGCTTATGCGACTCATCTATATCCTATTTTCCCACCTATAACCTCAACAGTTGGTTTTGCCTTTGCTTCACCCCTCCACCTTCCATCTAGGGTTACCAAACAACCTGTTCCTTCCCATGTTCACCAGGTTCCTCAAGCATTGATGGTCTCAAACTCTCTCTGTAGGCTCTTTAGATAAATAAAATACATTGGATTCTGGATCTTCAAATACATCAATTTGTCAAAAAACTATGTTTTTACACTTAAGGCTCCAAACCAAGTTTTAGTCAAAGACCAAGTCAAAGGAGCCTCCTACTAGGTCATTAGGGTTTCATAGGTTGTAGGGTCATATTTTGTGTTTTAAGAACTAATTTTCTTGTGCTATAAGCTGGATCAAATATGAAATAAGGTCAACACATACTGGTCCAAGATAGATCAGAAAATATCCAAGGAGGACTACTTTGTCAAGTTCAAGTTCTGCAAAAGGCAACTATGCATTTTTATATTTCTGCAGGAGTGTTAACGTGACTATCAGTAGAGAATGGGTAAGGTAAGAGTCCTACTCCTTAATAAACACATTCACAACAAAGAGAGAGGAAGCATTTTGTGTTCAAGAATAATCAGAGTTCCTAAGCCTGATTGGGCTAGCAGTGTGCCAAGCAATAATCCAATACAACAAATCACATGAAGGAGGCACACAAAGAAAACAAAATATGAAGTTAAGTTTTTTAGAAATTTTAGATGAAATAGGGAAAAAGGTGAGGTGAACTGGATAGAAAAGAATGAAATTGAAAGGGCTATAGAGAACTTAGAAGACAACACTGATAATTTTTCTCAAACATCCCAGAAACCTAGGGTTTTCGAAAGATAGTCAAAGGAGGTAAAATGAAGATGTTAGGACTCCATGATGACAACCGAAAGAATATTTGAAGAGATTGTTGTGTGTAACATCCCAAAATTTGTTAAAAGTGAGTTTACCATGCCTAAGGATCAGTGAAGGAGGTAAAGAGAGGGTTTTCAGCCACCTCCCAAGTAAAAGACGATTTGAGTTTCAAGGTAAGGAAAAAATAAGTTTTGGAGATACGGCCATTGTGTAAGCTTTTGAAGTTATCAGAAATGAAGTTAGAAGGCTTCAAATATCAAAGGGAGAGCCACTTCAAGGTTTTCATAACATCTGTAGTAAGTGAAAATGTTCAAGGACATAGACAAGCCAAATAAAGTAAGCTAGTGACTAAAACAAAATCTGCAAAGCAAGGAGGTAAGCAGTATCGGTGAGAAAAGTTTAAACTATAATTTCAAGCACCTGTATATCAAAAGTGTCAAAGAAGTGTTGTCATGATGTTTCCTTGTGTTTTTTTTCTCTTATATGTCAAAATAAAACTCATCAAAACCACAACATTATAAAAGGAGTAAAATTCACCATTTAAGCACACCTGCCTACAAACAATGTAGAGGGTTATTCAAAGAAGGTAAAGGGAATTAGTTTTAATTCATAATGCATGTCAAGGGATATTTTTTGAAGGTGTCACCTTAAAAGAGCAAAGGGAAAAGGACATTTCAGTGTTTTTTATCACCTGGAGCAAAAAATTCAAAAGAACATTAGGGAAAGGAGTGACAAAGGCTAAAAACATTAGAAAGTGGGTTTTTAAAAATAAATTTAAACCCCTAAGCCTATAAAAGGTCCTCAGCCCTTCAGACAACCCATTATTCACTTGTGATAATTTTCAGAGCGATTAGGAGGAAAAACTGTGAGTTTTTAGTCGAAGTCCAGGCAAGTTACCTGATGCTACGCATTCAGGGCAGCGTTGCACGTTTAGGTTCGGGCGTTGTGCCTTAGGAGAAATCTCCTTTGAAAAATTACTTTGCACTGTGCGTTCACCCTGGAAACTTGACAAGCCCGGAAACCCATGGTGATGCGCGTTCACCGCTGCATTTTCGGTAGACCCGACAGGCGCGACATCCCGTGCACGTGCTGCGCGTTTGACCTGGAGTGCCTTTTGCATCTGCAAACACTCAAATTATATTATAGATACCTCCAAGCTACCATCAGAGGTTTTCAAAGTGCTTTTAATTGCTAAGTGGATGTCATACACCGCTCCAAATATTTGATGGTTTGTAAAAGAAGGAAACCCTAAGGTGAAAACCTAATCTTCATGCTAAAAACCCTGTTTAAAGCCTCCCCCATCTACAAAAAATGAGATATCAGTCAAACAAGGATAAAGTAGTGTGGTTACAGTGTTTTGAATTTTATACTCCATCAAAGCTTAAAGGCTCTGTTCCATACACTGAAAACAAAGTGACCCTACATTGCCCCCTCCATTTCAAAATTAACATCAATGCAAGTTATTGTCAAAGCAGAATTATAACAAGTAGATGAGTTAGTCCTTGAGTTCTGGCTCTCCCTCACAGTCATACAATTACACCTTCATTCATCCCTCTCACCCACTTATTAAAAGGCCGCCCTTTCACCATCATTCCAATTCCTTTCTCATATCATCTTCATAACTAGAGTTAAGGTTTTAGTTTACAACATAGCAGTGATCAAGATGTCAGGGCAGGGTAACAGTGAAAGTGGTGAGGGAAGCCTAGTGCCAAGGACACATCAACACAAGGGAGGGAGGATTAATAGGTTTGAACCCCAAAACACCATGGAGCTTAATGCCTCTCCTATGATTGTCACAAGTATCCAAAATGTGGGGTGTTTTCATTTTTGTGAAAAAGTCCAATAGGTGCAAAGTCACCTTGAGCTCACTAAGTTATTCACCCTCAAACTACATGAGAAACACGTAAATCTTGAGGGGAAAAATTTGAGTTGTCATCAGATTTCGTTTTTATTTCCACTTGGACGCCTAATATTGGTGAAAAATGGTTCAAAAGAGCCAATTTAGACATAAGCTACTATGAGCCATTTCTTAAACCCAAATACAAAGAAGGCTGCAAATATATCTTCCCTTTCTCACATTTGTTGGAGAGGTATACACCCTTGATGAGGGTCATCATGAAATATTTTACATGTGAAGGTACTCCTCCTATTAACAAGATGTCTTATGTCATACAAAAGAGGAATTATTCCCAGAAAATGCAAATTTTGTTCCATCACTCTTTCATCAAGATGGTTGTGATGCATCAGTTGGAGCAAAAGGGTATTCCATGGGAGCTGTTCATTGCTCATGAAATGTTCACAAACCCACATCCCCATCCTCAGAAAAATTTTCCCTCATCATCTCATCCTCCTCCCCCTACTCCTCCATCATCTTCTACTGATCATGCTTCAACATCTACACATATATCCTCACCTCAAGAAAACCCTCCTTCCTCACCCTCTCCCAATGCCTTAGATTATGAGGGAAGTGGCAATGAACAAAAAAGTGACCATGAAGGAGAAGGTAATGATCAGTTAAGCAATAATGATGAAACAAAAAAATAATGAAGAGAATGAAGAGGTTGATGATAGTAGTGTAAACCACAGTCAAAATCACAGCAAGGAGGCAAAAGACAATATGGAACAAAGCCATGATGAGAAAGATGAAGGAAGTGCAAAGAATAGTGCAGAAAACATGGAGACAGAAGACAATGAAACAGAGTTTGATGAGGCTCCTAACAGTGGTAATGATAATAGTGCAAAAATTAGTAAAATAGAATCAAATAGTGATGGAGAAATAAATGATGAAACACCAAGTAGTCAAGGTAATGAAGAAGCTGACATCAGTGAAACAAATTATAGTGAAGTTCATAGTGATCATGAAGACAGTGAGGAAGATAGCCATGAGGAAAACAACCAAGGAAAGGGCAGTGATGTCGGAATGAATGATACAAGTGAAGAAGTGGGCCAAGATGTCAGTGAGCCAAACAAATATGACCACAATTATAGAAGCAAGACTAAGGGCACTGAAATGGTCACAATCAAACCTATTTCTTTGAATTACCAAAGAGAATAAAGACATGTGTTTTCTGCCTCTAAAAGGCAAGGGGCCATGCTTTCCACATCACCAAAGAAGCTTGACAAAGGAAAGGAAAAGGTCATTGTTGGAGATAAGAAAGGTAAGTATGGAACTAAACAAAAATTTGAATTTATTGACCTTGACAGTGAAAATGAAGATGAGGAGAGGGTTACAAGAATCTTGCTCCAAATCACGGATGCTGAGATCAGAGACCTGCATAGAAATCTTGGCATGGAAAAGTATATTATTAAGTATTATAACGATGAAAACAAGTAGCTAAAGAAGACATAGAGGGACCTTGGCCTACGGAAAAAGATGGCCAAGCACTATGCCTTGAGAAATCAAATTGCAAGGGCCAAGCTCAAAAGCACCCTTTCCCAAATTCAAGCACTCAAGGAGGAAAAAGACCAAGAAAATCTTGAAATTCTTGCTGAAGCTTCTCCACAGGCCTCCCAAACCCCATGAGGGAGATAATTTCAAATTTTGGCAAGTTTTTGACATTTTTGGTTTTTTGACTGATATTGAGGGCTGAAAGCGCAACACCCTTGGAGCTGCGCTTTTCCTACAGGAATCCATTGGAGGTAAAATTTACATTTTTGGATTCATCAGCCCAAGGATAGCATGCACACCAAATTTCAAATCATTTGGAGCAAATTTGGTCCTCCAAAACGCCCAAAAAGATGCAAATTTTCACCTTTCTGCCATGTTTTCAGGGCTGGCACTACGCTTTTACCAGCCTTGGGAGAATTTATTTTAGAACAGGTTAATGGAGCCCAATTATAAAAACAAGGGAATTTTTTGAAAGTAGACTTGACATGATTTTCAACGAGCTATCATGGAGCCCATTCCGACATCGGGAAGGCCTTCAAAATTTGGCTGCAAGATGACTTAGTTTTCTTGTGTAGGCGCTGTGCCTTCAGAGCTCTGAAGCTGCCCCCTTGCAAAAATTCAACAAAATACACTGAAGCATTTTTTCGATATTTTTTGGGCAAATTACTCCAGAATTGGTTGAGGAGTTATGTTTAAGTTATCTCTCATCTATTATCTTAGATATTGTGTGCCTTGGGCCTTGCATGGCCTCTTTGGACATAAATGACATTTATGGTGTATTTATGGTTTCTAGAAGCCTCTTTGGGTTTCCACCTCCTCATTTGATGGTTAAATAGAGCATTGAGGCCTCATTGTACTTGTTGGATGCTTATTTCGAGTAATATACAGACTTTGGGATTGAAGAGAAATTGGCTTTGGTGCTTAATGATGGCTTTGGAATGTGCATCTGTGGATTGAGATCACTATTAGGATTCATTAAGCTTGGTTATATGGTGATATATTCCATATTTCTGTTTTTTTTCTTCAGTAATTCATTATTTTTATGTTTCATTTATTCATAGGACAGAAATAGAGAATAGGATTTTCCTTCTTGGCACCCTACTTCCGCTTGCTTGATTTCTATGTTTTCTTCTTCAAAGTTTTGCTAAAGAATCCTTGAATTCTCTTTAATGTTACTAAGATGTTATGTTAAATTTATATTTGTTCGCAAGAAAGTCTTAGAGAATCCTTCACTGCTCTCTTAGGTTATTTATCTATTTTTTTTAAGGGCTGCTTAGTATTGTTTGCTTGAAGAATCCTTTATTGCTCTTCAATTTTATCATGCTATCATCTTATAAGTTTTTTCTTGTTTATTAGTTTGTTAAAGGATCCTTGATTTCCCCTTAACATATTGTATTCACACCTCCATGTTCATTTCATTCTCCCTAGACCTACTTAGATCCATTTGGCCTTGTCAACTTGCCCTTTGAACTATTCTTGACTCATTTTTATACTTTTCAAAACCTTTGTAGACTCCATAGCCCAATGGATTGATCCTCTCTTACTCTACCTATTTCCCTTGACAACCTACTTAACCAAAACAACAAACAAACCCTAATCCCTATAACTAGCCTAAAATCAAAACCTAAAATCTATCAAGTTAAAAAAAATTACAAGCAGACATTAGAGAGAGCCCTCTCTGAGTCTAGGAAGGATAGGTTCTAGGACTCCAAATATTGGTTTGATGTTACCCCTGTTCATTTGTTATTGCCAATATGAAAATTATGGGGACCTAACATAGTGGCGATCAGGGTGGAACCTATGAGTCAGTAACATCCTAAGTACTCCTTAAGACCTCAAAAATTCTCTATCAAAGTTAGAAAGCTTGAAGTGTTAGCCAAGAGTAGTACCAAACTGATTCACCATGCTAACAACATGATGAATCAACTAGAACACACTCATTAGAGACCTTAGTGTTACATGGAGAAACTCATAAAATCCCTGATAACATCTCTAGATTGGTTTTTATCAATTATTGGTGGTGGAACACAAGTACATATCCTCAAATCAGTAAAAAACATCCACCTGGAAACTCCACTAACCTCCAGTAGGCCTATTGACTCCACTAGTTCTCATAGACTCCTCTAGGATTGTGTCAAATCAGTCCTAAGTAGTTTAAAGGCCTAGTCACACTCTGCATGAGTTCAGTAAACATTTAGAGAGGTCCACCTTTCAAAAAAAATTCCCAAACTTCTAGCCTCTTTGTAGTATAGGTTTGAAATCTGGCTTCATGAAGAATTAACACTAGATCTCACCCTGGCCCTAACCCTCCTATCATAGTTTATGACCCAAAGAAGATTTTGTGAAAGACTTCTAGGGTTGAAGATTCAACTAGTGTTATAACAATCCATAGAGAAAGTTCTACCCAAGATACCCAATTTGACTTACATCATCAACGAAATATATCCAGAACTAAGTCTCAAAGTGGGATAGACCAGACAGACCTTGAGCCCACAAATTTGCACCAAAATATTAGTATAGAAACCTCTCCTTCCACTCTTAATTTTTAGCTTCTCCATCACTTTGGTTCATTTCATTCCAAGTCTGCTCAAAATGAGTTTTCTTGTCCAAGTACTTTTGCTACACCCACTCATACATCCACTGTGTAAACCACTTCACTTCATCCACCTAATCTCACAAACCCTCTCCTTGTAAATCCTCCTTCGATCCCATTACCTCCCATCATGGAACCATGGTATGCCCCTATGGCACTACAACAACCTTTACTACCTTTTCCAAATGACTACCAATCCAAAATCCCTCATTTCACTAGAGCTAACTCTACCACTGCCCAACAACATATAGAAAAAAAGAATGATGCTTTTGACTACATGAAAGTAGAAGAGGAGACCATGAAAATAAGGATGTTTGCCCAAAGTCTAGGGGGAGAAGCCAAGAAAAATCCCCTTCAAATCCTTTCAGAGTATAACAACCTTAAAATAAATTTTGGGGAAAGTTTCCAAGACTACTGCACTAGGTTCAATAGTGTATACAATTCTCTCCCACCTCACATGAAATCCCCACGAGGCATAGCCTTAGTAAAATTTCCAGAAGGCTTTGATCTAGACATGGCCTACCAGTTGAGAGAAAGAGAACCCCTAACCTTAGAATACATGCAAAAGGGAGCCATCAGTGTAGAAGCCAATATAATTGAGAAGAGGGCTAGGATGAGGTCAGAAAAGAGAGTTACATATAAAGAGGATATTGTGACCTCAACCTCTTCTTCTGATGCTAAAATTGATATCCTAGTTAGGAAAATGGAAAGAATGATGGAGGAAATCAACTTGAATGAAAGAACACCTCTTAGGGAAAACCAAGCCAATGGTCAAAACAGAAATAGGAACCAAAACTTCAGAAGAAACCCTCTTCAAATCAGACAAAGAGAGAATGACCAACAAATTAAACCTCCTTTCCAAGAAAAATTTTTAGATGAAGAGGAAAGGGAGGATGAAGAGCCAGAATAAAACCATGTAAATGTGATAGGATTTGACGATGAGGATAATAATTTTCTCACTGAAGAAGAACAAGGTCTATTTTCCTCAAATTAAACTGAAACAAACTAGGAGGATTTTGAAGACTATAGATTAGGATTTTAGAATGCTATCATCGAGGCTCATAGGCAATATGACCTTAGGAGTAAGAAAAACCAAGATGCCTCCAAGAAAAACAAATTAGACACTGTTGTTAGGAAGACCCCTGAAAACACTCCTAAGAGGACAAAAAAAAACACAAACACCATGGCTAGGAAACCTGACCAAAACAATGATAAAACTTGCCAACAAAATGGTGATCGTAAATGCCCTAGTACATCAACTAGTGGCCCTGAAAAAACTCTTTTGACTAAGTTTCCAAATCAAAATCAGCAAACCAAAATTGAAAAAAAAATAATGGCTGATAAAACTGATGTAAATATGTCCAAAACACAAATACCTTTCATTTTTGAGGGAGAGATTTCTAAGATCAATATAACCATACCTCTTACTGAACTATTAACTCAAGATGTGTATAGGTCCCAAGTTTTGAAAGTTCTGAACATAGGAAATGACACCGACACTCTAAAATTGATTGATGACAAGCATGAGCTGTTGTTTGGACCTGAGGTGGAGGGAAAATTTCAAGGAGCTGTACCTCCCTTCTATGTTAGCTTAAACATACATGACAAAATATTGCACAATGCTATGCTAGAATCTAGTGCTTCACACAATCTTATGCCTAAGGTAGTGATGGAAAGGCTAGGCCTCGAAATAACCAAACCTTACAAAGACTTGTACTCTTTTGATTCAAGTAGAGTCAAATTTTTGGGTCTAATCAATGATCTGTGTGTCACTCTTGCAAAAATATCGGCTAAGAGCCTAGTCATGGACATAGTAGTTGCTGAAATTCCCCCGAAGTATGGCATGTTTTTATATAGATCATGGGGAGCCAAACTTCAGGGGAATCTCCAAATGGACATGTCATATGCTACCATCTCGGTTTTTAGCCAAAAAAGGATATTGTACCAGGAAACTCACATGAAATACATGGTAAGCAGCCAAGATAGGCCAAAAAACACCCCTCTCAATTCCATCTACTCAGACCTTGACTCATTTATCTTGTACAATTAATATAACATTAATGAAAAAGTAAATGAAAATGAGAAAGATATAGGCCTACCAGAACAGTGAAATCAATCACCAATAGAAGAAAATGACATCCGAAACTCTAGCAGCCCTGAACAACAACATAATGGTGAATTTGAACTTGGAACACGTTGGAACATGAGCTTTTATGGCTCTTGTGGCAAAGTTGGTTCAAGCGCTAGTGTTTGGATACACAACACAAACGAGGGTCACTCCTACAAACTAGAATTTCAATGCACTAACAATATTGCATAGTATGAGGCTCTTCTCCTTGGTTTAAATTTGCTAAAAGACATAAGAGCTAAGAAATTTTTTGTTCTAGGAGATTATGAGCTGATCATTAGACAAATCAAAGGAGATTATTCACCCAAAAATCCTAGGCTAAGAAAATATAGGAATGTTGCCTTAGACCTCCTGAAATTTTTTGAGAATTATGAACTTACCTCCATTCCTAGAGCTCAAAACACCCTTGCTAATGAACTTGCCTTTGCTGCTAGCACTTTCCAAACACCTCACACAAATGAACAATACACAATAGAAGTCAAGTGCAGACCAACAGTCCCGAATAACATTAATTATTGGCAAGTGTTTGAAAATTACAAATAGATTGAAGACTTCTTGTAGCCTAAAACTAAGTTTGAATTGTCAAAATTAGACTTAATCCATCAAGAAGATTGTCTTGCTGAAAAATAATCCCACAAAACAAAGCTTCCTTGTATTGCTGATATAAACATGCTAAAAGATCATTTTGATGCTGAGTTGTTTGAAAATTTGGATCAGAAATACCTTGAGGTTTTACAATGAAAAGATAATTCATTACTAAGAGGTCTTGTCCCATTAGAAGAGTTGTTTGACTTCAATGATGTTGCTATGAAGCCAAAAATGGAAACCACCGAGGCTAATGTAGAAGAGTCCAACATAGGAAGCTTAGGAGAACCCAAAATGATCAAGCTATAAAAAAATCTCCCTCATCACATAAAACATAAATATATTGTGCTGTTAAGAGAGTTTAAAGATGTTTTTGCATTGGTTTTATGAGGACTTGAAGTCCTATGACACAAACTATTATTCAACATAAAATTCCTCTCAAAGAAAATCAGAAACCTTTCAAGCAGAAATTTAGAAGACTAAATCTAGTCCTAGTCCCTCTAGTTGAGAAATAAATTAAAAAGATGTGTGATGTTGGGATCATAGTCTCAATTAGGTATTCGTAATGGGTTTCAAACCTTGTTTCAATCAAGAAGAAAATCGGGGAGATTAGGCTATGTATAGAGTTTAGAAACTTGAACAAAGCTTCCCTGAAAGACAACTACCCTTTACCCAAGATGAATCATATACTGCAAAGGGTGGTAGGTTCTAAAAGAATCTCATTACTTGATGTATTTTTAGGTTACAGTTAGGTACTAGTACTTCCAAGTGATGAACACAAAACTGCCTTCACTACACCTTGGGGCACCTTCATGAATGTCAAAATGCCTTTTGGGTTAATGAATGCGGGGCCTTCTTTCCAAAGAGCCATGGACATAGATTTTTCTAAAGATATAGGCCACTTCATAGTCATATACCTTGTTGACGTCACTGTCTATTCTAAAATTGATGAAGAACACCTAGTCCACTTGAGAAAAGTCTTTGAAAAATGTAGGAAGTATGGCCTATATTTGAATCCTAAGAAAATACTGTTTGGTCTTCAAGAAGGAAAACTCTTAGGCCACATCATTTCCTAAGAAGGGATAAATATAGACCCCAAAAGTATTTAAGGTATCTTACAAATCATCCACCCAAGAAACATTAAAGAGTTGTAATATTTCATAGGAAAGATTAACTTCCTAAGAAGGTTCATACCCAACCTTGATAAACTCCTAAGAAACATCACAAACATGCTGAAAAGAGAAGTAGGATTAAAATGGAATCTGAAAGAAAAACAATCCTTTGAACTAGTAAAACAAACACTCACCCAAATTTCAGTTCTTATCAGCCCCTACTTTACCAAAGATTTCTTCATTTTTTCCTTTGCATCAGAACACACTATAGCTACAGTATTGCTTAAAAAGAACATGATGGGACAAGAATAACCCATAGCCTTCTTCAAAAAATCCCTTAGAGATTCTCCTCTAAAATATAACATCATGGAGAAACAAGCCTTTGCCTTGATTAAAGCATTGAAAGACTTTAGATTTTACATTTTTCACTCCCATATCATTGCTTTTGTTCCACACACAGTTGTCAAGGACATTTTGAATCAGGACCCTGATCGTAAAAGGGGATATTGGATTGCTATTATCTTAGAATATGATTTAGAAAAAAGACGCACTAAACTGATTAAAGGAAAAGGACTTGAAAAACTCATGGCTGAATCAAATTTTCAAGCCTTAGACATAAACATGATGCATTATTTGGATGAACAAGAGGAACTAGCAACTTCACCTGTTGAAGAAAAATTCTTGAAATCACTTTGGTATGCTGACATATTGTATGTGCTTATTATTCTAAATTCCCCTCCTTCTTTTTCGAAGACAAAAGCTAGATTCTTGAAACAAAAGGCTTTGAATTTCCACATTTTAGATAGAGCTTTGTATTGGAAAAATTCTATGGTATCCTACTTAAATGTTTTCTTGAAGATGATGTAGAAAAAATCATGCATGAGTTGCATGAGGGAGAATGTGTTGGTCATCTCTATTGGAAGACCAGAACCAAAAAAATCCTTAGAGATGGCTACTATTTTCCCACCCTTTTCCCTGACACCCACAAGCTTGTGATGACTTGCCATAAATGCCAAATCTTTGATGGAAAGAGGAAAATTCTACCTTTACCATTACATCCTATCAGTGTTGAAGCTCCTTTTCAATAGTGGGGTTTGGACATCATTGGCGAAATTCACCCTCCCTCATCTGGCCAACACAAGTGGATCCTTACTGCTATAGAATATTTCACCAAGTGGATAGAGGCCATCCCTTCTAGAAATGCTACTAACTTATTCATCATTAAATTCCTTGAAACCAACATCTTGCCCATTTTGGTTGCCCAAGAAAGATTATCACTGATAATGCCACTGAATTTAAATGTAAAAGAATGGTATACTTTTGCTACAAGTACCACATCACACTAGGGCAGTCAACAACTTATTACCCTTAAGGTAATGGGATGGTTGAGTCCTCTAACAAAAGCTTAGTGAACATCATCAAGAAGCTTCTAGAAGAAAATAAAAAAGAATGGCATAGAAAACTAGTACATGCACTATGGGTTGATAGACTAACCACCAAGAAATCAATTGGTATGTCTCCCTATCAACTAGAGTATAGCACGAATGCCATTTTACCAACATCCTTGGGAGTCCCGATGATGAAGCTCCTCCAAGAGGTACAATTAGAATAAAATGACATGAAAAGGAGGCTGAACCAAACCATTCATTTGTAGCAGTCAAGGGAAGAAGTTTACAAAAGGAAACAAGAAGTATAAGAAAACATCAAGAAGATATTTCATAGAAGGACCAAGGCTAAGCACTTTCACATTGGAGACAAGGTACTGATGTGGGATTCAAGGAGAGATGACAAAGGCAAACATGGCAAGTTTGAAAATTTGTGGAAGGGTCCCTACATCATCCATTCGGTTAGAGGTAACAATGATTTATTTTTATAAGATCTGGATGGATTAGAGTTATTTGGAGGTCCTGTCAATGGCAGGATGCTCAAGCACTACTTTTGTTGAAATTCCTATGTTAGAGACTTTCATTCATTGTACATAAATCATAAAAAGAAAAACACAAAAACAAAGAAAAGAGAAAAAGAGAGTAGGAAAATAATAGGTACAACCCCATACCCAAAAAAGAGTGTTGCTGAAAGTGTGCAAGCCTAAATGCTACTACTTGTTTGGGAAGAAGAATCTTGTTCAGCAATCTAGCCTAATCATCACTAAACTTGTTTAAATTTATGTTGATAGGTTAGTAAAAGAGGACTTGTCAAACCATTTAAGCTTGACTTGTTAGTATATTAGATTAGGAAAAAAAATTTGTTCCAAATGCACAAATCTGAACCAAAGGAAGAGAGGGATACATAACAAATGATAGATCACAGCCCTCAGGTTTTCTAGTTTTGATTGTACAAAAACAATGTTTGTGCGCAACTTTTCTAAATGCGATAGCCCATGGAAAATCAGATTTTTTAACTTTGGTTTGATCATGTTTTCAATTTCATATTAGTAGGTTAGAGAATAAAATTTGTCAAATAGCTTAACCTTGACAGATAAGTAGACTAGGTAGAGAATAAAAATTTTATCAACCTAAATCTGAACTTTGGAAGTGATACAAGTAGATAGTTTGTTTTTTTATTCAAAGGAAAAATGTTAAGGGCTTGCTATTCCAAGTGCACCCAAAGGAAGAAAAAATGTTAGAAAAGGTATGATGGGTAGGTAGAAATGAGGTTGTAACAAATATCTCTCTTCATATTTTGAGATCATAGTTTCAAGAGAACATTAGCAAAATGAAGGAAAGAAATCTGCAAAGTGCAAGCAAGGCACTGTTCTTCAAAACTTAGAGATTTGAGCTCTGAGGTCCTGGAAACCTCCTGAAAAGGAGCTTCCCTCCCCAAGTGGAGCCAGTGTTAGTCTTCAGTAAATTTTTCTATTTTGTAGATGACTAAATTGTGATCCTAGATTTCTAAAAACAAGATTCATGAATATTGTGAGTTTTAGAAATATCACTACCTTCATTATCCTTAAACCAATTTTTTCACTATTCTACAATTTTTCCATTCCATGGTCAAATTACCACTCCTAAAAGACCCCTCATGGGCTTATGCCACTCATCTGTATCATACTTTCCCACCTATAACCTCAACACTCTATTTTTCCTTTGCTTCACCCCTCCACTTTCCTCCTAGGGTTACCAAACAAATTGCTCCTTCCCATGTTCACCAGGTGTCTCAAGAATTGATGGTCTCAAACTCTCTCTATAGGCTCTTTAGATAAATCAAATACATTAGATTCTAGATCTTCAAATACATCAATTTGTCAAAAAACTATTTTTTTACGCTTAAGACCCCAAACCAAGTTTTAGTCAAAGAACAAGTCAAAGGAGCATCCCACTAGGTCATTAGGGTTTCATAGGTTGTAGGTTCATATTTGGTGTTTTAAGCACTGCTTTGATTGTGCTATAAGTTGGATCAAATTTGAAAGAATGTTAGCACATGTTGGTCCAAGATAGATCAAAAAATCTCCAAGGAGGACTACTTTGTCAAGTTCAAGTTCTACAAAATGCAACTGTGCATTTTGATATTTGTACAGGAGTGTTAACGTGACTATCAGTAGAGAATGGGTAAATTAAGATTCCTACTCCTCAATAAACACATTCATAGCAATGAGAGAGGAAGAATTTTGTGTTCAAGAAGAATCAGGGTTAGTAAGCCTGATTGGGCCAACAGTGTGCCAAGCAAAGATCCAATACAACAAATCACATGAAGGAGGCACACCAAGAAAACCAAACATGAAGATAATTTTTTTAGAAATTATATATGAAATAGGGAAAAAGGTGAGGTGAACTGGACAAAAAATAATGAACTTGAAAGGGCTATAGAGAACTTAGAAGACAACACTGATTATTGTTCTCAAACATCCCAAAAACCTAGGCTTTTAGAAAGATAGTCAAAGGGGGTAAAATGAAGATTTTAGGCTTCCATGATGATAGAAGAAATAATATTTGAAGAGATTGTTGTGTGTGACATCCCAAAATTTGTCAAAAGTGAGTTTACCATGCCTAAGGATCAGTGAAGGAGGTAAACACAGGGTTTTCGGCCACCTGCCAAGTAAAAGATGATTTGAGTTTCAAGGTAAGGAAAAAAGAATTTTTGGAGATACTGCCACTGTGTAAGTTTCTAAATTTATCAAAAATGAAGTTAGCAGGCTTCAAATATCAAAGGGAGAGCCACTTCAAGGTTTTCGTAACACCTACTAAGTGAAAATGTTCAAGGAAATAGACAAGCCAATGAAAGTAAACCTTGTGACTCAAACAAAATCTATAGAGCAAGGAGGTAAGGAGTATCAGTGAGAAAAGTTTAAACTATCATTTCAGGAACCTACAGATCAAAAGTGTCAAAGGAGTGTTTTCATGATGTTTCCTTGTGTTTTTTGTCTCTAATATGTCAAAATCAAACTCATCAAAATCATAACAATATAGAAGGAGTCAAATTCACCATTTAAGGAAACCTACCTAAAAATAGTGTAGAGGGTTATTCAAATAAGGTAAAGGGAATTAGTTTGAATTCATAATGCATGTCAAGGGACATTTTTTGAATGTGTCACGTCAAACGAGAAAAGGGAAAAGGCCATTTCAGTGTTTTTTATCACCTGCAGCAAAAACGTCAAAAGAACATTAGTGAAAGGAGTGATAAAGGCTAAAAAAATTAGAAAGTGGGGTTTTAAAGATAAATTTAAACCCCTAAGCTTATAAAAGGTCCTCAGCCCTTCATACAACCCATTATTCACTTGTGATAATTTTTAGAGTGATTAGGAGGAAAAAATATGAGATTTTAGTCGAAATCCAGGCAAGTTACCCGGAGCTGCGCGTTTAGGGAAACACTGCTCGTTCAAGGTTGGGCGATGCGCCTTGGGAGAAATATCCTTTGTAAAATTACTCTACATTGTGCATTCAGAGGCATGCGCTGTGTGTTCACCCAGGAAGCCTGACAGGCCTGACAACCCACGATGTTGTGCATTAACCACTACATTTATAGCGGAATCAACATGATCGACACCCCGTGCACGCGCTGTGTGTTTGACCTAGAGCACCTCCTGCATCTGAAAACACTCAAATTACATCAGAGATAACTCCAAGCTTCCATCAAAGGTTTTCAGAGCATTTTTAATTGGTGAGTGGAGGTCATACAACCCTCCAAACATTTGATGGTTTGTAAAAGAAGGAAATAGTAAGGTGAAAACCTAATCTTCATGCTAAAAACCCTATTTAAAGCCTCCCCCATCTGCAAAAAATGAGATATAAGTCAAACAGGGATAAAGTAGTGTGGTTGCAACGTTTTGAAGTTTATCCTCCATCAAAACTTAAAGGCTAACAAAGTGACCTTACATTGCCCCCTCCATTTCATAATTAACATCAGTGCAAGTTATTGTCAAAGAAGAATTATAACAAGCAGCTGAGTTAGTCCTTGAGTTCTGGTTCTCCCTCACATTCATACACTTACACCTTCATTCATCCCTCTCACCCAATTATTAAAAGGCTGCCCTTTCACCATCATTCCATTTCCTTTCTCACTTCATATTCACAAACAGAGTTAGGGTTTTGGTTTACAAAGCAGCAGTAATCAATATATCAAGGTAGGGTAACAGTGACAATGGTGAGGGAAGCCCAGTCCAAGGAGACATCAACGCAGGGGAAGGAGGATTAATAGGTTTGAACCCCAAAACACCATGGAGCTTAATGCATCTCCTAGGATTGTCACATGTTTCCAAAATGTGGGGTGTTTTAATTTTTGTGAAAAATTCCAACATGTGCAAAGTCACCCTGGGCTCACTAGGTTATTCATCCTCAACCTACATGAGAAACAAGTAAATCTTGCATGGGTAAACTTTGAGCTGTCATTAGATGCCATTTCTATTGCCACTGGGATGCCTAATGTTGGTGAAAAATGGTTCAAAAGAACCAATTTACACATAAGATGCTACGAGCCATTTCTTAAACCCGGATACAAAGAAGACTGCAAATTTATCTTCCCTTTCTCACGTTTTCTAGAGAGGTATACACCCTTGATGAGGGTCATCATGAAATATTTTACATGTGAGAGAACATACTCTATAATTTACTCCTATCATATCAGATTACTCATGCATTTTACTAGGTTACGATGCTTCATTTACCTACTACCTCTATAGGAGTATTAACAATATGTCTTATGTTGTACAAAAGATTAATTATTCCTAGAAAATGAAATGTTTGTTCCATCACTCTTTGATCAATATGGTTGTGATGCATCAGTTGGAGAAAAAGGGTATTCCATAGGAGGTGTTCATTTCTCATGAAGTGTTCACAAATCCACAGTCCCATCCTCAGCAAAATTTTCCCTCATCATCTCATCCTCCTCCACCTATTCCTCCATCATATTCTACTGATCATGCTTCAACATATACACATATATCCTCACCTCAAGAAAACCCTCCTTCCTCACCCTCTCCCAATGGCTCAGATTATGAGGGAAGTGGAAATGAACAAACAAGTTACCATGAAGGAGAAGGTAATGATCAGTTAAGAAATAATGATGAAACAAACAACAATGAAGAGAATGAAGGATGATATCAGTGAAAACCATAGTTAAAATCATAGCAAGGAGGTAGAAGACAGTATGGAACAAATCCATGATGAGCAAGATGAAGGTAGTGCAAAGAATAGTGCAGAAAACATGGAGACAAAAGAAAAGAAAACAGATTTCGATGAGGCTCATGACAATGGAAATGATAATAGTGCAAAAATTAGTAAAAGAGAATCAAACAGTGATGGAGAAACAAATGATGAAATGCCTAGCAGTCAAGGTAATGAAGCTGACATCAGTGAAACAAATTACAGTGAAGTTCATAGTGAGCATGAAGACAATGAGGAAGATAGCCATGAGGAAAAAAAACAAGGAAAGAGGAGTGATCTCAGCATGAATGATACAAGTGAAAAAGTGGGCCAAGATATTAGTGAGCCAAACAAATATGATCACAATGATAGAAGCAAGACTGAGGGCACTGAAATGGTCATAATCAAACCTCTTTCTTTGACTTACCAAAGAGGAGAAAGGCATGTGTTTTCTGCCTCCAAAAGCCAAGGGGCCATGCCTTCCACATCAACAAATAATCTTGAAAAAGGCAAGGAAAAGGTCAATGTTGGAGATAAGAAAGGTAAGCATGGGACTAAACAAAAAATTGAATTTATTGACCTTGACAGTGAAAATGAAGATGAGGAGAGGATTATAAGCATCTTGCTCCAAAGAAAGGATGCTGAGATCAGAGACCTGCAAAGAAATATTGGTATGGAAAAGTATATTATTAAGTATTATAAGGATGAAAAAAGAAGATAAAGAAGACACAAAGGGACCTTGGCCTACAGAAAAAGATGGCCAAGCACTATGCCTTTAGAAATCAAATTGCAAGCTCCAAGCTCAAAAGAGCCCTTGCCCAAATTCAAGAACTCAAGGAGGCAAAAGGCCAAGAAAATCTTGGAATCCTTGCTGAAGATTCTCTACAGGCCTCCCAAACCCCATGAGGAAGATAATTGCACATTTTGGCAAGTTTTTGACATTTTTGGTTTTTTACTGATATTGAGGGCCGAAAGCACATCACCCTTGGCACTGCAATTTTCCTACAAGCACTTATTCAAGGTAACGTTCACATTTTTGGATTCATCATACCAAGGAAAACATGCACAACAAATTTCAGTTCATTTGGAGTAGTTTCCGTCCTCCAAAAGGCCCAAAAAAATGCAAATTTTCACCTTTCTGCCACGTTTTTAGAGGGTTGGCGTTGCGGTTTTACCAGCCTTGGGAGATTTGATTTTTGAATAGGTTAATGGAGTCCAATAAGAAAAAATGGGTAGTTTTGGAAATTAGACTCAACAGGGTTCCCAACGAGCTATCCCGGAGCCCATTTTGACATCAGGAAGGCCTTCAAAACTTGGCTGCAAGATGACTCAGTTTTATTGTGCAGGTGTTGCGCCTTCAGACCTCTGAAGCTGCCCCCTTGCAAAAAATCAACAAAATACATTGAAGGATTTTTTCAAGATTTTTTGGGAAAATCACTCCAGAATTGGTTGATGAATTATGTTTAAGTTATATTTCGTTTATTAGCTCAGATATTGGGTTCCTTGGGCCTTGCATGGCCTCTTTGGACATAAATGACATTTATCGTGTATTTATGGTTTCTAGAAGCCTCTTATGGTTTCCAAATCCTCATTTTCTGGTTAAATAGAGCATTGAGCCCTCATTGTAATTGTTGGATGTTTATTGAGAGTAATATACAGACTTTGAGATTGAAGAGAAATTGGATTCGGTACTTGATGATGGCATTGGAATGTGCATCTGTGGATTGAGCTCACTCTTAGGCAAGGAAAATTTTAAGGATGGAAAATTACTTTAAAGTTTAAAAAATTGGCGAATCTCACTAGTCCCTAATATGCAAACTATAAAATGTTTATTGATGTATGTGTAAAATTATTCAAATTTATAATGATATTATATATATTGTCTATATAATGTTGGCGACTTTTAAAGTAAAATAATTTTATATTGTAAAATTTGAGCGAATTATTTTGATAAAAAAATGGGAATTGGCAAATCTTTTTTTTGGAAAAACCATGGAAAATTAGCCCACCTACGAATATTAGCCCCTAAAATTTTCCATGCTCTTAGGATTCATTAAGCTTGGTTATATGGTGATGTATTCCATATTTGTTTTTGTTTTCTTCATTTATTCATTATTTTTATGGTTCATTTAGTCATAGGACATAAATAGAGAATAAGATTTGCCTTGTTGGCACCCTACTTCTACCTACTTCCCTGATTTCTATGTTTTCTTCTTCAAATTTTTGCCAAAGAATCCTTGAATGCTCTTTAGTGTTACTAAGATGTTATGTTAAATTTCTATTTGTTTGCAAGAAAATCTTAGATAATCATTCACTGCTCTCTTATCTTACTTATATGTTGTTTTTAAGGTCTTCTTAGTATTTTTTGGTTGAAGAATCCTTTATTGCTCTTCAAGTTTATTAGGCTATCATCTTAGACGATTTTCTTGTTTATTAGTTTGTTAAAGGATCCTTGATTTCCCCTTAACATATTGTATTCACACATCCATGTTCATTTAATTCTCCCTAGACCTACTTAGATCCATTTGGCCTTGTCAACTTGCCATTTGAACTATCCTTGACTCATTTTTATACTTTAAAAAACCTTTGCAGACTCCATAGCCCAATGGATTAATCCTCTCTTACTCTACCTATTTCCATTGACAACCTACCCAACCAAAACAAAAAACAAACCCTAATCCCTATAACTAGCCTAAAATCAAAACCTAAAAGCTATCAAGTTAAAAAAATTTACAAGAAAAAATTAGAGAGAGCCCTATCTGAGTCTAGGAAGGCTAGGTCCTAGGACTCCAAATATTGGTTTAATGTTGCCCCTCTTCATTTGTTCTTTCCAATTTGCAAATTACAGGGACCCAACTAGTGGTGATCACGGTGGGACCTCTGAGTCAGCAACATCCTAAGTACTCCTTAAGACCTGAGAAAATCTCTGTCAAACTTAGAAATCTTAAAGTGTTAGCCAAGAGTAGTACCAAACTAATTCACCATGCTAGCAACATGATGACGCAACTGGACCATACTCATTTGAGACCTTAGTGTTGTCAGTGTCCCATGATTTAGCAGATTGGTAGACCAAATGCACAAGGTAACATGAAACCGGTCTTTGGAGTCCTAGGACCTAGCCTTCCTGGACTCAGAGAGGGCTCTCTCTATTTATATTCAAAGGACGTGAACTTGTTTGCTTTAGATGGTTGATTTTAGGCTAGTTATTAAGAACAAGGTTTGTTGTTTGTTTTGGTTGGGTAAGATGATATAGCAGGTGTTGGAAATATGATGCAGGATGTTGTCCTTGATGGCAACCCACGAATGAAGATGAAGACATGCGACTGTTGACATGTGTTGTCCTTGATGGCAAACCACCTGATGAAGATATGCTTGACTTGATGGACTTAGTAAATGATGTAAATCTGATATGATATAATGTTTGTTGACAATATAATGCTAAGTGTTGTCCTTGAAAGGCAACCCACCTGATGAAGATGATGACAACTTACTTGATGAAGTTGTGCTTGAGAGAATATGATCCTGATGAAGAAAATAGGATGTTTCTACAGTGTGTACAGAAGACTATGAAGAAAGGATTTCAGAATGTACTCAAAGTATGATGAAAAAGAGTATGTCTCTTGGTATACGCGTATTGGCCTAAGGGAAATCGCGTATACACGCGGAAAGGCACGTGCCAAGTCGCGTATGGGCAAAAGCGCTCAAAAAGTGCAAAACCAAGGGTAACCACCATGGTATTAACCCATTGAATTGGGTAATGATCCGCCGAAATTGACCCCGTCCAGATAGTTTTGGGCTTATGGTATTGTTTTGATCCATGGTATTGAAAAAGGGGCTCATGGTATTGACAAAGGGTAATCATACATAAGGAGAAGAAATTCATTGTGGTAAAATGATGAGAGTTATGGCAGATGTCTTAGCTAATCATGCGGTGCTCTCCTCAAGTAGACCCAATGAAAGTTGACTTGAAGACAAATCTGATTGACATGCACCAACATAAGAAAGGGATCTAGATCTGGAAATAACTACTAGGATCTGATTATGGAAGGCTTAGATCTATGATGAGGCAAGCATCTAGGCGAACATCTGTCTGAAGCAAAAGGGTAGATCTGGACTGAATATCTGATCTGATGAAGTATGCTGCTCTGTAATGATTGAAGATCTATACGCTACTTCGCCGCGGAGGAAGCGCGTATATACGCGGCTTCAGCGAAGAAAAAGCGCGTATGCGTTAACAGCCATAACACCGTTGGCACGCCGGTTTGTATGGTCATGAGCGCATAACACGCGACATAGAAAGAAGGGAAAGCATGATGTGAACTAGGGTTTGCTGAAGCAAGGGTATGAAATATCTGATCCCGTCTTACTGTGTTTCGGCGATCCATCATAGCTGATATGTATCCGTTGATGATGAAGGCTCAAAGAATGTAACATGGGAAAGGGTTCGTCCGGAACATGATGAATTGCTGTCCAAGCGTTCATTGAAGTGGTTGGATCCAGCAGGAAATGGACAACGTGGTCCGGGTTGCAGGCCAGGGTTGTAGCCTGCACTGGGGATGGTAGCCTTCCCTTCCGTGACGTTCCGGTAAACGAGATCGTGGGGTCGTAGCTCCCTTCCAGGAGAGGCTGGTAAACGAGTCAGGGGGTTGGAGCTCCCTTCCAGGAGAGGCTGGTAAACGAGCGCAGGTGGGTGCCTGCGTGTTGGTCAAGTCTGCGCCAGCACATATGTTGTAAGATGTTTTCTCTATAATAAAATATTGAAGGCCGAGCAACTGCAGCGGTGGTTTTCTCCCGACTTGGGTTTCCACCTAAAAATCCTGGTGTTCATGTGTGATGCTTTGTGTG